>OY728138.1:404290784-404764940 GCA_963277665.1 Viscum album
ATAAAATAAATTAAATTAATAAATCATAAGAAACTTAAATTTAATTCTAAATTACCATGCAATGCTAAACAGAATGTAATTAGGGAAGAAAGGAAGTTCTCCCGAGAGAATATTCAGGGAGCACCTTCATTGGCCAGCTTCAAATATTCTTAGTTTACACACTCCATCGTATGTGTGCACACCTTATTCTACACCGGTTATGAATGAAAAGTCTACTTAGCGATCGCCAAGCACACCTTCCATCCACCTCCTCAATCGAGGGAAAATGGTTGAAGATTAAGAAGTTAATCTTTAGACAACCATAGTGAGGATTACACCCACTATAAATTATCCTTAGAATTAACTCAAAGAATATTAAAAACAGGGTCTTGGGTTCAAGAACCTGATTACTCCCTCGGGATATTCCTCAGATTAGTTACTCATGATCATGAGTATTATAGTTCACGATGGTAAGATGAGAGGAAGAAAAGAGGGTGAATCGGTGGACAAAAATAAAAACAATGCATGAATTTATTAGAAATCTAGATTACAATTAAAAAATAAAAATAAAGAAAAGAAATAAAATAAAAAGAAATGTGGAAGATTTGCGGCCGGCCTCCCTCGGTGGAGATCTCCTCCTTGGTGCCTTGAAGGAATGGACGGAGAATGGATGATTTGGGAAGGAGGTGAGGGCCTCCTTTTATAGGCAGAATTTGTCTCTCAAATGTCGACGTATTGTATACCCCTTTAATTACATATTCACGCGTTACACCCTTCATAAATGTTGTTCATAAATATCTTGGCCGTCTCCTCTAAAAATTTCAGCTGATTTGGAAACAGTATGTAGGAGTTATTAATTTTTCATTCTCGGTTGCTGTTTCTGGACGAAGCATCCAGGAAGGTTCCTTCAAAATAATGTCGTTCAATAGCCTCGTTAATGATCTCCAACATCCTCCAAATTTATTGTAGAGACGGCCCTATCTGTCCTCAAGGTATTCCAGGTGGAAACACATCATTTGGATATGTGTAGGCCTCGTTTGAGGTCCGTTACCTTGGGTGGGTCCATGCTGTCCGTCCGGAAAAATTCCAATTTTCAATGATTTTTTAGGCCCTTTAGATGACCGAATCCGCTCCTGGTCCAGAAGAAAAAAATGAAGGAAATAAAATAAGGATTCTAAAAAATTTTAATCAGAAAATTTGGAATTTTATTTTTCCTGAAATGACCAAAATACCCCTGACGTAAAATTCTGTCAAAAATCCAGAATTAGTCTTTTTTCACATTTGGGTACAAAATAGCACTAAAACCTAAAAACATGATAATTACCCATTCAATAACACTTTTGTGGGATTATAAACAATGTTTTACAGTATAAAATATATGAAAATGTGAGCTTCATCAACCCTCAATATCCATAAAAACCCAAAAATCTATAAATATCCTAAAGAATCCCTAAAATACCTAAAAATATAAAAAAACCTAAAACCCCTAGGAAAATATTAAAATCTAAAAAACACTAAAAACGAATAAAAAGCCAATAAAATGATAAAAACACTTTAAAAACACTAAAAACCCCTAAAACCCATCAAAATTGCTAAAATACCTAAAAACCATAAAAATCCTAAAAAGACATAAAAATCCCTAAAAATGTAAAATACCCTAAATACCCTGAAAACCCTAATAAAACCTTTAAATACTAATAACACATAAAAAATCCAAAAAATCTTCAAAAATGCTAAAATCTCTAAAAAAACTAAAAGGACCCTAAAAATTAAAAAAACAAGAAAAAAATTTAAAAAAATTTTAAAAACCTTAAAAAACATTCAAAACCCAAAAAAAACAAAAAACACAAAAAACACTAAAACCCATTTAAACACCTATTTTTTTTAAAAACTCTAAAAACCCATAATACCCTAAAAAGATAAAAAAATCTGAATAACCCAAAAAACCCTTAAAAACTCTAAAAAAACTAAAAACACTAAAAATACCTAAAAACCTAAAAAATATAAAAACACTAAAATAGACAAAAAAAATCGAAAAATATGAAAAAACCCTATAAAATTTGAAAAATATAATAAAACCATAAATACCTATAAACACTTAAAACGCATAAAAAACTAAAAAACACTGAAAACCCTAAAAACTCAAAAAACCCAAAAATCCCAAAAATCCCTAAAAACCTAAAAACCCATAAAAATATGAAAAAATCCCTAAAAAAATAAAAAAATAAAAACCTTGAAGACCACTAATAAAACCTTAAAAACCAAAAAATAAATAAAACCCCTAAAAAACTAAAAAATGCTAAAAAAACTAAAAACCCATAAAATTATCATAAATCCCTAAAACCCTCTAAAAACCATAAAACCCACTAAAAATCATAAAACCCCTAAAAACCATAAACACCCATAAAAACTAAAAAAATCCCTAAATGTCATTAAAAACTCTAAAAAACCTTCAAACCCTAAAAAGGTTGAAAAACTCTAATAAACTATAAAACCCCGAAAAACTAGAAAAGCCCAAAAAAATCCATAAATGCCCTAAAAACCTAAAAACCCAAAAGACCTCTCAAAATCTCTAAAACCCCTAAAAACATAAAATCATAAAAACATAAAATCCTAAAAAAACACTAAAAATCCCTAAAACGAACTAAAAAATCTAAAAAACCCTAAGAAAAACTTAAAAACCAAAAAACCCTAAAAAACCACAAAACACTAAAATAACCAAAAAACACTAATATTCCTAAAATCCAAAAAAACCCTAAAAATCTTAAAAAGGCCTTGAAAATCCCAAAAAACATAAAAAATACTAAAAACCTTGAAAATCCCTAAGAAAACCATAAAAACCTAAAATCTATATAAACCCCTAAAAGACCCTAAAACCCACTAAAATCCAATTAAAAGGACCCCAAATCCTTAAAACCCCATAAAAATCCATAAAAACTTCAAAATAATAAAAACCTAAAAACCCACTAAAATTTCTAAAAATCTTTTAAACACCAAAAATGTTAAAAAATATATAAAAACTAAAAAACCCTTAAAACCCTAAAAACCCCTAAAATCCCTAAAATTCTTTAAATACCCTAAAAACACATAAAATTCTATAAATGACCTAAGAATCCCAAAAAAATGTAAAAACCTATATATACTATAGAAAACCCTAGGAAAACCATAAAAACCTAAAACAATTAAAACCCCTAAAAAACCTCGAAATACTAAAACCACTTAAAAACTAAAAAAAACCCTAAAAACCCTAAAAACAACTAAAACCCATAACAACCTCTAAACCCCATAAAACCCCTAAAAACCCAAAAAAACCCAAAAAACCCACAAAACCCCTAAAACCCGCTAAAAACTCTAAAACTCCTTTAAAACCATAAAAACCATAAAAACTATAAAAATACCTAAAAAATCTAAAAAATAAAAAATAACCTTAATACCCCAAAAAAACAAAAAAAAACCCTAAAACACTAAAAACCCTATAAACCCTCAAAATCCCTAAAAACCCTAAACCCCTAAAAACACTAAAAATCATAAAAATCTTTAAATAGACCAAAACCCCCCTAAAAATTTTAAAAACCCAAAAAAACCTAAAAACCATAAGATAACTATAAAATCCAAAAAACACTTAAAGGCCCTAAAACCAAAAAAATGATAAAAATACAACAAAAACCCTAAAAAACTCTAAAAACCCAAAATACCAAATAACCCCAAAAAACCTTATAAAATCTTAAAAACCCATAAAATCCCTATAAACCACTAAAAACTCTAAAATCCATTTTAAAATCTAAAAAAATTAAAAACTATAAGAACACTTAAAAACTATAATAACTAAAAAATCCTAAAACCCCAAAAACCATAAAAACACAAAACCTCAAAAAAAAACCCATGAAACCCCTAAAAATCCCTAAAAACCCTAAAGAAACATAAATATCCTAAAAAATACCTAAAAATACAAAAAACATAAAGGACATAAAATCTTGATAAATCCTTAGAAAATCATAAAAACCTAAAAATAGTTAAAATCCCTAAAAACCCTAAAAATACCTAGAAACCATGAAAACCCCTAAAAATACCCTAAAACCACTAAAATATTAAAAAAACCTAAAAACATAAACATCCATAAAACCCTAAAAACCCTAAAAACTATTAAATACTCTAAAAAACATTTAAAACCTTAATAATGTTAATAAATATAAAAATATCAAAAACCTAAAAGAACTCAAAAAAACTTGAAACCCCAAAAAAACATAAAAACCTAAACTGTAAAAACCTATAAAAATAAAAAAAATCCATAAAAATCCCTAAAATAATAAAAATTGTAAATCGTATGAAAAATCCTAAGAATACCATAAAAACCTAAACACACTTAAAACCCCTAAAAACCTAAAAACATTAAAAACCCAAAAAACCATAAAATCCCCTAAAACCCAAAAAACAGTTAAAACTACTAAAAACATTAAAAACCCCTTTAAACCCCTAGAAACATTAAAAAATCTAAAAAACTGTAAAACTAGAAAAAATTGGCCCTCACTTCTCATAAACTGCTACAAATTATTTTAATTGTTGTGTGAATCAATGCAACCTCACTGAAGTCCCTATTGCAGATGCAAAATTCACTTGGGGGAGATTCAATGCCAATGGGAGGCAAGCCAGTAAAATTGATAGGTGATTTATTCAAATCAATGATACTGGTTCTCCATCTGACATATCAGGATTTACTCTTCCCAAATTTAACTCTGATCATAATCCCTTTTTTGTCACCATTTGGGAGGACAATAGGAGACTAACCCCCTTACCTTTAAAGTTCAACAATGCCTGACTTTCAATTTCAGGTTGCAAGGCAGTATCTCTTAATGGATGAAACTCCACTTTTCATGGTAGTACTCATTTTGTGGTTTCCTCAAATATTTGGAAAATCAAAAGTCTTCTAAAAGTTTGAAGTAAACTCTCTTTCTCAAGAATTTATGATGAGATTAAGGATTCGGAATATTAGCTGGAGTCTTTCCAAGAAAAAAATTAGCAAGGGGATGTTCCTACTCGTGAGGAACTTGAGTTTCACAAAAAACTTGATGATCTTCTTGTTATTAAAGAAAATCTGGAAAAAAATCAATTCAATGTTCAATGGATCAAAGATGGTGATAGAAACTCAAAGTTATTTCATTTCTTGAAATGCGAGAAAAGGGGTCATAAAGGACCCAATCATATCTGAATCAATGGAACAGCCTTGGTTGAGGATAAAAGAGCTCTCTGATGTTGCTGTTGATCATTTAAAATCTCTTTATAATGATGATAACATCCTCCCTTTTTCCCCGATTGCTGAATGTATTGAGAAATGTGTGGGTGACTCACAGAATAATGATCTGACCTCTCCCCCTCTAGAGGATGAAGTTAAATCTATCCTTTTTTCACTCAATTTTAAAAGTTCCCCCAGACCGGATGGATTTACCAACAAGTTCTTCATTTTCTATTGGGATATCTTTCATACAGAAATTACCAATGCTGTCAGGGAATTCTTTCTCTCAGGATCAATTCCTTTTGGAGACAACTCCAATTTTATTACTCTCCTTCCCAAAAAGGAAGTTGAAATTGATATTGGTGACTTTCGACCGATTGCCATTGGAAACACCATAACAAAGATTATTAGCAAAATTATTTCCATTAGGTTGGGGAAGATTGTTGGAAACATGATCACACCCAATCAATTTGGCTTTGTTCCTGGGAGAAGCATCCAAAACTTCCTATATATGGCCTCTGAAGGAGTGAATATCATGAGGAAGGAATCCAATAATGGGACTTTTGCTTTAAAATTGGATATATCCAAAGCCTTTTATACCATTAAGTGGCACTTTTCTTTCAAGGTTCTGAGCATGTATGGATTTTCAGCCAAGTTTATCAGTATGATTTCTACCATTTTGGAGAGTTCCAGAATATCTGTTCTAGTTAATGGGGCACCAAAAGGTTTCTTTCAATGTATATGAGGGGTCAGATAGGGAGATCCCCTTTCTGGAATTCTCTTTGCACTTGCGGAATATTATCTGAGTAATTTTGTTACTAATGCAATGATGGCTGGCTTCTATTGTTCTATAAAAGATGGGAAGGACTCTTTTGTACCTTCACACCTTTTTTATGCTGACGATATTATTATCTTTGGGCAGGCTAATATGAGAACTATATCATCTATCCAGAAAATCTTTACTCATTATGAAGATTTTGCTGGACAGCCCATCAGTTGGAGCAAATCATCTATTGTATTTGGGAAAGGAAGCTCTCCTATGAGGCAAAATAGAATTATCAGATGCCTTGGTGTCAAAAAATGATCCTTTTCATTCAACTACCTTGGGGTCCCCCTCTTTGGGGGAAAGGTAAAGTGTTTCCACTTTGAAATCATCTCTGTTAACATCACACAATAGCTAGCTAAATGGAAGGGAAAGTCCCTGTCTCAAGCAGGCAGAGTATGACTTATCAATTCTGTCATCACCTTAATGTTTGTTCATGTATTCTCTATATATAGATGGCCAGTAAGTCTGATTAAATCTCTTCAATCCAAGATTCGGAACTTTTCATGGACATGATGCATTAATTAAAAGAAATTGGTAACTGTTTCATGGAAGTATTATGTTAAACCCATTGAAATGGGTGGTCTTGGAATTAAGGACCTCATGGTTTTCAATGAGGTCTTGCTGGCCAAATTCACCTGGAACCTATTCACAGACAAGGAAGGTGAGCTGGATTTTCTTAAAGAAATATTCACTGCGTACTTGTGCACTGTCTATACTAGATACATGCTCTCCTCTGTTTGGTCCACAATTAAATCCTCATATAATGACATTATCCCTCAATCGATTTGGGAGGTTTCAAAGCATTCCAATTTGAACTGTTGGTTCACTTCATGGCTTTACTGTCCTTTATATGAAATCATGCAAGTACCTCAAGGCCTTAAACACATGTCTATCAATGATATCAACACTAGGCTGATGGACCTGGATGGAATTTTACCAGCACACGTCATTTCCCAGATTCATCGCTACAGCTACATTGATTATGATACTATCATCTGGAAGCCGAATATAATTGGTCATCTCACTGCAAGGGAGTTATACATTCACAAATGCCAGCAAGTTCTAGATTACCCCTCATGGATTCGGAAATATAAGTGTCAATTCATTACCCCTAGACACTTCATTCTCCTTTGGAAGATTTGGAGAAATCGGCTGCCTATGCATGGTGAGTTGCGAAAAGCTAAATGGCATCTTATATCAGCCAGCCTCTATTTACGGGATTCTAAAAGTGTAAAACACCTTTTTGTTGAATTCAATCTTTCTCATAGATTATGGAACCACATAAAAGACATATTTGGTCTTTGTTTTCCCTCGGGAAACTTTTTCCAAAGGATGATTTTTATTACAGAATTCAGTTGCAGTGAGAAAATTTATAATCTTCTTCTTGCTACATCAACAACAATTGTTTCCTTTCTATAGGCTGCGAAAAATTCTTCTATGTTTCGGAATAAATCATGCTCTATACATGAGGGTATTATTTCCATGCATAGTGCTATTCGAATGGATGGGTGTATCCAATCAGGCACTATGAATAACCGTTTCAATGACCTTGTCACACTCCGCACTCTTGGTGTTTCTGGTAGGTGTAAAAAAACAATGTTGATGAATTTTATATGATGGATTCCACCAATCCCGTCATGGATCAAAATTAATGTCGATGGTGTGGAAGTAGGTTCACCAGGTCCTTCAGGCTGTGGTGGTGTTTTTCGTACCTATCGAGGTTTTTTCAAGGGCATTTTCTATCATTTCATTGGGAATGGATGCGCTTATGAGGCAGAGCTTTGGGATATTATCAAGGCTGTATGTTTTGCAAACCAATTTGGGTGGATGCATCTCTGGATTGAATCTGACTTGATACTTGCAGTGGAGACTCTTCTTCAAACCTCAAGAAAGGTTCCAGGATAGCTCCTACCCCAATGGATTGAATGCCTTAGCTTATCTAAGAACCTGACTCTCAAGATCACTCATGCATATAGGGAAGTCAATATGGTGGCTGACGTTCTTTCCAAGATGGCTATTGAAGAATGTTTTTCATGGTGGTCTTTTATTGCTCCTTCTTTTTGTGCATCTCATGTAGAATCTGACATGAAGGGTACTACCCATATTCGAATGTACAAGTCCCCTTGCAATGCCTTGTACTTTTCTTTTATTTATAAATTGAGGCACCAAGCTCCCTGCTTGGTCCGCGCCTTCTTTACCCCTAAAACCCCTAAAATCCCTACTAAGCATAAAAATACTAAAAAAATACCTAAAATCCCTAAAAGTTTAAAAAAACATAAAAAACCTAATTTCCCCATTGAAATGTTGGTGTCATTCTAATTGATTTTGGGGGTTGAACTCCATACAATCATTCACATCATGTTCACTTTCTCTAAACAGCTTTCAACAGGTTTGGTTTATGGAACTGAAAACATAAATTGTCTCCCTTATTTGAGATTTTTCATGAACCATCTTTCTTAAGGCAGTAAATTATTGGGAAATGTTCAAAATGGTTAGGGACTTGAATTGGTGGATAGGATGGGAGGTCAGGCTCATCACACCCTTTTGGGGGGAATTGTTTCCTAATCTGAGACTCTCTTATAGATTTAATGCGTGTTCCCAAATCATTTATTAAATAATAAGTATAACTCAGATAACCTTATATTAATAATAAATTATTATCATGTATTGAATTTATAATCATTTGTATATATCTAAGGTTCTACATTGATGTTACCCTTTTGTATGTGTACTAGAGATTATTTAGTCTTTTATTATTACTATGTCAGTTTTAATCCACACAGTGGGGCACTCTATAATCTATCATTGTCAAGGGATATGGGAGTTATTTTGATATTAGGATCAGACCCATAAAATAGTCTTCCTATATATCATTGTGAATGGAATCAGAACCCATGTAGTTCAGTGCCACTTAACGGGACACATCATACCTTTTAATGTCATGTGATGAGGACCAACACATACACTTTAACATTGTGCAGCAAGAACATCTAGGTGAAATATTCCTAGCCAAGGGTTGGTTTGGGACTTATTATGAAGAATCCCAAGGAACTCAGAGGGAGTGTGGCCTCATAGGTTGGTGAAGAACCTACATTGAATGTGGCTTGGAGAATAGTCGGGTGAATTTGGGGTTTTTGGGTTTGTAACTCAGATAAGTTTCCTAAGAATCCCACTTGGATAGAAATAAAATCTAATATAGTTGGATGACTTCAAGTACATACACATATGGAGGCTCTTTGAAGGGTTTTATCATAGGGGAATGTGTCCCTTTTTGAGGATATGATATGATTTTGGGGCTTACACATAGAAGGAGGCCCATGTGTATGGAACCATGAGGATAGTTTTGACTCATGGTGGTTTAGATGTTTGGTCAAGGATTACACCTAGGAGGATTCCCTTGGTTATGATAAGGATGGTTAGGTCTTATACCAAATAGGATTCCCAAAATATGGATACATGGATTTGAGGACCCACTCCTATGGAGGCCCTCTAGAGGAAGGTGAGAGAAAGATCTGGAAAAGGATTCTCTACAGTGACATGCATTTTACCGTGTGGATTTCTTGATAATCTATAACCTATAAGAACATGTGAGTCATGCTCAGATGTGAGAAACATAAGGAAACAAAATATTTGTAAAACAACATGATCCTTATTTTTCTGGTGGAAGAGATCGGGGAAACAAGAGAATAACTAAGGTCTTTGATGTGTTTATCTCCGATCATATTTTCATAACCAGTATAGTCACTTATGACTAATATTCTAGATCTGAAACATAATAAATATAATGGATTACTCTTGGAGAGATGCTCTTGTCACGACTCATTCCCCGGGGCCCGCCTTGTGACAACCCCAAGTCCGCCTTCCATAGGCCAGGGGCTGGCGACTAACACCAAAGGCGTAATTCCCTAAAACTGGGAAGGTATTTCATTTATAACCTATAAACACACACAAAATAGCACAAGATGGAAACAAAACACTAAATAAAACTATATAACAAAAGTGTTCTGAAATTAAAAGGGGCCAGAAATACAATCCCAACAGTAAAGTACAAGAAACTGAAAATACAACTGAAGAAAAGAAAAATTGTTGTTGGGTCATCCTCTGAGGTTCCTACCTGAAGGGTAGGTACAGATCGCGTCCTTAGCACTTCAGGTCCATCTGTCTTCTCTGTGTACCATCATTCCATAAGGTCCATCTCGGGTACCGTCCAGTCCTGGTACTCTCAGCCTCGGTCAGCGTTGTCCGTCGTCTGCATCCAACACAACGAGGTGCGGGCATAGCCCATGCAGGGGTGAGTATAACAATACTCAGTAGGGACCCCAAGACCCTCAAGGTCTCACAAAATCAAACAAGTATAAACCATAAAATATTAAATCAACAGATAACCCCACTTAGTTATATGCCCATACATAGACCTAAGTTATCAAGTAATCCATCTCAATCATGAGGATAACACAAAAGTTACTGACTCAGCTCAACCAAAATTTTTATTCACATTATCGAAACCACGGCTGCTGGAGAACTCCTCCTCTTTCAAGTACAGTGGTCATGTCGTGACACCAAGGAGCTTCCCACTAACCTTGGACTGCTGAGGTACTCCTCTTGTCGAGTACCGTGGGTCTACTACGTCACAAAGGCGCTCCCCACCGTGGGTCTACCACCACAACCAGGTGCTCCCCCTAATATTATGCAGAGGTAATCCTCTTGTCAAGTACCGCGGGTCTTCCACCACAACCAGGCACTCCTCCATCGTGGGTCTTCCGCCACAACCAGGCACTCTCCACTGGGCAAGTCGAGTCACTCTGATTCAATCAGTCAGTAGTCATCAAGTCTCAGATAGCTACTAGGTCTCTGCACTCTATCTGCTTGTCTCTGGAAGGATCCGCTCCACGACCTACTGGTCAACACTCCAACTATCATGAAGTCCCACGAATAAGTATCTCAAAGGTCTAACACGTCATAGAGGTCTCAACGCAATAGACGGCGCATCAATCAGACGCCCATTCTGTGAGTTATTAGCCTTTTAGTCTCGGGGGCCTGATTGGATTCATGCACGATCCAACTTGACTGTATCTCAACTATACCCCAAACTCTAGTGGAATATACTCAAAGGGACTGTCGTGCTCCAGGATTACCAACTCCACTAACGGTTCGTCAAATGGACATCTGGTGCCAAATATATGGCCAAAAGAAAGTAAAGGGTCGTAGTGGGCTTGGGTCCGGTCCGACCCGGTTGGACCGACCCGGTCTGGGTCAACTCGTCCTGACTCGTTGGGTCTAGCTCAGCCCGTTAGGTGGGCCATCCCATTAGGTTTGGCCCAGCCCACTAGGCCCAGCTGGCCGCGAGGGGTCTCGGAGGGCTGTGAGAGCACGGACCGGTCGCGAGGGTGTGGACCGGCCGCAGGTCAGCACGAGGGCGGTTCGGCCTAGAGGGTGCCGCGTGGGCGGCTCAGCCCGAAGGGCACCACGAGGGCGCGGCTCGTCTTGGAGGGCACCGTGAGGGTGCGGCTTGTCCCAGAGGGCGCCGCGATGGGCGCAGAAGGCCAGCTTAGCTGGGACGCCATGAGGGCCGTAGGAGGCCGGATCGGCTGGGGCGCCTCGAGGGGCCCAGAAGGTCAGCTCAGTCGGGGCGCCGCGAGGGGCGCAAGAGGTCGGATCATCCAGGGCACTGCGAGGGGCGCAAAAGGCTGGCTCGGCCGGGGGATCGGGAGGCCGAATCGGTCGGGAGGGCACGAGCGGCCGGGAGGCACGGAGGCCAGGAGGCGTGGGCGGCCGAGAGGGCGCCACGGTTCGGCCCAGGGCGGCAGAGCCAGTTCGGAGCTTGGGCAGGGTGGTCGGGGCCGGTTTGGCCGAGGCGTGGTGTGGCTCTGGCCGGTTCAGATGGTGGGTGGCACGGACAACGGGTGGCGCAGGTCGCGGAGGCCGCCGGTAGCGCGGTCATTGCCTTCGTCGCATTCATCATCTCGTCTCCTCATTTCCATTCCAAATAACATCACAAACAAGAATGGAAGATGGGTCAGGCCATGTTGGTTTGGACCTCACCCTCCGCGTTTAGGGTGGTAGCAATAGGATCAATTCTTTATTTAATTTCAAAGAAATAACAAGAAAATAATCTAGAAGAAAAATCAATCCAACACCCCACATCTTCCCGCAAAAACAATTCTCAAGCCGCAAGGAAAAACATCCACAAAAATTCTTTGATTTAGGAGGGAATAATTAAAGGAATAATATCATATTCAAATAAATTACCTACGTTTTCATTGTTCTTCAACGTTGGTGCGAGAAGATGGACGCTGATTCATTATAGACAAGCATGTCCTACGTTGAAGGAGGTTCCAAGGAAGAAAGTCAAAGTCGTTCTTCGTTGGTGGAGCGTTCTTCATCAGGAGATGAAGTTCTTCATTGGAAGCCTTCTCCCAAGCTCTCTCCCAAGTTCCACCAAAATGAAAGTGATCCAAGACAAAATAATAGATTTAAGTTATCTATTATTTAGTTTTTGGCGCAAAATTCAAAAAGATTTAAATTAATTAATTGACATGCTCAATTAATTAATGGGGAGGATTTGGCACATAATGGCAAGTGCGTTGGCAGACTTAATTGGGTAGAGGAGTTCAAGAGGCTCCCCTCATTAATGAGGGGAGTTGAGAGGTTTTCCACAATTAAAATGGGGATTTAGTCCCATGTGGTCCCCACCACTGTAACCTCTCACGGGAGGTTAGGTTTTGGTGGGCCCCACCACCATAACCTCTCATGGGAGGTTATGGTCGGGTGGTCCCCACACTTCAACTCCCACAAGGAGGTTTAGTTCTGGTGGACCCCACCTCCAACTTCCACATGGTGGCTCAAAAATAAAATAAAGTGTAGTTTATTTTATTTTATTATTTTCCACGAAAAACCCAAAAACTATCTTTTATTCTCGATTCACTACCATCGAGGTGAAAGTCCCCTTAAGTGGATATTGGCATTGCGAGTTCAAAGATGCCCTCAGATTTCAATTCCAAGAACCTGTTCAAAAGTTATAAAAACCCGCTCGTACGTTTACTGAACTTACCTGAACAAAACTTTAGAAATTGATTTCAGGCACTCCGGGCCTCGGAATCACATGTTTTCAAGATTCACGGACTCGTAAAATTCCCATTTAATTTTAAAAAAAAAATCATGGAAATTATAGGTCTTTACATTCTCCCCACCTCAGGGATTTACCTCCCCATACGCTACAACTCATAACTAAGGGAACAAGTGGGGGTACTGAGCACGCATCTGAGCCTCCCGATCCCATGTGCTCTCTTGGAGGTTCCTGTGTTGTCAGCGAACGTGAACCAGAGGTATCGACCATCCATGAAGGACCTGCTCCCATCGATACTCAATCTCTACTAGAACCTCCATAAAATTTTCCCCATCGTTGACGTCCAGCTCTCCATGGTCGATGATGTGTGAAGGGTCATGCACGTATCTCCTCAGCTAGGATACATGGAAGACGTTGTGCACCCGATGCAACTGAGGTGGAAGAGCTAAGCGGTAATCCACCTCGCTAACTCTGTTGAGGACCTGAAAAGGGTCCGATGAATCTCAAATATAACTTGTCGCCTTGGCCAAATCTCCACAAACCTCGTCGAGGTGAGACCCAAAGAAAGACGTGGTTGACATCCTCGAACTCCAGAGGTCTTTGTCTCCTGTCGGCATACGACTTCTGTCTGCTCTGTGCAGTCTTTATCCACTCCTTGATGATCTGGACCTTCTCTGTGGTAGCTCATACCATCTTCGGTCCCACTAGTGCTGACTCCCCTGGGTTAGTCCAGCAAAAAGGTGATCGGCAAGGTCACCCGTACAACACCTAAAATGGTTTCATCCCTATGGTGGAGTGATAGTTGTTGTTGTATGAAAACTCCACCAAAGGTAAGTGACCCTCCTAGCTGTGATCGAAGTCGAGAACACAAGCACACAACATGTACTTGAGGGTCTGAATGGTCTTCTCAGTCTGGACATCTGTTTGAGGATGGAAGGCGGTGCTCAAACAAAGATGCATCCCAAAATCCTCCTGCAACCCCTTCCATAGCTGGGAAGTAAAACGTGAATCTCTATTGGAGACAATATTCAAGGGTACTCCATGTAACTGCATAATCTCCTGCACATAGAGGTGTCCCAAGCTATTTACTGAACCTTACTCTCTGATCGGTAGGAAGTGTCCCGACTTGGTGAGTCGGTCGACGATCACCCATATCGATTCATGACCTCTGGATGTACGTGGAAGTAATATAATGAAACCCATGGATATCCCATCCCACTTCCACTCTAGAACCTCTAAAGGCTGAACCAAGCCTTCTGGTACCTGATTCTCTGCCTTCACTTGCTGACAAGTGAGGCATCGAGAAACAAACTCTGCAACTGCTTTCTTCATTCTCGGCCACCAGTGCTGTCATCGGAGGTCCTGGTATATATTTTCCACTTCTGTATGTACCTCTAGAGGGGATGTGTGAAACTCCTTAAACACTTCCTCATGAAGTTACACTGGTACTACAGTATGTCCTCTAAAGAGGATGACGTGCTCCCCACCTTCAGAAAATCCATCAGGTGCCTGCCCTGTGGATATCTGAGCACGTCATGTCTCGCAGTCAGTGTCCCCATGCTGTGCCTCCCTAACTCACTGAAGAAGTGGGGGAGTGACTGTAATAGACTGAAGGAAGGATGATCTATCTCTATCCACAAAGGATACCTGCAACGCAGCCAGCTGCTTTGTCGCCTCGCCTAGCAGTTGTATACCAGATCTTCTACTGAGTTCATCTGCAACAACTTTCCCCTTCCCATGAGTATAGACTATCTCGAAGTCATAGTCCTGGAGGAACTCAAGCCAACGCTGTTGTCTCAAGTTCAGGTCCTTCTGAGAGAAGATATACCTGAGAATCTTGTGATTAGAGTACACGATAAAATGTTCTCCCATCAGATAGTGTCACCACATCTTCAAGGCGAAGACCACTGCTGCTAACTCCAGGTCATGGGTAGCATAGTTCTGCTCATGTTGTCTCAGCTGAAGAGAGCCATATGTGATCACTATTTTCTCCTACATCATGGAACATCAAAATACGGTCCCTAATGCGCCATAGTAGACTACTTACCCTACGCCTTCCTCTGGAAGCCTTAAGATGGGGCACTAGTCAGCCTCTGCCTCAACTCTGGAAAGCTCTGCTAGCATCTCTCTAACCACACAAAGGGTTTCCCCTTCTTCGTCAAGGCTGATAGTGGTTCTGCAACTCTGGAGAATTCTGGCACAAACCTCCAGTAGTATCTAACCAAACCCAGGAAACTCCATACCTCCATCACACTCATGGGTGTCTCCCAAGAAAGTACTGCCTCAATATTCACTGGATCTACAGCTACTCCATCCTCTGAGATGACATGTCCCAGAAAGTGAACCTCTCGGATCCAGAACTGGCACTTCGAGATCTTACCATAAAGCTGGTGCTCTTGGAGTGTGTCCAGTACAACCCGCAAGTGATAGGCATGCTCCTCCTCAGTAGTCGAGTAGATCAGAATGTCGTTGATGAAGACTACGACAAAGTGATCGAGGTATGGCTGAAAGATCATGTTCATGATTCCCATGAACACTACTGGAGCATTGGTTATGCCTAATGGCATAAACAAGAACTCATAGTGGCCGTACTGACATCTGAAGGTTGTCTTCTTCACATCCTCATCTCAAAATCTGAGCTGGTGATAGCATGATCTGAGGTCTATCTTTGAGAACCACTGTTCTCCCTTCAGCTGATCAAAGAGGTCTTCAATTCTCGGGATTCAGAACTTATTCTTCACTGTCACTTGGTTTAGGCATTGGTAGTCAACACAAAGCCTCAATCTCTGATACGCCTTCTTGGTGAATAGAATCGGGGATTCCCAGGGTGAAACACTGATCTGGATGAATCCCTTACCCTGCAAGTCCTCTAGTTGTACCCGTAGTTCGCGAAGCTCTGCGGGATCCATCCAATATGATGGTGTAGATATCAATGTCGTCCCAGGGTACAAGTCAATGTAAAATTCTACCTCCCTACGAGGGGGTAAACCTGGAACATCATCGGGGAAAACCTCTGTGTACTGGTCCACCACTACAGGATAGCTCGGACTCTCCACATCAACTGCTCCAAGGGTAAGGAAAGACAACTGATGAGTGATCAGCTGCACTCTCCTCCGGGAAAGTCCATCCTACGTTTCAAAGGCTCCCTTCTCACCGGTAAAGGTAAACATGGTCCCATTCGTGTGGACACACCGCACTTTGCGCCTAATACAATCAATTTGTGAAAGGACTATAGATAAACAGTCCATACCCAAGATGACGTCGTAAGGCCTCGACGCCGCTACTATGCGATCCCAGCCAAAGATCTCTCCTCCTAGAGTAAGATCACACTGCCAGAACCAGTCTGTAATCGTCATGTATTTTCCCATAGGAGTCTCTATCTGTAAAGATCTAGCCAATGGCTCCGTCGAAATCTTCGAGCTTCGAAAGAGAGTAGTGGAAATGAAAGAGTGACTAGGACTTGTGTCTATAAGAACTGCATATAAGGTGGAATAGACACAGATGGAACCTTGTATCATCTATAGAGCACTGTGATCATAGGCCTAAGCTGTCTAGAGATGAGATCTCCCCTATCCACCTACTCCATGTGGTCGGGGTGGACCTCCTGGTGGTGGTGGTGGTAGCACCTTGAATCGTTGTCCACGGCCAGCTGCATGACCAGCTCCTCTGCCACTTCCACCTGCGGACTGCGGACTGCCTTGATCAAATATTTGTCTCTTCCTGGGCGGTCCTTCGACCATCTACTGATCATCCAAATGGCGGGTCAAACAGTCATGATCCATGTGACCCTACCCGCCGCATGTGAAACACTGCCCGCTTCTGGTATGTATGTCTCTGCTCCGGGTTCCCCGCACAATCGATCCTGAGTCATGTAGTCATCCACCTGTAGGCCTGGTCCTCTTGGACCTCTAATACATTTTCCTGCTTCCATCTACAGAAGACTCTGCTACATGTCGATTGGTGGTGGATCTCGCTGCTAGAGACTTCTCAGCAAGGAAACTCTCCACTAGTAGGGCACTCTCTAACACCCCTGCCTGGGTCAGGATGCTAAGTGAGATCATTGAAGCCCTAATCTCCCGCCTGAGTCCCTGGTCGAAGGTCTGGGCCCTGAAGAATGTGTCTCGTACCATATCGGTGGAGTAGCATGAGATTTATGTGAACCTCGCTGAGTACTGAGCTACAGTCATGTTGCCCTGCTGCAGACGAAGTAGCTCCTGTATGTGCACTGCGCGAAGAGTCATTGGGACAAACTCTGCCCGGAATAGGCTCTCGAATTCTTCCCATAGAAGATTCATCTTTTCATGAACTTGGATCATCAAGCTCCACTATTTTCCTGCTACTTCCTGTAGAAGGCTGGCAGCAAGTATCACCATGAGGTCAGCTGGTGTCCCTACCAGTCGAAAAACTCTCACCACAACCTCCATCCAATTCTCAGCTGCCTGTGGGTCCATCTCTCCCCTAAACCTGGATATCCTCTGGCACTGGAACTCATGAAATGTGCTCAATCGGCATTCATCGTATGCTGCTAGGACTGGTGGCATCGGTGGCCCAACAGGAAGTGGTACTGCTGGTGCCTCCACTGGAAAAGGGCCATGCACCGAGGCCTCATCGCTTGGTGGGATATCTGTGCGTACAACTCTCGGGACTCTAGCTGGTCATCCATGGGGAGGCATCCTAAAAGAAACAGATGTGACATGGTCAAAATTTTATACCTGGTAAGCTGATCTGGTTGAGATGACTTAAAGAAAACTTTTGAAAACACACACGCAATCAGTGTTTTGGTGAACTGAGTCAGAAATTAGAAGTCAGGGTCCCGGTGTATGGATACGTCAGCTACCGCACCAACACTGGACTCCCTGAACTGAGAACCACACTCACTACACTTAACACCATTACTTCATAGAAAAGAAATATCAGAGTCCTCAGTTCTACGGTAGAACCAACTCCTCTGATACCAATTTGTCACGACCCGTCCCCCAGGGCCCATACCGTGACTACACCAAGCCACACTTCCATAGGCCAGGGGATGGAGACTAGAACCAAAGGATTAATTCCCTAAAACTGGGAAGGTGTTTTCTTTATAACATGTAAACATACACAAAAGAGAACAAGATGGAAAAAAACACTAAATAAAATTGTATAACAAAAGTGTGTTGAAAGTTAAAGGGGACGGAAATACAATCCCAATAGTAAAGCACAAGAAACTGAAAGTACAACTGAAGAAAAGAAAAACTACCGCTGGGTCATCCTTCGAGGTTCCTACATGAAGGGTAGGTACAGATCATCTCCTCATCACTCCAACTTCATCTGTCTCCTCCGTGTACCGTCACGTTGTAAGGTCCATCCCGGGTACCATCCATCCATGTTACTCTCATCCTCGTTCAGCACAGTCTGTCGTCTGCATCCAACACAATGAGGTGCGGGCATAGCCCGTGCAGGGGTGAGTATAACGATACTCAGTAGGGACCCCGAGACCCTCAAGGTCTCACAAAATCCAACAAGGATAAACCACAAAGTATGAAATCAACATATAACCCCACTTAGGCATATGCCCATACATATACCTAAGTTATCAAGTAATCCATCTCAATCATGAGGAAAACACAAAAGTTACTGACTCGGCCCAACCATGATTTTTATTCACATTATCAAAACCATGGCTACTGGAGAACTCCTCCTCTGTCGAGTACAGTGGGACTTCCGCGACACCAAGGCACTTCCCACTAACCTTGGACTGCTGAGGTACTCCTCCTGTCGAGTACCGTGGGTCTGCTGCGTCACCGAGGTGCTCCCCTTCGTGGGTCTACCGCCATAACTAGGCACTCCGTCTAATTGCCTGCAGAGGTACTCCTCCTGTCGAGTACTACGGTTCTTCCGCCACAACCAGGCACTCCTTCTCCATGGGTCTGCCACCACAACCAGGTTCTCCCCACTGTACTAGTCGAGTCACTCGGAGTCAATTGGTCAGCAGTCGTCAAGTCTCAGCCAACTACTAGGTCTCTGCACTCTATATTCGCTCATCTCTAGAAGGATCTGCTCCATGATCTACTGGTATATACTCCAACTATCACTAAGTCCCACGAATAAGTATCTCAAAGGTCTTCCACATCATATATGTCACAACGCAACAGACGGTGCGTCAATCAGACACCCGATCTGTGAGTTATTAGCCTTTTAGTCCCAGGGCCCCGGTTGGATTCATGCATGATCCAACCTGACTGTATCTCAACTATACCCCAAACTCCAGTGTAATATACTCAAAGGCACTTCCATGATCCAAGATTACTAGCGCCACTGATGGTTCGTCAAACGGACATCCGGTGCCAAAGATATGGCCAAAAGAAAGTAAAGGGTCGTAATGGGCTCGAGTTTGGTCCGACCCGGTCGGACCGACCCGGACAGACCTTGTCTGGGCTGACCTAGTCTGGGTCAACCCGGCCGGACCCATTGGGTCTGGCCCAGAACGTTAGGTGGTAAATCCCATTAGGTTCGTCCCGGCCCACTGGCCCCAGCCCAGCAGGCCGTGAGAGCGCGAACTGGTCGTGAGGGTGCGGACCGGCCGTGGGTCAGCGCAAGGCTGGTTCAGCCCGGAGGGCACCACGTGGGTGGCTCATCCTGGAGGTCACTTAGAGAGTGCGACTTATCCCAGAGGGCATCGCGAGGGCGCGGCTCGGCCCGGAGGGCGCCGCGAGTGGCGCGGGAGGCCGGCTCGACTGGGGCACCGCGAGGGGCGCGGGAGGTTGTCTCTGCCAGGGTGCCGTAAGGGGCACGGAAGGCCGGCTTGGCTGGGGCGCCATGAGGGGCGCAAAAGGATGGTTCAGCTAGGGCACCGCGAGGGGAGTGGGAGGCCGGCTCCGTCGGGGTGCCACGAGGGGCGAAGAAGGCCAGCTCGGCCGGGGGCACGGGAGGCCGGCTCGGCCGGGAACTGGTTCGTCCGGGAGGCATGAGCAGCCGGGAGGGCACGGGCGGCTGGGAGGGAAAGGGATTCCGGGAGGCACGGCGGCCGGGAGGGCACGGCGGGCATTCGGTAGGCACGGGCGACCAGGAGGGCGTCACGGTTCGGCCCGGGGTGGCAAAGCCGGTTCGGCTGGTGAACAGGGTGGTCAGCGCGCAGCGCAGCTCAGGCCAGTTCAGATGGAAGGTAGTGCGGCCGACAGGTGGCGTGGGTCATGGATGCCATGGGTAGCGTGGTCATTTCCTTCGTCACATTCATCGTCTCTTCGCCTCGTCACCATTCCGAAGAACATCACAAACAAGAACGGCGGATGGGTCCGGCCATGTTGGTTTGGCCCCCACCCTCCGCGTTTAGGGTGGTAGAAAGCTGATCAATTATTTATTGAATTTCTAAGAATTAACAAGAAAAGAAGATATAAGAAAAATCAATCCAACACCCCAGATCTTCCCGAAAAAACAATTCCAAACCCGCAAGGAAAAATATCCACAATGATTCTTTGCTTTAGGAGGGAATAATTAAAGGAATAATATCATATTCAAATAAATTCCCTACTTGTTCATTGTTATTTGACATTGGCACGAGACGGTGGATGTCAATTAGTTTTAGAAGAGCACATCCTACATCGAAGGAGGTTCCGAGGAAGAAAGTCAAAGTCATTCTTCATCAGGGGAGCGTTCTACGTCAGGATACGAAGTTCTTCATTTGAAGCCGTCTCCCAAACTCTCTCCCAAGTTCCACCAAAATGAAAGTGAGCCAAGAAAAAATAATAGATTTAAGTTATCTATTATTTAGTTGTTGGCACAAAATTCAAAAAGATTTAAATTAATTAATTGATGTGCTCAATTAATTAATGGGGAGGATTTTCCATATTAATGGCAAGTGTGTTGGTAGAATTAATTGGGTAGAGGAGGTCAAGAGGCTCCCCCTAATTAATTAGGGGAGTTGAGAGGTTTTCCACAATTAAAATGGGGGTTTAGTCCCGGGTGGTCCCCACCACTGTAACCTCTCGCGGGAGGTTAGGTTCGTGTGGGCCCCACCACCATAACCTCTCATGGGAGGTTATGGTCGGGTGGTCCCCACACTTCAACTCTCGCAAGGAGGTCTAGTTTTGGTGGCCCCCACCTCCAACTTCCACAAGGTGGATCAAAAATAAAATAAAGTGTAGTTCATTTTATTTTATTATTTTCCACGAAAAAACCCAAAAACTATCTTTTATTATCGACCCACAACCATCGAGATAAAAGTCCCCTTAAGAGAATATCGGTGGTGCGAGTTTAATGGTGCCCTCATATTTCAATTCTGAGCACTGGTTCAAAAGTTATAAAAACCCGCTCGTACGTTTACTAAACATACCCGAACAAAACATCAGAAATTGATTTCGGGCACTCTGGGCCTTGGAATCACGCGCCATCAAGTTCATGGAATTGTAAAATTTCCATTTAATTTAAAAAAAATTACATAGAAATTCCGGTTCTTTACAGCTCTTCTCCTAGATCCAAAGTAAGATGTGGGTATTAGTCACTAATCCATGTTAATGGGAAAAGAATGTGTGGTTCCCACACCCTTATCATTTGAAATGGGAGGTCCCTAGTCTTAGATATAAGAAGTGGATAACATATAACCCCCTAATATGAATTTGGGAGGTCCTTGTTTCTACTCCTAAGGTTGGGATTATTGTGATTGAATGGATAAATAACCGTACACACCCCGAGGATCCTACCCATTAGGTGGTACAAGTGAGGGACACCAATGACTGAAGGATTTTGTAAGTGAATAGGAGACACACTGGAGTGTCTCTTTTAATGGTTTTCCAAGTTAGGAGGATTTATTGGAGGCTTTAATTTGGTCACTATCAAATAGGGTATCTATTCGAAGAGGATCCCTATCATTATTTTCTTAAAAGAGGGCTTAATAGGTGGCTCGCGCATGTCAGGTCTGGGTGATAATATGGTGTATCGTATAGGGTAGACAAGGGAGGAACTGGAATTGTTTCATGTAGGGTAGTCATGCATGAAATAGAGATACATTAGGAGATGGGAAATCTAGATAACAACAAGTGATCGAGGCCTTTATCTATGAAACAAGGGTTTCATCAGGTGTCCCAAGAAGGCTCTTGTGTATGTACCAGACTTGGGAAGAGACCTTCGTGATAGTGCTTGTCAACTATGGTGAGGGGGTCCTTGTGCAGGTGTTTCATGTTTCAGAAATTAGAGGGACTTTGATCCCACTACACCCCTTAGTTCCCTATTATCTCAGGTTTTGGAGATCTACCTGAATGTTTTTGAGGGACAGGGAAAATGGGCTACATGATCAGAGCTCTGAGGTTTCTTCTAGTTTTCTAGTTCTTCAAATGAGGATCCCCATGGTCCATTTTATAGGAAAACATGGGACCCTGGGTGAAAGAATTTTCTTTCACTACTACCCCATATAGGTTTCCCATGTAGGTGCCTCTCGTATGTGTGGTTACCCCTTCTAGTCCGTGTAGGTAAGGCATGTGTTCGCCTCTTGGCATGTCGGCCTTATGTGTGTAGCCTGATTTGGGTGAGTTATCTTGATCCTTACTGGGGATGTTCACCTCTTTATTTCTAGAGGTATTTATAATTAAATATTTTTGTCCCCATGAGACAAAAATGAGTGTCAACAACCCCCCCCCCCCTTAGGATTGGATCTGATCAAAAGAATAGGGTCTAGTCTTATGGTAGAAGGAGGAAAAGATTCTTGGGGTCATGCATGTATTTCGCCGTGGCCATCCACATAGGTCTTCCATGCAAGTATGGTGTGAAGGTAAACCACATCTATAAATAGAGGCGATCACCCAGTGAATTGTTCTTGCCACTTTTTACTTCTTATTATCTCATCATGTAGGTATTATATGCACTCTTTTCGTTCTTTTTTTTCATACAAGCCCTCTAGAGGATTACCTTTACCCAAGTTCTTGGTATGACTTTGTTAACCCATAATAGAACCCTGAGTGAGTAACCTATTCAAAATCACATGGGTGAGTTCCCTATATGAGTCACTTGGGTGAGTGACCTATTCAAGTCACTAGGTAGAGTGACCTATGTGATTTAATTATGTGATACCCTCCCCTTTTCCAATTTTTTTGAGTTTTTTGACACAAATATTTTTATTTTAATAAAAATATTGATGTGTCCTTTAAGACCTCCAATGAATTCTCCAATGGATTCCCACAAACCAGATGCTACACATGTTTTAGATTTTTAAAAAACCATATGGTTATACTGCTATTATATTTGAGACTCCACCCTCCCAAACATAGAAAAATATCTAAATAAGAACCAAAGAGAGTACTAATGAATTGATTATATACCACTCTATGACCGGCCATGGGATTCTGAGAGATGCATTTATCCCAAAGATCAAGAGTTGCATACCAATGTCTTAGTTCATGGAACATACAAATTGTCCCATTTCAAACCTATATTCCAATGGAATATTCATAAAGTAAGGAATAGTTTATATTTTCTATGTCATACACCATAACTCATGTGCCACATATCTGAAGCCTCACATCCAAGAATTAAACCCTCACTACTACGAGTAAACCTTATATGCTTCTAGGATAGACTAATCACATGGATGGAAGGAGGATTAAGACTTCCTATCTAGAGGGGAAGTTGAGATTGAATAGATATGGGCATACTAGGTGCACCAAACCTATACTGATATTAAGACTAATATTCAAAATTTCAGCATTTACGAGGGTATTTGGTTGGTTCATACATATGTTTACAAGAAACTACACATAATCCCTAAACTACTAAGATGGTGAAGCCCTTAGAAAAAAATTTTCTATCTGATTCATGGTGAAGTTGGAATTATCCTACGGTATGTTTATGAAATATTCATAGCTCCTATACATGGAGAAATATAAGATGATTTTATCCCACTTAAGGTGATGTAGGATGATATTTAAAGGACACTAGCATTGGCCCATGAGTTACTGAATATGGCTTGGAAAATTAAGAATGGAAAACCCCATACAAGGGGAAACATTTATTCTAAATCATGTATAAAGGTCATCCTCAAGATAGAAGGATAAGTTCCTACTTTCCAGTAACAAATAGGATGTGCTGCATTATTAAACCATAACATTCCGGGTAGATTATGGCCTACATTGGAACAAGGCTAATATCATTGGTGGGGCTATAAAGTGAATCTTGAGGTTTATGTGAGGACCCACCTATTTTAATTTATTGAAAGTTTTCTAAGCACCTATATGTTGTCAGTCTGTGAATCCAATGATGGTGTGAGACTAGGGATAGCTATTATAGTATCCAAACTAGAAGAAGGGAGTCGATAGGGTTGGTTTCCCTTGTTCTGGTGAAGATATACTGTTGTTAATTGAAAGTGTAACCTCGGAAGACCCATTTCAAATTTCAAGGCCATTTAAAGTGTTGTAGTGATGGATAGAAGAACACTTTAGTTATTATGTTTTTATGAGTGGAGTTCAGGTTCCTAAAGGAATATTTCTCTCATTAATTCAATCTAATTTTGATATCCAATATTTATCCCTGAAGTATGAAGAATCCCTGAGGATTCTTAACATATCAGGAGAGTTAAAAATCTTCGTATATGGTTATCCACCTACTAGGATGTTCACTAAAATTGGAAAAGTTGATAACGATCTGAGGTTGTATATAATTTCATGTGGAGACAACATATTAGAAACTTGTATTGACAACTAGATCATGTGTTAGGCCTATAATCCATATCAATTTACTCTCCAATTCAAGTGTCTGAAATAGCCAAGTGTCTCTCCTCTATGAACGTTCAACTTGAGAACCACATGATGGGGGATCAAAAATTTTGGATGTGGGTGTACTTGGAGGTATCTTAATTTTCAATCAATATACCTCTATTATGTCAATCGATCATGCCAAAATATGGGCATTCTAGTGCTTGTATTTATTCATACCCTCAAGGGGGGTTGTCGACAAGCTTTCATAGATTTGTGTCTATGATGACAGTTGGTTCTGAAAAGTGTGGGAGGAAGGTTTAGACTGAGGTTGAAGATGCCGAATCTTCAAATTATTAAAAGTGATCTTAGGCAAGGGAAATGGAGTAGGTTAGAGTTAATACCACATATTCCGGGCCAAGGTGGTATAGTCATCACCACCAAGAGGATACTCGAGCTCTAGTCACTTGGAATATTTTGATAGTAGAGGGGACTCAAAAGGATTCAAAGTCAAAATATATTTGTTCTTCTTCATAGCCTGATGCATTAGCATCATACTATGCACGACCTTTGGCTATTGAAGTCTATCTAGCCAAGACATGTGACCACAAAGACATGTGGGTTTTTCTCCAGGATGGAATGCATATCTCAGAGATTAGAAATATTTAAACTTTGTCTTATATTCACCTCTACATAATTTTTTCTAAGGTGGGTCAATATATCAGGGAGATGAAAATGCTGATATATGAAATTGATGATCGGACCCCGGCCACTAAGACAGTATGCTGAACTAATCTATTATTGAGGAGATATCTCATTTATATGAAGAGGAATGGGATGAATACATTGATGTTAGTGAGGTACATATCTATTTTTCATTTTACTTTCCTCCCTCATCCACCATAATTAACTTTTATGGGATTTATCTTACACTTGGAAGGAGGAGAAGAAGAAGAACTACGGTCGGTTCTTGATTCACTGAAATATGGGACCATTTAGGAACCCCCATCAGAGTGAGGGTTGAGTAACCCAAGTCCTCATAAATGTCTTTAGGTTAGATGATGATGGTAAAGGATATGGTGGGAGGGTCTTCTCAATTTCCACCTCCAGTACCCATAATTGAGAAGACCAACACATACCCCTCCCCATCTCAAGAAAATAAACGAAAGAGGGTGAATAAGTAAGCTAGGCGTATGCATTGTGATAAACCTCTTCACTATCACTTAATCTTATGACTCACTTGAGATACCCATTTAACTGTGCTTACCTTTTGTAGGATCTGCTTCACTTTCCTCCCATAAGGAGTCCAACATTGATCCTTGGAGGATTAAGGGGTACATCCAAGATACAACATAGAATCATGTCATTAAATCCATCCCTTTGACAAAATAATTGACGAGAGATGAATCCATATCCAATCTTGTTACTATAGAGAGGGAGGGGGACCTGGTAATGTTAGATGCATATCATAACGTGTCATGTATTAGTTTCTAAATTTCTTTCATCAAAAATCTTTAAAAACCTAAAAAGACCCTAAAACCCCTAAAAACCCCTAAAAAGTATAAAAATCCCCAAAAATCATAAAAACCCCATAAACCCCTAAAAATCATGAAAAAAATCAAACCCTTTAAACCCCTAAAAACTCTAAAAAACATTAAAACCCCAAAAAACAATTAAAACCTCTAAAAACACAAAAAACAATAAAAACCCTAAAACCCATCAAAATCCTTAATACCCCTAAAAACCTTACAGATCGTAAAAAATACTAAAAAACCCTAAAATTTAAAAAAAAACTCTAAAAACCCTAAAAACCCTAATAAAACATTAAAAACCTAAAACACCTAAATACCCTAAAAAACTAAAAATGCTAAAAACATAAAAAACACAACAAACCCCTAAAAACCATAAAATAGTTATAAATCATAAACACCCTAAAACCCCATAAAAACCAAAAAACCACTAAAAACTCTAAAAATCCATTAAAACCCTAAAAACATTTAAAAACTATAAAATAATTTAAAAACTCCAAAAACTCAAAAAAACCTAAAACCCAAAAAAACAAAAAAGACCCTAAAAATATCTAAATTCCTAAAAGACTTAAAAATTAAAAAAAATTAAAAAAAATCCCAAAAAATCATTAAAAACATAAAAAAACTAAAAACACCAATGAAAACCAAAAACCCCAAAACACTTAAAACCCTTAAAAACTCAAAAATGATAAAAACCCCTAAAAACTATAAAATCTCTTAAAACCCCTTAAAAACCTTAAATAAATCCTAAACCCCCAAAATACTCCTAAAAACACTAAAAAAATCTAAAAACTCTTTAAATCCCTAAAAATAGTACACTCTAAAATACCTTAAAATCCTAAAAAACTCAAAAAAACCCTAAAAACTCCCCAAAAACCATAAAAACCCTAAAAACCATCAGAATCCTTAAAAACCCTGAAAACCCATAACAAACTTAAAAAATCCCTAAAAATCCAAAAAAAGTGAAAGTACTCGAAAACCCATGAAAACCCCTAAGAAAACATTAAAAACATAAAAACACTTAAAAACCCTAGAAAACCTAAAAATCCTAAAAACCATAAAAACCCAAAAAAAACCCTAAAACCCTCAAAATCCCTAAAAATCCTAAAAACCCATAAAAATCCAAAAAAATCCAAAAAATATCCCTAAAAATGTAAAAACCCAAAAAAACCCTTAAAACCCCTAAGAAAACCATAAAAACCCTAAAAAGATCCTAAAAAACCTAAAAAACATAAAACCCACTAAAAACCTTAAAAACCCTGAAAACACAAAAAACCTAAAAATTACAAAAAATCTAAAACCCCTTTAAAACCAAAAAAAAGTTAAAAAACACTAAAACCCAGTAAAATCATTAAGAATAGAAAAAAACCTAAAAACCCAAAAAAAACCCTAAAAACCCTAAAATCCATCAGAACCTCTAAAAACCATAAAAATCATTAAAAATCTTTATAAATCCCTAAAAATGTAAAAAACCATAAAAACCTGATAAACCCTAAGATTACCGTAAAATCCAAAAAAAAACTAAAACCCCTAAAAACCCTAAAACTACTAAAAAACATAAAAAACATTAGCAACCCTAAAAACCATAAAACACATAAAATCCATAAAAAGATAAAATACCATAAAAACCATAAATTCCCTAAAAATCAAAAAAAATTAAAAAACCCTAAAAACATTAAAAACCCCTAAAAAAACCTTGACGAAGATGGCGGCGCACTCCCCTGGGATTCTCTCTCGCTTGACGCTTCTTCCATGATTTCTCCTAGATCCAGATCGGAGCTTCAGTGGCGGTCCTTTTCTCCTTCCCATTTTTTGGTGATGGCATGCCCTGGATGTAATCTTCGGCCTCAAGATGATGGTGGCTTTTGCGCTTCGACGGCTTCGACTTCCTCGAGTTCCTTTGCTCTGGGTTTCGGTCTTTGACGTAGCTTTACTCCGTTGATGGTGAGTCTGGCCTCCGATGGCTATGGTGGTCACGACGTCTTCAGATCTGATTGATCTTGAATGGGTCGACATCTTCCAGCACCCGTGGGTCGGGGTCGCTTTTTCAGATCTAGTGTTTCTGCAGGCGGGTCAATGCGGTCAAGGGGATCATTGGAAGAGTTGGTTGCTTCGACGTCTAGGTTCTACTCGGAAGGCGCTTCGTTTCTACGGATGGTGCGACAATCTGGTCTTACGGCGCTGGTCAGATCGTTCTCGATCCTACATTGCAGAAGGAGGTTTTCTCTATGCCCTGTTTCGATTCTTCTGTCGGTTCGCGAAGCAGCTACAGGTGCGTACTCAACCTAGTCTATCGAGTTCGTCTTTGATCTAGTTTGTTGATGCTTGTTTCAGTCATACCTTTTGGCATTCTATGTTCTCCTACTTCTTGGTTATGATTTCGGTTATGAATGAATGCTGGTTTATGGGTTTGATGAGATGGGTTTGGCGATTTTGGTGCAATTTCTGGTGGTGTGCGGTTTGCTATGCTACGAGATGTGGAATACTGAAATTTGTTTGGTTTGAAGACCATGACTGCTAGTTGTTGAGTTGTGATTCCTTGTTTGACGACAGGTTAGGATGTGATGGTTGTTGGTTTACGAGCTGCAAGTTGATAGGAGCTGGTCGACAAGGAGGCAGTGATGCTTTTGTTGGTGATGCTGGTGTTTTGTTGTTGTCGTTCGTTGGAGTTTTCTGTTTGTTTTCACTGGCAGTGGATCCTTCTGGGGAGGACATGCTAGTTGCTGGAAATTGTGTGATTGGAATTGCTGGTTTTTGTTTGCTGGGAGGTGATGATGGCCGCATTTGGTTGCAGTGGTCGTGTTGTGGTTTCATCCTGCTGGTTGTGAGTGGTTGTGATGTCGACTTTGGTATTGTTGGTTGATGGGGCTGGTTGGTTTGGACGTGTTGTTGCTGCTATATTGTTGTGATGATGGGATGTGGTGCTACTGGATGCTGGAATGCACTGGATGATGGAAATTGTGATGTTGGATACTGGTTGCTGCTGAGCTGGGAGTTGCTGAAGCTGTGGTTTATGATTGTGCTGCTGCTGGATGTTGATTATTGGTTGAGTTTGAATGATGGTCATTGGTTAGCTGTGAGATGTTGGATGTTGGTTGATGCTGGATGATGGTGGTGGCTTCTTGGCTTGGTGTGCTTTTAATTTTTTCACTTTTTCTTTCTTTCTTTTAGGGTCTTTTTTGTCTTGGGTTGTAAGGGGTTTTTGGGTGTGGGTCGTTTGACCCCTCCCCTCCCTTGTCTGCTGTGTCTCTTTTTTTCTTTCTAATAAATTTGGGGGGGGGGTCGGGAATATCCCGACCCTTGCATGTTCCTTACCCTAATAAAACCTTAACCAAAAACACTTAAAACCTCTAACCCCCTAAAAATGATAGAAACTCTAAAACACCATAAATTACCCTAAAATCCAACCCATCAAACCATAAACACCCTTAAAAACATAAAAATCCCATAAAACCCTAAAAATCACTAAAAAAACTAAAACCAATTTAAACTCATAAAAAAATCAAAATAAACTAAAAAACATAAAACCCTAAAAATTTCAAGAAGCCCTAAAAACCCCCAAAACCCTAAAAACCCTAAAAACCCTAAAAACTCTAAAACCCTAAAAACCTAAAAAACCATAAAAATCCAAAAAATACCTAAAAATGGTAAAAACATAAAAACCACTAAAATACCTTAAAAATCCTAAGAAAACCTTAAAAACATAAAATATGGTAAACCCATAAAACACCTAAAAATTCTAAAACCCCTAAAACCCCTAAAAACCATATACTACTGGAATTATAGATATTTTTTACGGCCTTTTTGTGACGGGATCCCGTCGCAAATAGCCCGTTACAGAAAACAGCGTCGCAAATACATTTTTTTGTGATGAGAAACTTTTCTGTCACAAATAAGCCTCTAATTATATACATTATATATCAATCAACATTTTGTGATGGGACCATCACAAATAGTATTTGCGATGGGAACCTTACCAGTTGCAAATAACCGTCCGATTATATACATTATATATATAAAAACATTTAGCGACGGGTCCGTCGCAAATCGTATTTGCGAAGGGAATGTCGTCCCGTCGCAAATACTAATAATAAAAAATTATATTTAGATTATTTGTGATGGGATCCCATCACAAAATGTCCCATCGTAAATAATAAACATAATAAAAAAATTAATAAAATTATGATTAATGAAAAAATTATATTATTATTATTAAAATAATAAAATAATAAAGAATATTATTATTAGTAAAATAAATAAACATTAAAAATATAATACTAAAAAATATATTTGATAAAATTATGATTAATAAGAAATTAATATTATTATTATTAAAATAAAAAAAATAAAAAATTATTAAAATTCTCAATATTTACAAAAAAATTATAAAAAATCATAAAATATTATTATTATTAGTAAAATAAAAAAATATTAAAAAATATAATACTAATAATAAATAATAAAGTATGAAAAATAAAAAATATATATATGTAATATTTTCACCAATATAAAAGACAGAAACTGTAAATAGTTTATATTACTACAAATCTTGAATTCAAATGTTTTTAACATAAAAAACAAATCACTAGGGGGTTGTCTTCTAGAGGAGGTGGAGGAGGTGGAGGAGATGGTGGAGGAAAATTCATCCCTAAATTATGAGTCAAATAGCGCATGTACTCTATCTGCTCGTGATGTTGCTGCTATCGCTGCTGCTCCTTTCGACGCATCTCCTCCTCGTGTTGTTGCTGCTGTCACTAATAAATCTCTTTATGTTTCCTCTACAAACTCTCTATAAGATCAGCCTGAGTTCGCAACTGCTCCTGATACTGTGAGGCAGAAGATAATGCCTCTCCATGAGCTCCTCTCAAGTTGGACGCTGACATCGCTACAGTACCATAATAAGTACAATGAGTTAAATGAGAGATGATACCAACTACTCGGCCCTTCTCAAAGCCATACTGAGTTGCATGCATCCATGTCGCCTCATCGAAATGGTGGGCACTGGTCATCTCAGTCGTCTCGTCCTGACTCTCAGCCTGTGTCTGAGAGGTCGTGGCCTCATATGACTCCTTCAATTCCAATTTGAAATTAAAATGGTGAAAATACTATATGCAGTTAATTGTCAAACTGAAAAAAAATAATACTAACCAAAATCTGATGCTGGAGATCACCTCTAATCTCTCCAGTGGCTGGATCACTATACATCCTCTGATAAACATCGAACTCTGTAATATCGGGATACTCGACTACCTACATAAATATAAAATAAACTGTTTATATTTTAAGTTATATAAAATATTTAAAAAATATACTTACCAGATGCTCTTTATGCGTACTGAATGTATGACTACCAGCTTGATGTGTCACCTCATGTCTCCCCCGATTCTGTTGTCCCACTAAATATCTCCTTTGAAATCCACCACCCAACCAGTGTAAACATAATCCATCCCAAACATGAGATGAAATGTACTCTGGTCGGTGGGCTCTACACGACTCATCAAATTCTGTCACTCATTCTTTCTTAATGGATGTTCTTCTCAAATTGTGCAAAAACTAACGGAAACAGTCACGCATAGACACCTGCCATGCCGCGTGGATAGCGTCATGCATGCTATCATCGATGGGATACCATAAACCTTACAAATAATTTATAATATCAAGTTATTAATAAAATAAATTTCAAAACAAATATTCTTTATTTACCTACTAGCCAATGATCGAACATGTCGCGCTGCACATCAATAGGAATCTGTTCCCATGTGATCCATGGATGAGAAAAATAATTGCGCAATATAGTGCTCCCATGTCCAATAGCTACATGAACAAAACTGTGAAAAAGGAATAAATAATAAAACAATTAGTACATATATAAATAAATTAATGAAAGATTACTAAAATATACAGGTTACCATACCTCTCTGTGCGTGGATCAAAGCCAAGACATGGATGTTGTTAGGGGATAGGGTCAGGAATCATCAGTCATGCAAGACCGTGCCCCCTCCGCGTACCCCCTGAACCGCCAGTAGGTTGAGGGTTAGATGATCCAAAATCCCCCACATCCAAAGGTAGATCAGCCTCCTGCAACTTGAAAATTATATCAGGATCCATCTGAAACAAAAAATGATTGTTGTTAGCATATAGTTGAAAATAACTATTATATATAGATATATATTGGTTATGATTATAACTAGCATTTAACTACGTTTAGGTCCATCTTCATCCTCATCTTTGTAGCTAGCCATGTCAATGTCTTCATCTTCCTCCTCAGCATCATCAATATCCATTTGAGTTTTAGTTTCATCATCTCTTGTAATTTCAAATTCATTTGTAACATCATTAACATCTTCTTTATCATTGATCCTTAATTTTGGGGTGTCATCATCGATATCCATGTCTCTTTGTGAAAAATATGGTTTTTTAGTAGCCTCTTGAAAAATTTTAGTTCCTTCCACTTCAGTGGAACCACATTCAGTTTGAGTAAACTGATTTTCCTAAGATGTCATTTTTATTATACTCCACCAATCACTCAAGTCTCTTTAAGTAGCACAGTACTTTGTGTAATAAATCTGATGTTCCTGTTGATCCAGTAAAAATGGTTCATTTACTACAATAAGACTTTTATATTTAATATCGATGATTCCATGAGTTGGATGAACAAGAAAGCCTCTCTCAGTATCCAACCAGCAACATTTAAACATCATTATGTAATTCTGTCCTAGATAAAACAACTCAATAATTTCATCCAAAATACCATAAAAGTTAACTTCATTTTCTCTATGATGAGATCCTCTCTAGAAAACTCCACTATTCATTGTTTTTTTTATTCCTCATATGCTCGTGTATGAAATCGAAAACCATTCACCATATATGAATTATAAGATTTAACCATTTTGGATGGTGGGTTACTCAATATACACAGTTGCTTATCAATTTTATCAGAATGTTAAGACACCTACAGATTTGTAAAAAAATTATCAATATGATAAATAATAAAAATAATTGATAGTAAACCATCAATAATTTATGTTACCAGTTTTTGAAACCATTGAGAAAAAAAATTTGTCTGTGTTCTTCAAGTGCAACTACTGTAATTTGTGGAAGTTGTTTCTTGATATGATTATCATATAACCTACAAATAAAATAAGTTTACATACTACAACATAAATTATAGAATAAGTGATAGAAGCACTCAGAGTACAATTTATGTCATTTCTTTATAGTTGAGTAGAACATATGTATGAGCTCTGTGATGTTCGTCATCCGAAATCCACCGTTCATGAACTCCACCAAAACCAACATTTGGCTGATTAAAAACTGATTATTGATTTTCCATTTCGTCATTAAAATTCCCCTCATTTAATCCCATATGATTTTTCTTTTGAGGGATATTGAGATTCAAAATAATGAGAGCAGAAAAATGAAATTTCCTCTGGAAAATAAGCTTCAACAATTGAGCCTTCAACTGATGCTTTGTTACGTAATTTTTTCTTCAATTTCTGCATGCATCTCTCGAATGGGTACATCCATAGAAACTATACGGGACCTCCACATTTATCTTTATGTGAAAATTTTAATATCAAATGTTCCATTGAGTCAAAGAAAGTTGGAAGAAATATTTTTTCCAGTTTATATATAATTACAGTAACATCTTCTTCCAGTTTTCTTAGGGCATCGTAGTCTATTTTTGCTGCACAAATGTCTTGAAAAAAATATGAAATTTCTGTTATCAAATCCCAAATCATAGAATTCAACAAACCTCTGAATCCAATCGACATAAGTCTTTCCATTATAACATTACAATCCTGACTTTTTTAATCTGGTAATATAACCATTCTTAACAAATATCCACAAATTGGAAGTACAACCATCTAGAAGTCTCAAATCTGCAATCCACTAACAAAATAACAAGCGACTCTCTTTGGATAGTGTATAAGTTTCTTTTGGCTTCATTAACCTCTGTGGTCTGACATTTTCAAATAGTTCAATTTCTAGTCACCTTCAAATTTGGTCAAGATCTAATCATGCCTTTACAGTATCTTTGGTCTTACCTGGTGTATCCAAAACTGTTTGAAATAAATTATCAAAACAATTCTTATCAATATGCATGACATCCAACATGTGGCAGACCAAAAAATCAGACCAATATGGAAGATCCCAAAAAATGCTTCGTTTTATCCAATTATGTTCTTTCCCAAAGACATCAATTTTATATTGGTTTACTGTTGTCCCAAATGTGATGGAAGGTAATGAAAATACAGCTGATTTTAACTTAGTACCTAAGATCATCTTTTGAGGTTCATCCCTTTCAATTGTACCTTTTCTGAAATGAGATTTTTTCCTCTAAAAAGGAAGATCGGTTGGAAGAAATCTGCAGTGACAGTCATAATAGAAAGGTTTTTTTCCATTGACGATCATAAAGTCTTTTTTGTCTTTCATATAGTAAGGACATGATTGCAGACCATGTGTACTCTAGCCAGATAACATGCCATATGCCGGAAAGTCACTAATCGTCCACATCAATGCTGCTTTTAATATGAAATTTTGTTTCACAGCAACATCATATGTACTAACACCATCACTCCACAATGTATTTAACTCATAAATCAATGTCTTCAAATAAAAATAAATATTATTTTTTGGATGTACTGGGATTAATAGAGTCAAAAAGATATAGGGATCCTTCATCAACATCCATGGAAGTAAATTGTACAGAGTTATAAAGACAGGACAACATGAATACTGACTACCATAAGAACCAAATGGATAGAAACCATCTATAGAAAGACCCAATCGCACGTTTTGGGCTTCTAAAGCAAAAGACGGATGCAGACGGTCAAAATGTTTCCATGAATCACCATCAGATGGATGATTCAATATTTTATTAGTTTAAATCTTGGTTTTGTGCCATGAAATCATTGACACTGTGTTCTGAGACATAAATAAACGCTGCAACCTGGGTGTAAGGGGAAAATATATCAACTATTTTATTGGAATCGATCTAGACTTCGCTGGTTGATCTTATTTATACCTCGATTGTCCACATGTGGGATAACTATCCAATGACTCATTTTCACCAAAATATAAGATGCAATCATTTGTACTTGCATGAATTTTCCAATAACTAAGGACCAAATTTCGAACCAGCCTCTTTCTCTCATAGTGATTTGCAGGTAACACATTTCCTTCAGGTAACATTGTTTTAAACAAAGAACATATATGATCAAAACAGTTGTTTGACATTGCATTATCTGATTTAATAGACATAAATTTTTCAACCGCTTCTAATTTTCTTATCTTGTAACTAGGATATAATGCATCCTCAACAGACCTCAACAAATCATAAAATTTGGATAGTGCCAACTCAAGATTAAAATCACTATCATCTTGAGTTTCAGTTTGTTAAACAGATGGACCTGCAACATCATGTACTAAATTTTGAAACTATGATGGATCCATAATCAAGTTATTAGTATCTTATCTGGAACTGTGTTCACCATTTTGATACCAAAAAACATAATCTGGTTAAAAACCAAACTGTAAGAGATGTCCCTTAACCTTGTCAAATGTGTCAAATGTTCTTAGAGCACATTTTTTACAAGGACACTTAATTGTGCCTTCTGAAACATATTCTGGTTTTGATGATGCAAATGATAAGAAAGCTTCAACACCCTCAATATATACAGGATTTAAACTAGAACCATTTGGATTTCTACTTTGATTTATCCAAGTGAGATCATATAATAATGACTGATGTCGATTTAATTGTTCCATATTTTTCTGAAAAATATAAATCATCATTGTTTTTGAATAATTAGAAATTATAAAAACACTATCTAAAAAAGAAGATGAATAATTACAACTACTTATTAATAACTACCCTTAAATTTAGGCTACACAATTTTTAGTGGATTGACAGCTACTATTTTGTCTGGCGACTCATTTACTTGCATCTTTCTCACACTGAAATCATAATGAAGAATCTTCTCGGAGGTACGCTTATTCATTATCGTGCATACGATAATGTATAAGCGTACCTCTGAGTAGTTTCTTCACCGTGATTTCAGTGTGAGAAAGATGGAAGTAAATGAGACGCCAGACAAAAGATCCCCCTTTTCATCGATGAATCATCTTCTTGTAACTATCATCGCCTGAAAACATTATAAAAAATGTGGTCCTACGAATACATATTCAAACTCATGCATACGAGATTGGATATGCATATGTAGAAGCATACTTTTTATAATGTTTTGAGTGGGTGAAAGTTGAAAGTAGAATGGTCATCGAGCAAAAGGAGTGTCGTCAATCCACTGGAACTTGTTCCATGTTATTACAAGTTATTAGAATTTATTCATGTTTATTCCTGTTTATTTCTATTTATTTCTGTTTATTCTTATTTATTTCTGTTTATTCCTATTTATTCCAATTTATTTCTATTTATTCTTATTTATTCCTAATTACTCTTGTTTATTCCTAATTACTCCTGTTAATTCCCAATTACTCACGTTAATTCCTAATTACTCTTGTTAACTCTTAATTACTCATGTTTACTCCTAATTACTCCTGTTTACTCCTACTAACTCATGTTTACTTCTAATTACTTCTGTTTACTACTAATTATTCCTAATTACTCCTAATTATTCTAAGTTATTACTATTTATTCCTATTTATTATTAATTATTCCTATTTATTATTAATTATTTCTATTTATTACTATTTGTTCTTATTTATTACTAATTATTCCTCTTTATTACTATTTGTTGATAATTATTACTATTTGTTACTAATTATTACTATTTCTTACTAGTTATTACTATTTATTACTATTTATTTTTAATTCTTCCTATTTATTACAAATTATTCCTATTTATTGCTAATCATTGCTGATTATTCCAATTTATTGCTAATTATTTCTATTTCTTACTATTTATTTCTAATTATTCCTATTTATTACAAATTAATTCTATTTATTACTATTTATTTCTAATTATTCCTATTTATTACTAATTATTCCTATTTATTACTATTTATTAATATTTATTACTATTTATTTCTAATTATTCTGATTTATTTCTAATTATTCTTATTTATTACTAATTAGTCCTTTTTAGTACTGATTATTCCTAATTACTGTTAATTAATCCTAATTATTTCTAATTAATCCTACTTATTATTATTTATTCCCATTTATTATAATTTATTCCTATTTAGTATTAATTATTTCGATTTATTACTAATTATTCCTATTTATTACTAATTATTTCTAATTATTATTATTTATTTCTAATCGTTCCTATTTATTGCTAATTATTCCTATTTATTACTAATTATTACTATTTATTACTAATTATTACTAATTATTCCTATTTATTATTAATTATTTCTATTTATTTCTATTTATCTCTATTTATTCCTAATTATTCTAATTTATTTTTAATTATTCCTATTTATTGCTATTTATTCCAATTTATTACTAATTATTACTAATTATTCCTATTTATTACTAGTTATTCTTATTTATTACTATTTATTTCTAATTATTTTTATTTATTACTAATTATTTCTATTTATTACTATTTATTCCTAATTATTCCTATTTATTGTTAATTATAAATATTTATTCCTAATTATTCCTAATTATTCCAAATTATTCCAATTTATTACTAATTATTCCTATTTATTAATAATTATTCCTATTTATTACTAAATATTCCTACTTATTATTAATTATTCCTATTTATTACTAATTATTCCTATTTATTACTAGTTATTCCTATTTATTACTAAGTATTCCTATTTATTCCTAACTATTCATATATATTACTAACTATTCCTATTTATTCCTATTTATTATTAATTATTCCTATTTATTACTAATTTTTTTCAATTTATTACTAATTTTTTGCTATTTATTACTATTTATTCCTATTTATTACTAATTATTCCTATTTATTAATATTTATTTCTAATTATTAGTATTTATTACTATTTATTAGTATTTATTACTATTTATTACTATTTATTACTATTTATTACTATTTATTACTAATTATTAGTATTTATTACTAGTTATTAGTATTTATTACTATTTATTACTATTTATTCCTATTTATTACTAATTATTCCTATTTATTACTAATTATTCCTATTTATTACTATTTATTTCTAATTATTAGTATTTATTAGTATTTATTACTATTTATTACTATTTATTACTTTGTATTCCTAATTAGTACTATTTAGTCCTAATTAGTACTATTTAGTCCTAATTGGTACTAATTAGTACTAATAATTACTATTTATTTCTAATTATTCCTATTTATTGGTAATTATTCCTATTTATTACTAATCATTCCTATTTATTACTAATTATTTCTATTTATTACTAATTATTTCTATTTATTACTAATTATTCCTATTTATTACTAATTATTCCTATTTATTACTAATTATTCCTATTTATTACTATTTATTATTATTTATTTTTATTTATTAGTTTTTATTATTACTTATTCCTATTTATTAGTAGTTATTATTATTTATTCCTATTTATTATTAATTATTCCAATTTTTTATTAATTATTCCTATTTATTACTAATTATTTTTATTTATTACTATTTATTCCTATTTACTACTATTTATTCCTAATTATTACTATTTATTTTTAATTATTTATAATTATTTCTAATTATTACTAATTATTATAAATTATTCCTATTTATCGCTAATTGTTCCTATTTATTGCTAATTATTCCTATTTATTGCTAATTATTCCTATTTATTGCTAATTATTCATATTTATTGCTAATTATACCTATTTATTTCTAGTTATTCCTATTTATTGCTAATTATAAATATTTGTTCCTAATTATTTCTAATTATTCCTAATAATTACTAATTATTCCTATTTATTACTAATTATTCCTATTTATTGCTAATTATTCATATTTATTTCTAATTATTCCTATTTATTAAAAATTAGTACTAATAATTTCAATTTATTTTTACAAATAAATACTGTTAACAAAAAAATTTAAATCTAATTAAATTAAAACTAATCAAAAATAATTAAAATTAACATAAAAATGAAATAAATATTAAATTAAATAAAATATAAATACCTTTAAACTTGATCTTTTATTGATGTAGACGACTTCAAAACTTTTTCGTCAAAAAAAACTAACTCAAACAAATTTTCACTCTGAAAATATGGTAGAGGAGAGAGAAAGTGGGAATTGACATGAGGATTTGAAAAAACGGATGGGGGGTATATATAGGTTAGATTAGTTACGACGGGACCTTTTGCGACGGGAATACCGTCACAACAGGTCTTTGTTGCGACGGGGCCCGTCGTAAATACCTTTACCCGCATTAATTGTTGTTGGCGGTTAAAAGGGTATTTGCGACGGGGCCCGTCGCAAATACCCTCCGAGCGACAAACTATTTGCGACGGGGGAATTCCCCTGTCGCAAATAACCTTCCTCGTCCCAAAAACCCATTTACCGCCACCGGGTATTTGCGACGGGACTCGTCGCAAATACCTTCGAGCGACGAACTATTTGCGATTGGAATATTCTTCTCGTCGCAAATAACCTTCCAGCGGTTTGGCGCGCAAACCGCGCCAAACCGCACATTACTTTTTGCGACGGGCCACCAAAACCCGTCACAAACAACAAGTTATTTGGATGGGACAACCCCCTCGTCGCAAAAAAACTCTGGACTAGACTATTTGCGACGAGATTATTTTTCGTCGCAAAAGTTTGTTTTTTCCCGTAGTGATACAACCCCTAAAACCTTAAAAACATTAAAAACCCATAGAAACCCTAAAACCACTAAAAACACTAAAAACCTTTTAAACACCAAAAAACATTAATAAACTATAAAAATCATAAACCCCTAAAAACTCAAAAAAAATCCCTTAAAACCCAAAAAAAAACAAAAAAACCCCCAAAACCCCAAAAAACCCTAAAACCCCACAAAATCCCTAAAACCGTAAAAAAATATCCTCAAAATCCCTACAAATATCTAAAAACATAAAAAAAACCTTAAAACCCTAAAGAACACCAAGAATCCCTTAAAAACATAAAAAACTTCAAACCCCTAAAAAACTAAAAATGTTAAAAACCCTAAAAAAAACTCTAAAAACCATAAACTCCCTAAAAACATCAAATTCCATAAAACCCCAAAAAATCACAAAAATTTAATGAAATCCCTAAAAATCCCAAAAAAAATATAAAAAACCTGAAAACATTACAAAAATCATACAAAATTAAAAACCTTGAAAACCCCTAAAACCTAATTTTTTTTAAAAACTATAAAAAACCTTAAAACCCATAAAAAACATAAAAACCCTACAGACCATAAAACCATCTTTTTTTAACCCAAATAAACCATAAAAATAATAAAAACACAGGGAAAAAATATAATATCCCATTAAACCCCTAAAAACATTAAAAAACCTAAAAATCAAAAAATCCATAAAGAAAATCTGTAAAATCCCAAAAACCATAAAAACTTTAAAAACCCTAAAATACCCTAAAAACCCTAAAATACCCTAAAAACCCTCAAAATCCCTAAACACCCCAAAAGACCATAAAAATCCTAAAAACCCTAAAAATCCATAAAAACATAAAAATCCTAAAAACCCAGAAAACCCCTAAGAAAACCCTAACAACCTAAAAACACTTAAAACCCCTAAAAACCCTAAAAAATACTAAAACACTAAAAACTCTCAAATCAAAAAAGACCATAAAATCCATAAAAATCATAACAAACTAAAAATCCCTAAAAATATAAAAAACTGTGAATAACCCTAAAAAATCTTTAAAATGTAAAAACGCATAAAACCCTAAAAAACCTAAAAACTACTAAAAAGCCTAAAAAGATCCTAAAAACCCTAAAAACCAAAAATACACCTGTAAACCTGAAAAAACTCTAAAACCCATATAATCTGTAAAAACAATAAATAAAATCTATAAACCATTTAATACAGTAAAAAAGACAATTAATTTATAAAATATTTAAAAATATAAAATACTCAAAAAACCCTAAAACCCCAAAAAAAAACTGTAAAAACCGTTAAAACCCTAAAAAAACAAAAAATCTCTCAAAATCCCTAAAAACCCTAAAAACCATAAAATTCCTAATAAATCCCTAAAAATCCTAAAAACATAATTACCCTAAAAAACCTGAAAATACCTAAGAAAACCATAATAACATAAAAACACATAATACCACTAAAATACCTAAAAACGATAAAAATACTAAAGACCATGAAAACCCTAAATATACCTAAACCATTAAATCTTAAAAAATCCCTAAAAATCCATAAAATCATAAAAAAACCTTAAAACATGAGAACCCCTAAAGTCGATCGAGTATGTTGTCAGCTTAGGATGAAGCTTTCTATGGATTGAATCTGACTCCATGCTTGTTGTGAATGCTCTTAAAAACATATCGTGGTGTGTTCCCTGGAGGATCCTCCCCCATTAGATGAAATTCCTCACCATGTGTCAAAGGCTAAATCTTACTGTGACACACACCTATAGGGAGGTGAATGCGGTTGAGGATGCTCTCTTTAAAAAGCCCATTGTGGAGAGGTGCTCGTTGTGGTCGTTTGTTGCCATGCCCTCCTACTCTTTGCTTGTGGACTCTGACTTGAAGGGTGAGTTTCACACCCGGTTATGTAACCCTTCCTTGTAGCACTCTATTTTTTTTATTTCTTCTTGGTATAATATTTGGGGGGCCAGGCTAGCCTGGTCTCGAGCCTTCCTTTCCCTAAAAATCTATAAAATGCTAAAACCCCAAAAAACCATAAGAAGACCCCAAACCCCTAAACCATCAGAAAACTGTAAAATCCCCTAAAAACCCAAATAAAACCCATAAAACCCTAAAATAACTAAAAAAACTCAAAAACACATTTAAACCCCTAAAACATAAAAAAACTCTAAACCCCTAAAAACACTAAAAACACACAGAATCCCCAAAAAATCAAAAAACCATAAAATCCAAAAAAATCCCTAAAAATTTCTAAAAATGCAATGAATCCTAAAAACTATGAAAAACCCAAAGAAAATATTAAAAACCTAATAAATGCTAAAAACCCTAAAAACCCCTCAAAAAACCCAAAATACCCCTAAAATCCATAAAAATAATAAAAACCCATAAAATCCAAAAAACTGAGTAAAAAGTACAAGAAACCTCTAAACCCCTAATAAACCCTCAAAATTCCTCAAAACCCTAAAAAAAATAAAAATACTAAAAAATTCACTAAAAATCACTAAAAAGGTAAAACACCCTAAAAACCTTGAAAACCACATTAAAACCAAAAAAACATTAAAAAAAGTATCCCTCCAAACCTAAAAAGTACTAAAAATCTTAAATACCCCAAAATCCTAAATCACCCTCAAAATTTCTAAAAACCCTAAAAACCCATAAAAATCTTAAGAAAAAGGCGGGAAAGATAGCGGCGCACTCCCCTGGGATTCTCTCTCACTCGATGCTTCTTCTCGGCCTTCACCTGGATCTAGATCGGAGCTTCCGTGGCGGTTCTTTTCTCCTTCCCAGCTCTTGGTGGTGGCATGACCTGGATGTTATCTTCGGCCTCAAGATGGTGGTGGCTTCTGCGCTTCGACGACTTCGACTTCCCTGACTTCCTTTGCTCTGGGATTCAGACTTTGACGCAGCTTTGCTCCGTTGCTAAAGAGTCTGGCCTCCGATGACTATGGTGGTCACGAAGTCTTCAGATCGTCTTGATCTTGAATGGGTTGTCATCTGCCAGCAGCTGCGGGTCAGGGTTGCTTTTTCAAATCTAGGGTTTCTACAGGTGGGTCAACGTAGTCAAGGGGATCGTTTCTGCGGATGGTGTGACAATCCGGTCTTGTGGCGCTGGGCGGATCCTTCTCGATTCTGAGTTGCGGAAGGAGGTTTTCTCTATGCCCTGGTTCGTTTCTTCTATTGGTTCACGAAGCAGCGGCAGGTGCGTTTTTATCCTAGTCTCTCGGTTTCGTCTTTGCTCCAGTTTGTTGATGCTAGCTTCGGTTGGATCTTTTGGAATTCCATGTTCTCCTACTACTTGGTTATGATTTCGGTTATGAATGAGTGCTGGTCTCTGGGTTTGCTGAGACGGGTTTGGCGATCTTTGTGCAATTTCTGGTGGTCTGCAGTTTGCTATGCTACGAGATGTGGAATGCTGAGAGTTATTTGTTTTGAAGATCATGATGGCTGTTTGGTGAGCTGTGATTCCTTGTTTGACAATGGGTTAGGATGTGCTGGCTGTTACTTTATGAGCTGCAAGTTGATAGGAGCTGGTCGGCAAGGAGGCGGTGATGCTTTTATTGCTGATGCTGGTGTTTTGGTGCTGTCGTTCGTTGGTTTTTGCTGCTTGTTTTCACTGGCAGTGGATCCTCCTGGGGAGGAAATGCTAGTTGCTGGGAATGGTGTGATTGGATTTGCTCGTTGTTGTCTACTGGGAAGTGATGATGACCGCATTTGGTTGCAGTACTCGTGTTGTGGTTTCATGCTGCTGGTTGTGAGTTGTTGCGATGTCGGATTTAGTGTTGTTGGTTGCTGGGGCTAGTTGGTTTGGACGTGTTGCTGCTACTATGTTGCTGTGATGATGGGATGTGGTGCTGCTGGATGCCGGAATGCACTGGATGATGGAAATTGTGATGCTGGATGCTGGTTGCTGCTGAGCTGGGAGTTGCTGAAGTTGTGGTTTATGATCGTGCTGCTGCTGAATGTTGATTGCTGGTTGAGTTTGATTGCTGGTTGCTGGTTAGTTGTGAGATGATGGATGCTGGTTGATGCTGGATGATGGTGGTGGCTGCTTGGCTTGGTGTGCTTTTACTTTTTTCGCTTTAGTTTTTCTTTCTTTTGGGGTCTTTTCATCTTGGGTTGTAAGGGGTTTTGGGTGTGGGTCATTTGAACCCTCCCCTGCCTTGTCTGTTGTGTCTCTTTTTTTCTTTCTAATAAATTTGGGGGGGTTGGGAATAGCCCTACCCTCGCATCTTCCTTGCCATAAAAATCCTAAAAACCCCTAAAATCCATGAAATTGTAAAAAACCTTTAAAACCCTGAAAAACATCATAAAACCATAAAAACCTTAAAACACTTACAATTCCTAAAAAATGAAAATGAAAACCCTAAAAGACCCTGAAAACCCATAAATACTATAAACCCTTAAAAACCTTAAAAACCCAAAAAAACCCAAGAAGAACAAAAAAATTTATCAGAACCCTTTAATCCCAAAAAATATTATAAAACACAGAAAAAAACCTTTAAAACCCTAAAAAATCCAAAAACCATAAAACCCCCAAAAAAACAAAAAAATCATAAAAATACTAAAAAACCTTAAACCCCTAAAACCCATAAAAACCCATTAGAAAACATTAAAAACCTTAACCTGCTTAAAATCACAAAAAACCTAAAAAATCCTCAAACCCAAAAGCACACTAAAACCCCAAAAAACCTAACAAACCCTCAAAATACCTAAGACCCCTAAAAACAGTAAAAATTATAAAAAAATACTTAAAAATCCCTAAAAGGTAAAAACCCCTAATAACCCAGAAAACCCCTACGAAAACATTAAAAACCTCAAGGCACTCAAAACCCTTAAAAACATAAAAAAAAATTATAAAACATAGATAAAATCCTATAAACCTTAAAAACCCCTAAAACCATAAAAAACTAAAAAATTGTAAATAACCCTAAAACCCAAAAAAACCCTAAACCACTAAAACTATAAAATCCCTTTAAATCCCTAAAACGTTAAAAAATCTATAAACCTTTAAACCCATAAAAACTCAAAACAACCCATAATACTAAGAAAACCCATAAAAACATTCAAAATCCCAAAAAACCCAAAACAACCATAAAAATCCTAAAAAAATCCCCAAAATACCTAAAAACATAAAAAACCATAAAAATCTAGAAAAAACCTAAGAAAATCTTAAAAACCTAAAAAATGATAAAAATGCGAAAAAACCAAAAAAAAACCCCTAAAAATATATAAAACCCCTGAAAATACATAAAAACTCTAAAAACTATAAAATCCTAAAAATCCCTAAAAAACTATAAAAATTAAAAAACCCCTAAAACTATTAAAAAACCCTAAGAAAACCATAAAAACCGAAACATACATAAAACCCCTAAAACCAAAAAAAATGCTTAAAACACTAAAAACCTTAAAATACCCTATAATGATTAAAAACCCTAAAACCATAAAGTTATAAGAACCTTAAAACCCCTAAAAACCAATAAAAACCATAAAATACTACTGAAAATTATAAAAACCCTTTAAAAAAACCCTAAAAAACCCTAAAAACCCTAAAAACCGTAAAAATCCTAAAAACCCTAAAACCAATCAAAATCCATGGAAACCATAAAATATTAAAAAAATTGCAAAAAAAAACTTCTAAAAATCCATAAAAATGTAAAAAACCCAAAAAACCCTGAAAATCCCCAGGAATATCATAATTTAAAAAAAACATAAATCCCCTAAAAAACCTAAAAATTGCTAAAAATAATAAAAACCCTTGAAAACCCTAAATACCATAAGAACCCTTCAAAAACCATAATAGACTTTAAAAACCCGTAAAAATCCTAAAAAATAATAAAAACTCCATAAACCCTTTAAAACCCTAAAATTTTTATAAAAGTATTAAAAACCTTAAAACCCAAAAAAACTCAAAATAATCCCTAAAAACCCAAAAAAACATAAAAACACTAAAATACTCTAAAACCCCTAAAAATTCATAAAAAATCTAAACCCCATAAAAAACCCTAAAAAATCCCTAAAAATCCCTAAATAAAAAACCCCTAAAAACACTAAGATACATTTAAAAACCTAAGAACACTTAAAACCCCTAATAAACCTCAATACCCTAAAATCCTAGAAATCCTTAAAATCTCTAAAACACTAAAAATTATAAAAATCCTAAAATCCCATAAATTCCCTAAAACATAAAAACTCTAAAAACCCTACAAAACCCTAAGAAAACCTAAAAACCCTAAAACACTTTAAACCCCTAAAAAACCAAAGAATACTATAAATCTAAAAATCCTAAAATCCTTAAACACCATAAAACCCATTAAAACCTTTAAAAAACCTAGAATCCCTTAAAACCACTAACACACTAAAAAATAATTAGACCACTAAAATGTTAAAAAAACTCTATAATACCTCAAAACCCCTAAAAAATAAGAAAAACCCTAAAACCTATAAAAAATCTCTAAAAACCTCAAAAAACCTGAAAACCCCTAAAAACTATAAAAATACTAACAAAACTGTAAAAGTCCATAAAATCATAAAAAATCCTAAAAACACTAAAAATTCTTAAGAAAACCATAAAAACCTAAAAACATATAAAACCCTTAAAACACTAAAAATTATAAAAACCCTAAAAACCCTTAAAAACCCTAAAAAGCATAAAACCCATAAAAACCTAATTTTTTCTTAAAAACATGAAAAACACAAAAATACCCTGTAAGAATTTAAATTTATAAAAACCATTAAACCCTTAAAATGTTGAAAAAATCTAAAACCATTAAAAATCTGAGAAAATCCCAAAAAACCACAAAAAACTCAAAAAACCATAAAAAACCTAAAAACCCAAAAACCCTACAAATCCATAATAACCCTAAAAACCCATAAAAATATTTAAAAACCCTAAAAATCACAAAAAACCATTAAAAAACCCTAACAAACCTGAAAATACAAAATAAAACCTTAAAACCCTAAAATCAATTAAAACCTCAAAAATACCTAAAGAACACTAAAACCCCTTAAAACTCTAACAAATCCAAAAAACCCTCAAAATCCATAAAAACCATAAAAAATATAAAATCCTAACAGGGCCCTAAAATTACATTAAAACCGGAAAAACCCAAAAAAATCATGAAAACCTTAAAACCCTTAAACGCCTAAAAAACCTAAAACCCTAAAATCCCTCAAAAACATAAAAATCCCTAAAAACATTAAAAACCCTAAACCCGATAAAAACTCTAATACCACTAATACTATAAAAATTATTTAAACCCATCAAAACAAATAAAACACTAAAAATCCTTAAAATCCATAAAAAACTCAAAATAATGCCTAAAATAAAAAAAAACCATAAAACCCCAAAAACCCATCAAAATCCATAAAAACCCTTAAAAACCCATAAAATCCTAAAAAATCCTGAAAAATCCCAAAAAACCTAAGAACCCTAAAACACCAAAACCCCTAAGAAAATCTTAAAAACCTAAAAACACTTAAACCCCTTGAAAATCTAAAAAATGTGAAAACAACTAAAAAATCCTAAATAACAGAAAAATCCTAAAAACCATAAAAACCCCTAGAAACATTATAAATTCCAAAAAAAACCACAAAAACCCTAAAAACACTAAAAACTCTAAAAACATTTTAAAACCCTAAAAAAGGTTGAAAATCTAAAATACCTTTAAACCCTAAAAACTAAAAAAACCCACTAAAATCCTTGAAAACCCAAAAAACCATAAACCCATTAAACCTATAAAAACCCTAAAAATCCCTAAAATCCCAAAAAACCCAAAAAACACATAAAAATCCAAAAAATCCCAAAAAAACTAAAAATGTAAACAACCCTAAAAACTATGAAAACCCATATGAAACCCTTAAAACCCAAAAAAATAAAACCCCTAAAAACCCAGAAATGCAAAAAACCCTCAAAACCCTAAAACCCTAAAAATATTCAAAATCCCTAAAAACACTTAATTTTTTAAAAATACTAAAAAATACATAAAAAATCCCAAAAACAATTAAAACACCTAAAAACAAAAAAAAAATCTAAAAATAGTAAAAAACCATAGAAATCCATAAAACCCCTAAAAACCCATAAAAAGGTAAAAAAACCAAAAAAACCCTAAGAGGACCTTAAAATAAAAAAAACAATTGAAACCCCTAAGAAACCTAAAAACAATAAAAACCTTAGAAAACCCTAAAAACCTTAAAAAACCCATAAACCCTTAAAATCCTTAAAACCCTTAAAAAAATTAAAAATCCTAAAAAATCCCAAAAAATCATGAAAAACATAAAAACACTAAAAACCCTCAAAAAATCTAAAAAATAATAAAAATATAAAGACACATAAAACCCTAAAACCCCTAAAACCCATAAAACCCATGAAAATCCATAAAACCCAAAAAAACATAAAAGGCCATAAAACCTAAAAAATAACTAAAACACTAAAATCCCTTTAGACCTAAAATAAGTTAAAAAAAACTAAAAAACTTAAAACCCCTAAAACCCTAAAATCCCAAAAACCCATAAAACTTCGAAAAAACCCCCAAAATCCCTAAAAACATAAAAACCTAAAAATCATTAAAAAACCCTAAGAAAACCTTAAGAACCTAAAAACACATGAAAACCCAAAAAAACAAAAAAAAATGCTCAAAACCATAAAAAACCTTTAAACCCTTTAAACCCCTAAAACCCATTAAAAATCGAAAACCCGTAAAACCCTAAAAACCAACTAAAATCTCTAAAATCCCTTTAAACCTCTATAAATGTTAAAAAACTCTAGAAAACATTAAAAACCTAAAAAACACAAAAAACCCCTAAAAACTTAAAACCCCAAAAAACCGTAAAACCCCTAAAAACCTAAAAATCCCTAAAAACACTAAAAACCCATTAAAATAGATCAAATCCTGAAAAAACATAAAAACCAAAAACACTTAAAACCCATAAGAAATCCTTAAAAACCCTATGAAAAACTTAAAAACATAAAAAAACATAAAACCCATTTAAAAAATAAAAACCCTAAAAACACTAAACACCATAAAAACCATAAAACCCCCAAAAACCGTAAAAATCCTAACAACCTATAAAACCCTAAGAAACAACTAAAAACATTAAAAACCTTTAAATCCCAAAAACATAAAAAACTATAAAAACATTAAAATCCTAAAAACACCAAAAATACCTAAAACCCCAAAAAACCGTAGAAACCCTAAAAACCCTAAAACCCTCAAAATCTATAAAAAATTAAGAACCCAAAAAACCCATAATAAAACCAAAGAAACGCTAAAAACCAAAAAGACCCTAAAAACCCTAAAAACCATAAAACCCCCTAAGAAACATAAAAATTCCTGAAAACCCATAAACCCCTAAAAACCACTCAAAATTTTTAAAAACCCTTTAAACCCCTAAAAACATTAAAAAAATCTAAAAAACCCTGAAAACCCTAAAAACTCAAAAAAACCCTAAAACACCAAAAAACCATCAAACCCTAAAAATCCTTAAAATCCGTAAAATTCCTAAAAACCCATAAAAATCATAAAATATCACTAGTATTACTAAAAATGTAAAATCCCTAGAAAAATTTAAAAACCTTAAGAAAACCATGAATAACTAAAAAAAATTAAAACCATAAAAACATAAAATCCCTAAGCCCTAAAAACCCAAAAATCCATAAAAACAAAAAAAAACCATAAAAATAATAAAAAACATAAAAAAATTTAAAAACCCATAAAAACTATAAAAACAATTAATAAACCTTTAGCCCAATTTTTTTTAAAAAAAACTCTAAAAAACTTATAACCCTAAAAAACTAAAAAACCCTAAAACCAAAAAAATCTATAAACCCCTAAAAAACCCTAAAACCCCTCCAAATCCCTAAAAACACTAAAAACATAAAAGTATATAATATTCCAAAAAATCAAAAAATATGTAAAAAACACTAAAAATATTGAAAAACCCTAAGAAAAAAAACCAAAAAGCACTCAATACCCATAAAATAAAATAAAACACTAAAAACCCAAAAAAAACTTAAAAACCCTTAAAACCATAATACCCCTAAAAAACTTAAAAACCCCTAAAATCAATACAAACCCTAAAACCCACTAAAAAAATATAAAAACCCTTCAAACCACTAAAACATTAATCAAATCTAAAAAACCATAAAAGAAATGAAAAAAATAAAAAAAACCAAAAAAATGTAAATTCTCTAAAACCCATAAAACCCCACAAAATCCCTAAAATCCCAAAAAAACCATAAAATCAAAAAAAGGCTTTAAAATCCCTAAAAATATAAAAACCCCTAAAATCCCTCAAAACCCATAAGAAACATTAAAAACCTAAAAACTATTAAAACCCCTAAAAAACCTTAAAATGCTAAAAACACTAAAAAATACTAAAATCCCAAAATAAACCTTAACACCCCAAAAACCACTAAAAACCATAAAAATAATAAAAACCCCTAAAATCCATTAAATCATAAAAACCCTAAAAATCCCTAAAAATTATAACAAAACCACAAAAACCTAAAACACTTGAAACCCCTAAAAACATAAAAAATAAAAAAACCCTAAAAATACCTAAAAAGGTAGTAAAAACCTAAAAACCTAGAAAAACCATTAAACCCCTAAAAACTATAAAAACACTTAAAACGCATAAAAGAATAAAACCCCAAAAAACTATAAAAACACTTGAAACCCCTAAAAACTGTAAAAAAATATAAAAAACATAAAACCCTAAAAACTCAAAAAAACCCAAAAAACCAAAAAACCATAAAAACCATAAACCCATTAAACCCCTAAAAACCATAAAAAGTCATAAAACCCATAAAAATCTTAAAAAAAGACTTAAAAATCAATAAAATGTAAAAAACCTAAATCCACGAAAAAATCTTATGAATACCCTAAAAATATAAAAACACTTATAACCCTAGAAAGATAAAAAAAAATTAAAACCCTAAAAACCAAAAATAACCCCTAAAAATATTAAAAACCCTAAAAACCCATAAAAACCAATAAAAACTCCAAAACCCATTACACCCCTAAAACACTAAAAAACTCTAAAAACCCTAAAAACATTAAAAAAATTAATAAACCCAATAAAGACCAAAAAAAATTATAAAATGCCTAAAACCCCTAAAAACCCTCAAAAATCATTAAAGACCCTAAAATGCATTAAAATCAAAAAAATCCCAAAAATCCCAAAAATCCCAAAAAAAATTAAAAACACTTTAAATCCCTAAAAAACCCCTAAGAAAACCTTAAATCCATAAAATATTTAAAACCCCTTAAAACGTAAAGTATACTAAAAACCTTAGGAAACACTAAATCCCCTAATAAAACACCAAAGTCCCTCAAAATCCCAAAAAAACATAAAAATCCTAAAAAAATACTAAAAACAGTAAAATAATAAAAAACCCTAAAAACCCAAAGAAAATGTTAATAACCTAAAAACACTTAAAAATCCTAAAAACTAATAATGGTAAAAACACTAAAAAAATAAAACATCCTAAAAATCGTAAAAACCCCTAAAACCCATAAAATCCACTAAAAACATTAAAAATTCTAAAACCCATAAAAAACCCTAAAAACCACTAAAATCTATAAAACCATTTAAACATCAAAAAGCATTTAAAACACTCTAAAACCCATAAAACCCAAAAAAAACTCACCCCCCCTAAAATCCCAAAAAAACCATAAAATCCTAAAAAGTCTTAAAATTCCCAAAAAACCTAAAAAATGCTAAAAAATCATAATCCAATTTAAGAAAAACTTAAAAACCTAAAAATCATAAAAACCCCAAAAAACATAAAAACCCTAAAAACCCTAAAAAATACTATAACCCCTAAAATCCCAACAAACCATAAAACCCATTAAAACCTTAAAAAACACCAAAAAAACATAAAACCTTAAAAATCCATTAAAAACTCTAAAACCTTTTAAACCCAAAAAAACACTAAAAAAATATAAGACCTTAAATCCCATAAAACACAAAAACCACCTAAACCCCTAAAAACCAAAAAAACAGTAAAAACGTAAAAACCCCTAAAAATCTACTCAAATATCTAAAAATATTTCAAACCACTAAATACGTTAAAAACTATGAAAACCCATAAAAACCCTAAAAACTCAAAAAGCCCTAAAAACCCCCAAAAACCAAAAAATAACCTTAAAAACTTAAAAACCCCCAAAACCCTCAAAATCCCTAAAAACCCTAAAACCCCATAAAATACTAAGAATCCCTAAAAATCCCCCCAAAATGTTAAAATCCCTAAAAACCATGAAAACCCCTAAGAAAACCATAAAGACCTAAAAATACTTAAAACCCATAAAAATCTAAAAAAATCTAAAAATGATTAAAAAACCCTAAAATCCATAGAAACCCTAGAACCATAAACCAGCTAGAAACCTTAAAAACCCTAAAAACCAATAAAAATACTAAAATAACATTAAAAACTATAATAACTCTTTAAACCACTAAAACATTAAGAAACTCAAAAAAAATCTTAAAAACCCTACAAAAAAACCTTAAAACCTAAAAAATCCAAAAAATCCTAAAAATCCTAAAAAACACTAAAAATCCACAAAACCCCTTAAAACATGAAAAACCCTAAAACTATAAATATCTTTATAAACCCTTAAAATCCATAAACACCTAGAAACCAATAAAACACCAAAAATCCATAATAATACTGAAAAATATAAAAACCCTAAAATCCGTAAAAATCCCTAAGATGACCTTAGAAACCTAATAACAGTTAAACACCCTAAAACCCCTATAAACACAAAAAAAAATCTAAAAACCTTAAAATACACTAAAAACCTTATAAACCCATAAAATCATAAAAACCCCTAAAACCATAAAAAACTGTAAAACCCCATAAAAACCCTAAAAACCACTAAAAACTCTAACACCCCTTTAAACCCCTAAAACAATAAAATCACTAAAAAAATAAAAACTAAGAAAACTTATAAAACTCAGAAAAACCATAAACACCCTAATACCCTCAAAATCCCTAAAAACCATAAAAAAATATAAAAAATAAATAAATCCCAAAATGAGTCAAAAACCCTAAAAAACTGAAAATCCTTAAAAAAACCATAAAAACCTAAAAATAATTAAAACCCCTAAAAACACAAAAAATAATAAAAACCCTAAAACCCTAGAAACCTAAAAACCATGCAACTCCAACTCTAAAAACCCTTTAAACAACTAAAAACATTAAAAACATTAAAAAACCATTAAAACCCTAAAAAACTCTAAAAACCCTAAAAATCATAAAAACACAAAACCATATAAACCCCAAAACCCCAAAACCACTTTAAAATACATATAAACCCTAAAAACCCAAAATATAATTAAAAATACATAAAATTCCCTAAAATTATAAAAATTCATAAACCTTGAGAAACCCTAATAAAACGATAAACACCTAAAAACAAATAAAACCCCAAAAAACCCAAAAAACCCAAAGAACAAAAAAATTACCCTAAATACCCTAAACCCCCTAAAAACCATAATAACCCCTAAAACCCTTAAAACCCAAAAACCCATGAAAATCCTAAAAACCACTAAAAATCTACAATCCATTTAAACCCCTAAAAACATTAAAACACTCAAAAAACATTAATAATCCTAAAAACTCAAAGAAAACCATAATACCCCAAATAACCTTAAAACCTAAAACCCTAAAAACCCTAAAAACCCTAAAAACCCCTTTAAACATAAAAAACCATAAAAATCATTAAAAATCTATAAAATTTCTAAAAACATAAAAAATCATAAATGACCATAAAAACACTATACCATAAAAACCCCTAATACCCTTAAATAAATAAATAAGCCCTAAAAACCAACTAAAACTCTACAAACCCTTTAAGTCCCAAAAAATAATAAAAAACTATAAAAACCTTAAAAACCCTAAAAATCAAAAAAAAAACCCTTAAACCCCAAAAACCCCAAAAAACCCTCAAAAGCACTAAAAATTGATAAAAACATAAAGAACCCAAAAAACCCTGAAAATCCCTACAAAAACATTAAAAACCTAAAAACACATAAAACCCATCAAAAACCTCAAAAACCACTAAAACCCTTAAAAACACTAAAACATCTAAAAACCCTAAGACCCATCAATCTGGGTCTTTTGGGGTGTTGGTGTGTTGGGGGGTCCAGGGTTTTTGGGTGTCGGTTGTTTGTCCACACCCTACCCTTGTCTACTTTGATTTTATTTTTATAAATTTTGGGGGGCCAGGAATAGCCTGGCCTCGCACCTTCCTTGCCTAAGACCCATCAAAATCCCTAAAAACCCTAAAAACCATAAAATCCTAAAAAAAGACAAAAAAAATACCTAAAAACATAAAAAAACACTAAAAACCATGAAAATCCCTAATAAAATCATAAAACCTTAAAAAAACTTAAAACCCCTAAAAAATATAAAAACACTAATAGCCCTAAAAACCATGAAATGAGCAAAAAAACACTAAAACCCCTAAAACCATAAAACCCATAAAAAACTTAAAATCAAAAAACACCCATGAAACCCCTAAAAAATACTAAAAACTCTAAAAACCCTTTAAAACCCTTAAAACATCATAAAAATTTTAAATCTCTTAAAATCCCTAAAAACTCGAAACCTCTAAAACCCCTAAAAACCCTAAAAACCATAAAACCCCTCAAAATCCCTAAAACACTAAAAACCATAAAAATACTTAAAAATCACTAAAATTCCCAAAAATTTAAAAACCCTAAAAAACTTAAACACACCCCCTAGAAAACCATAAAAAACTAAAAAACATAAATCCACTAAAAATCATAAAAATGCTAGAAACCCAAAAAAGATACTGAAAACCCTAAAACCCATAAACCATAAAACCCCTAAAAACCTTAGAAACCGAAAACCCCAAAAAACTATAAAAAAAATAAAATCTCTAAAAACCATTTCAAACCTTAAAAAGGTAAAAAATCTAAAAAATCTAAAAAATCCTAAAAAAACTCTAAAAACTCAAAAACCCCAAAAACCCCTAAAAACGCTCAAAATCTATAAAACCAAAAAAACTATAAAAATCCAAAAAAATCCCTAAAAATCCCTAAAAACATAAATAACCCTAAAACCCTAAAAACCCATTATAAAACCATAAAAACATAAAAAACATAAAACCTCTAAAAAACCTAAAAAATACTAAAAACACTAAAACCCAACCTAAAAACCATAAAACCCCTAAAACCCATGAGAATACCCAATACCCATAAGAACCATAAAAATTATAAAAAACCCTAAAAACCTTAAAAACATTAAAAAAAAACCCTAAAATCATTTAAATCCCTAATAAAACATTAACAACCTAAAAATTCTTAATATGTATAAAAACTTTTAAAATGTGAAAAACCCTAAAAACAAAAAAAACCCATAAAAATCCCTATAAAATACAAAACCCAAAAACCCAAAAAATGATAAAACAAAAAAAAATCTATACAAACTCTCTAAACCCATAAATATGTTAAAAACTCTAAAAAATCTTTAAAACCATAAAAAACTCAAAACAGACCCTTAAAAACAAAAAAAATCCCAAAAATCCCAAAACATACTTAAAAATGTGAAAAACCCTAAAAGCCCAGAAAAAACCCTAAGAAAACCCTAAAAACATAAAATCACTTTAAACCCGTAAAAATCCTAAAAATGTTAAACCACCTAAAAATCCCTAAAAACCCTAAAAACCCAAAAAATTATTGAAATCCATAAAAACCATAAAAATACCTAAAAACCATAAAAAACCTAAAAACACCCTAAAATCCCTAAAAACGTAAAAACCATAAAACACTAAAAACCCATAAGTAAAGGATAAAATCTAAAAATGGATAAAAACCATTAAAAACTTAAAAAATTAAATAAACCCTAAAAAGACCCCAAAACTCCAAAACCCCATAAAACCAATAAAAAACCTAAAAACATTAAAGAACCCTCAAAATCCATCAAAACCCTAAAGTCACTAAAAAATATAAAAAACCTTTAAACCCCTATAAATTTTAAACACTCTAAAAAGTTTACAACACTAATAACACAAAAAAAACCCAAAAACCCAAAAAAAACAAAAAACCCTCAAAACCTTAAATAACCCTAACAATACTCAAAAACACTAAAAATCCTAAAAACCCATAAAAATTATAAAAACCCCCAAAATCCTAAAACATGTAAAAAAACCATAAAAACCCTAAAACCCTCATTAAAACACTAAAAACCAAAAAACACAAAAAAAACTCTAAAAACAAAAAAAAATCTAAAAACCCTAAAAAAATACTAAAAACCTTAAAAAACCATAAAAACCCCTAAAACCATAAAACCCTATAAATACATAAAAACCCTAAAACAACACTAAAAATATAAAATCCCCTTAAACCCTTACAATGTTAAAATACTCTAAAAACCATAAACCCCTAAAAACTCATAAAAAACCATAAAACTCAAAAAAAAATCTAAAACGCCCAAAAACCCCTCAAAATCCCTAAAAACCCCCAAAAACCAAAAAAATAGAAAACAAATCCATAAAAAAAAATCTAAAATACTTGAAACACACTAAGAAAACCTTGATGACCTAAAAACACTTTCAACCCTTAGAAATTTTAAAAAAACACTGAAAACTTTAAAAAGACCCTAAAATCAAAAAATTCCTGAAAACATATAACCCCTAAACCCCCATAAAAACCCTAAAAAATCACTAAATCTATAAATAACCTCTAAACCCAAAAAAATGTTAAAAAACTCTATGAAACCTTGAAAACCCTAAGAAACTCAAAAAACCCTAAAACCCCAAAAAACTTTAAAGTTCTTAAAATCCCTAAAAACCCAAAAAACCATAAAAATCATAAAAATCATAAAAATAAATAAAATGTAAAAAACCCTAAAACACTAAAAATCATAAGAAAATCTTAAAAACCTATAAAAACTTATAACCCCAAAAAACCCTAAAAACGGTAAGAACTATAAAAACCCTTAAAATCATAAAAAAACCTTACAAACCCTCAAAATACCTAAAAATCCTAATTTCTTTGGTCCCTTGTATTCTGCTAGATGTATTGGTTGGAGCTTGTCAAGTTGGTTATGTGGTTTCATTTCTATTTATAGCTGGACTGGTTATGAGCCGCTGCTAATGTTGGCTGGTGGCTTTAATGCGAGGTATGGGGCGCTGCCTGGTCATGTTGTGCGTTTACTGGGTCTTAGGAGGGGATGTCTGGATATGGGGCTGGAAAAGGTGTTATGGGTGCTGAGGAAAGTTTCTAGGTGTGGGTGGTGGCTGTATTGTGTTTCTGGAAGTGTTGCTATATGTGAAATGCTGGAATCTGCATTGCAAGGAGGTGATGATTGTTGGACTTTGGGCTAGTAGGTGATGGTTGCTCCTTGGATGGGATCTATTGAGGGAGATGCTGGTTGTTGGGAACAAATTTGATGGATGTAGATTATTGCTTGGATGGGATGTAATGAGGCTAATGGTGATATTCTTGGTGCTAATGGTTATGTGTGGCTGGTGGTGGATCTTCTTGGTGAGGAGGAGTTGGATGCTAGGAGTCACACTGTTGAATGCTGGTTAAAAGATGTTGGTTTCTAGAATTTGAGATGCAGTGTGCTAGAAGATGTCTTTCTAGGTGGGATTGGATGCTGGATTTTGAGCTATTGGATGCTTGTTGCCACTAGTCTGGGAATAATACCCTGGCCCTGGAAAGTATTGAAGGAGATACTGATGATGAAGGTGATGGATGATGGAATATGTGTTGCGAGATGCTGGTTGCTAGTTAGCTGTGAGGTGTTGATGGAGGTGATTGTGAATTTCTATTTTGTTTGTCTTTTGTGTGTTTCTTTGGGTTTTGGGTTTTTATGGGTTTGGGGTTGTTAAGGGCTTTTGGGTGTGGGTCGTTTGACCCCTCCCCTCCCTTGTCTACTGCATCTTTTTTTCTAATAAATTTGGGGGGGGTCAAAATTAGCCTGACCCTGCACCTTCCTTACCCTAAAAGCCCTAAAAACTATAAAAATCATAAAAACCCAAAAAACCATAAAAACCATAAAATTGTAAAAATTCCTAAAAAATTAAAAACCCTAAGAAAAACTTAAAAACCAAAAAACACCTTAAACTCCAAAAGACCTAAAAATGTTGAAAACCCTAAAAATCCCTAAAATACTAAAAAACAAAAATACCCCTAAAACCCATTGAAAACTCTAGAAACACATAAAACCCCAAAAAAGCACAAAAACTCTAAAACCCTTTAAACCCCTAAAACATAAAAAACTATATAAATCCTTAAAACCCAAAAAAACTCAAAAAAACCATAAAAATTGAAAAACACACAAACAGCATAAAACCCTCAAATCCCTAAAAACCATGAAAACTATATAAATCCTACACAACAATAAAAATACTTAAAAAAATAAAAAATAACTAAAACCCTTGAAAACCCCTTATAAAAACATAGAAACATAAAAACACAAAAAACCACTAAACACTGTAAAATGCTAAAAACCATAAAAAAACTAAAAACCCTAAAAACATAAAAATTCTTAAAAACCTTAACAAACCCAAAAAAAACAATAGAAATCATAAAAAAGCACTAAAAACTCTAAAAACACTTTAAACCCCAAAAAAGTATCAAAAACTCTAAAAACCTTAAAAAACATAAAAATTCGCCTAAAAAACCTAAAAACCATAAAAACCCTATAAACACGGAAAAACCCCAGAACACCCAAAAATACTTAAAACCCCTAAAAACCATAAAAATCATAAATAATACCTAAAATATCAAAAAACAATGAAACCCTAAAACCTATTAAAATCCATAAGAAAACCTTAGAAACCTAAAAAACATAAAACCACTAAAAACACCAAAAATAATAAAAACCTATAAAACCCTAAAAACACTAAAATACCTAAAAGTCCTTAAAACCCTAAAAACCATAAAAATACTTGAAAATCCATAAAATGTAAAAACCCCTAAAACCCATAAAAAAACCTAATAAAACATTAAAACCCGAAAAAACATAAAACCACTAAAAACCTTAAAATAGTTAAAGGCCTAAAAAACCCAAAAAATCATAAGAACCCTAAGAATACGTAAAAAAACTAAAACCATAAAAATTATATAAAATCCCTTAGAAACCCTAAAAATTTTAAAAACATTAATGACCTTGAAAACCACTAAGAAAATATAAAATCCTAAAAACACTTAAAAATCCTAAAAACCAATAAACGAAAAAACCCAAAAAAACCCAAAAATCCTAAAAGACCCAAAGAAGAAAAGGACCCGAGAATGAGAGGATGGTGGTGCACTACCCTGGTGTTCTCTCCCTCTCGGTAGGGATTTTAGGGTTTTCTTCGTACTCCCATGTGTTTTCTCTTTAGTGGCTTCAAGCAGCGGTGTCAATCGGGATTTTGGTTCCTGACCCTTTCGTGGTCCATCTCTCTCGTGATTGTGGGAGGCGTTCTTGGTGGAAGAGAGTCTCAGTAGAATTCTCCAGGTCAAAGACGGTAGGTGTTCTTCAGTGTATTTCTGTCTTTCATGCGATGTAATTTCTTGAGATTCCGGCACCAATCCCTTTCGCGACTGGGTTTTTGTGGTGGAGATTCTGGTCATCGGCGATTCTGTAAGCTGTGTGGAAAGTTGTTGCCTTGGTTTTGCTATGGTCTTCAAGAAATGGTGTTGCTTCCTCGATTCAGATCTCATATTCCTGGTCTCGCAAAGTTGAAGATTCTTTTTATTGTGCTCTGGTTCAATTTTTTCTTCAATTCGCAAAGCAGATGCAGGTGTGTGCCCGATCTGGTCCCTCAGCTTCATCTTCGCTTCACGTCGTTGATGCTAGTTTTGGTTGCATTTCTTGTCATTTTTTGTTCTACTATTTATTGGTTGTGGTTGTGTTTGTGAGTCACTGCAGGTACTAGCTTTCATATTTCATGAGAGGTGTTAGGCGATGCCTGATGATGTTGTGCAAGTTTGCTGGGGGACCTACCTGGAGTTGGGTTCTATCCAAGGGATGCTGGGTGTTGTGGTTTGGTACTGGGTATGGATGCTGGTGGTATGTTTCTAGCTATGTTGTGAGGTGTGGGATGCTAAAAGTTGTTCGGTCAGAGCGTTTTGGTTGCTGGTTGTTGAGATGTGATCCCTTAGTAGCTGATGGGTTGAGAGATGTTGGATGCTAGAATATGAGCTGAAAAAAGATAGAATATAGTTGGCTAGGAGGCGGTGAATACTAGAAGATGAGCTGCTGGATGCAAGTTATTACTTGGATAAGAGGAGATAAAGCTGTTGTTTATGAAGGTGATGATGATGGTTATTCTGTGTCGTTGTGAGGTGATGAAAAAGAGACTTTGACTTTTTTGCTGGTGGTTTTGGGATGCTGGCGGTGGATATGCTTGGAAAAGAGGTGATTGATGATGAAAATGGTGATGCAGGCTGCTGGTTGCTATTTGGCTGGGAGATGTTGTTGGAGATGCTTCTAGTTATCTGATTTTTATGTTTTTTGGTGTCTTTTGGGTTTTCTTGGGGACTTTTGGGTTTTTTGGGGTGTCCAGGGTTTTTTGGGTGTGGGTTGATTTACCCCGCCCCTTATTCTGTGTCTTTTTCTAATAAATTTTGGGGGGTCAATAATAGCCTGGCCCCACACTTTCCTTGCCCTAAAAGAACCAAAAATATCTAACACCCCTAAAAACACATAAAAATATAAAAAACCCCTAAAACCCCATAAAATCATAAAAACCCTAAAACCCCTGAAAAATCATAAGAAAATCTTAAAAAAACAATAACCCCTAAAAACCCAAAACTCTAAAAACCCTTACAACCCCCAAAACCCCTAAAAACCCTGAAAATACCTAAAATACTTAAGGTATTGGGATTACACAAAGGTCTTCTGAATCTTCCACTATAGATTGTGGAGTTCAACAAGGCTTATACCTTGCATAATATGACCCTGGTAGCTATGTTCTTGAATTAGAGCCCCCAGTTGATGTTTTTGATAGGTTTTTGTTTGAACACTGGGATATCTAGGATCATTCCACTATTGGCTTGATCGATTCCTATCACATTTTAATTTGGTTCTCTTATGAGGAGGATCTTATTAGGTCCTGGTCTGTGGCTCCTTGTAGATGTGATGATGCATGATTTTCCCTCTTCCGATGGAGCTTTGACTTCCATCTACCTCATGATTCCCCGTTGATGGCAATTTGGGTGAGGTTTTCTAAGCTCCCCCTCCCCTTTCAAAACCTTTATATTATTTCAATGTTGGGAAATTTGTTTGGAAGGTTTTTGTGCATGGATAACAGAACTAGGGCCCACTACAACCCAATTGCTCTGAGGTTATATGTGGAAATCGATGTTTCAAAAGAGCCGGTTGACATTGTTTGGATTGAAATTGGTGAGGAGCTTTGGTGGAAGAAACCAGTGGTGTTTGAATCATGGGTGAGCTACTGTGAATCTTTCTCTACACTAACCTATGTGAAAAAAGATTTCAAACATAGGTGTAGTAAGCGTCTTGTGTATGGGAGTGAATAGTGAGTCATATCTTCGAGGTTGGGGTTGACAACTAAGCTTGAGGCAAGGAATGGAACTCTACGGGATACCCTTATGGATGTAAGGAGGGATTCTAGGGTGGAAGAAAGGGGACCCTCCTCCCGGCAGGGTGCTGAGGGGCATCAATCTGAAGCTATGGTAACAGACATCTTCAACTGACTAAAGGGTGACCTGGGACTTCTGGGTGATGCCCCTTCCTCTAGTGAGGTGGGGGTGAGGCTTCTAATAAAGATGGGGTGGTGGCCTTTATTTTTCCAGTTGACTCTGTCAGGGATGATAGTGAGCACCCAAGCCTCATTGGTGAAGGGATGGAGAGGGAGCCACTGCTAAATTCTTCAGCTATTGTTGTGCAAGGATAGATCCTAGGACATGAGGTGGTCTAAACCTCTAATTGGTTTGCGGGCTTGAATCCTATGGAATCTGTGGGAAATGAGGAGATGAGTCTTGTGAGCCAAGAATTACAGGTCATGGTGGTTAAGGATGATTATAAAATCCCTACAGACCTACAGGAGATGACTCTACTTCCTTTTTATGAAGGGATGAGGCAAGTGGGAGTGGATCATAATCCCTTACCAACTAAGCAAGTGTTGGGGCAGGTGTTAGCCAATGCTGCTGAGTTTGGGGATGGTCTGATCGATGCCCCTCAGCTCGGGAAGCATGAGTCTGATATCCTTCCTATAGTAAGGAGGACTGTTGAGCAACCTCATCTGAGCCTTTCCCTTATTGTGTTTGATATTCTACCTTCATGTGTTTATTTTTCTGAAAAGATAATGCTAGATTGGTTGGAAATCCCTTTTGAGCAGCATCAAAAATATATCCTATAGAAGCCAGACCTGCAACAGGATGTGATCTTCATTTGGGATAAGGATGATGAAAATATAAGGTTGGGGGACCTCTTTGGGGATTATAATGACATCATGAATTCTAACTTGGCTAGGATAATGAGGTATAAGGCTTCTATGGGTCCCTCTGGTTATTATATCTTGGAATCATGCCCCCGAAAGAGGAAGTTGCAGTCTAAAAATGACATTATTCTTGGACTTGGTAGTCAGAGAGGTGGGGTTGAGCCTGCCGCTGTTGATCACAGGAAGAATGGGAATCTCAATCCTAGGGATTCTAGTGCTGATGATGTGCTGAAAAACAAGAAGGTGGGGTTTGGATCACCCCCAGTGAAGTGGAGAACAAGGAGTGACTATTCTTCCCTTCCCATGCCAATTGCTACCAGAGCCTCCTACAAGGCCAACAAAGCTGAGGGAGATGCTCATGGCAGGGAAGGTTGGTCTGGCAAGGTGCAGCTGAATATAGAGAAATAAAATATCAGAGATTATTAAACAGCCTTCCTTAAGCAATATGAATCTTCTAAATGGGAGTCGGTGGAGTCGGATGCTTACTCTGGTTATGGTGCTAAATGGGATCCTAATAGGTATGGAGAAGATGAATTGTAACTCATGTTTCTTTCCCTTTGTTTTTTGGCTCTTTTAGGATTTTGTGTCTTCAGGGCTTTTTGGTGGGGGTCGTTTGACCCCACACGCCTTTTTCTTCTTTTCTTTTCTTTTCTTTTATAAATTTTGGGGGGCTAGGAATAGACTGGCCCTGCACCTTCCTTGCTCTAAGACATTAAAAACCCTAAAACCCATAAAACCCCAAAAAATCCACCAAAAACTCTAAAAACACTCCAAACCCCAAAAAAAATAAAAAACTCTAAAAATTCATAAAACCCTAAAAAACTGAAAGTAAAAAAACCAAAAAAACTCAAAAGACCACAAAAACCGCAAAAACCCCAAAAAACCTAAAAACCTAAAAAATACCTAAAAACTCTAAAAATAATAAAATCCAAAAAAAATACCTAAAAAACTAAAATAACATAAAAAAACCCTAATAACCTTGAAAACCCCTACGAAAACCTTTAAAAAACCCCTAAGAAGGATGACGCTACTCTCGCCTGGGTTCCTCCCGTCGTCGTGATTTCCAGCATCTTCTCACGGCAGATTCGTCTCCCGGTCTATTCGTGATGAGGATTGTCTTGTAAGTTATGACTTGATTTGGCGTGCGGTGTTGATCCTTGATGGAGGAGGATTTTGGAGGCTCGCGGCGGCATCGGGCTTTGGCGGTTTTCATGGCATTAATGGTTCTGCTTCTGATTTTTCTTCAATTCTGGTGGCTCTGTATGTGTGGACAGCGGATCTTGTTCTTTAGTTAAAAGGCTACCTCGGGCTTCCTCTTCTCAGATCTACATGGTCGAGGGGATCTGGAAAGGGAGGCGTTGACTTGGCTTAGATTTGGCGTCAACTTTCCTTGGTTTCGGTGGATCTGAAATCTGCTCTTTATAAGAAGATCCAGGGTTTTCCGGCTTTGTCTTTCTTGCGGATCAGTGAAGGATGGTGGGTCGCGTCAACGGGATGTTGCGAGGTGGTCAGATCTTGGTTTCTCAGGCCCTTTCGTCTTTCTTTTCACAGTGTGGCGAAGATCCGAGTCGGTTTACGCCAGATACAACCTCTCTTCTTGCCTAATCTGCGATGGTTTACGGAAAAGGTGGAGGTCCACGAAGTAACATGGTGGCGTTTTCTCAGCATATCCGACAGGGGTGGATTGGTCTGGAAGTCAGACACTGTGAGGATGTTTTCATCTTGTGCTGCCGATACAGGTTTGTTCTCATGTTCTGCGATGGGTTTCCTGGATTTTTTCACACTATCTTGGTGGTTCTGTTCTCTACCATTCTTTGAAGGATTGAAAATCTGGTTTTCATCGGACTGCTTTGCTGGTATTTATCCTTTTCTATGGTTCTTGTTTGTCTTCGGTTTGTTCAATTTCTGGTGCTCTGGTCGTGGCGGTTGTGGATGTGAATTGCTGATGGTGATGGATGCTGGTTTGGAGGTGAGGGGCTACTTGGTTTCAGGTCTGAACATGGTGGTTTGGGTGATGCGGTATGGTTTTAGGTACAGAAGCTGGTGGTCCTATTTTTCTACTGCTAGGTGCTGGTCAAGTGTTTCTTACTGTCTGACTGGTCGAATGTATGCTGGCCTTTGGAATCTGAGATGTCGGATGGATGATTGGATGGATTGTGAGGATACTGATGTTTATGCTTGGTTAGGTGGTGTTGGTTGCTGGATTATGAGCTATGACGTGCTAGAAGATGTCTGATTTGGTATTACTGGATGTTTCTGGATGTCTGCCTTGGTCAGCTTTTGTGTGTTTTTTTGGTACTGGTACTGGATGTTGGTGTTGGCTGGTCTGGTTGTGTGGATGCTACTGGATGCTGGTGTTGGCTGGTCTGGTTGTGTGGATGCTACTGTGATGTTTGGTATTGGTGCTGGATGCTAGTGTTGGCTGGACAAGATGTGTGGAAGCTGCTGTTGTATTTTGTTTTGTGTCTTTTTCTCTGTATTTGTTTTCTTTTTTGATTTTTCTTTTTTTTTGGGTCTTTTACTGTGAAGGATTTTTGGGTGTGGGTCGTTTGACCCCTCCCCTCCCTTTTCTGCTGTGTCTTTTTTCTTCTTAATAAATTTGGGGGGGCCGGGAATAGCCCGACCCTCGCATCTTCCTTGCCCTACGAAAACCTTAAAAACCTAAAAACACTTAAAACCCCTAAAAACCTATAAAATGATAAAAAAACATAAAAACCATAAAACAATAAAACCCATAAAAACATAAAAAACTTAAAAAACTTAAAAATTCCATAAAACCAACTAAAAACTATAAAAAAACCTTTAAAACCCTAAAAACATTAAAAACTATAAAAATCATTAAAAACCTAAAAACTCAAAAAACCATAAATCCTCTAAAACACCATAAAATCCCCAAAACCCATAGAAACACTCAAAATCCCTAAAATCCCTAAAAATCTTAAAAATACTTAAAATCCTTAAAAATTTAAAAACCTAAAAAACCCTAAAAACCCCAATAAATCATAAAAACATAGAAACAATTAAACACCCTAAAAATCCTAAAAATGCTAAAAACGAAAAAAACCCCTAAAACCATAAAAAAAGCCTAAAAACCTTAAATCACTAAAAACCCATAAAAATAGTAAACAGTCACTAAAACTCTAAAATACCATTAATCCCATGACAACAATAAAAAACTCTAAAAATCATTTTAAACGTAAAATAACTCAAAATACCCTAAAACACAAAAAAAATCATAAAAACCCGTAATCTATCAAAAACCCCAAAAACACTTAAATACCCTGAAAATCTAAAAAAACTAAAAACCATAAAACCCTAAAACCCTAAAAACCCCTTGAAATCCAAAAAATTCATAAAAATCAAAAAATCCCTAAACATCCGTAAAATTTTAAAAAACTATAAAAACCCTGAAAAAACCTAAGATAACCATAAAAACCTAAATACACTTAAAATCCCTAAATTCATAAAAAATGATAAAAACACTAACAACCCAAAAGACCCTAAACCCCTAAAATCCTATAAAGTTCATAAAATCTCCTAAAACCCATAAAAACTATAAAACCCATTAAAAATTAGAAACCCAATAAAAACTATAAAACCCAATTAAATTCTTAAAATTTTTGAAAAACTAAAAAAAAATTAAACCTATAAAACTCAAAAAAACACAAAAAAACTAAAACCCAAAGCCCTAAATTCCCTAAAAATTATAAGATCAATAAAAATCATAAAAATCCCTAAAAATCCCTAAAAACATAAATTTGGTCATGTGAATTGAGAAATTTGTGGGAGAAATTCTCACTCCAAATCAATTTGGTTTTTTCTCGGGGAGGAACATCTAGGAATTCCTCTTCAAAACCTCAGAGAGAATCAAAGTCATGCGGAAGCAGTCAGAGCATGGAAACTTTGTGCTTAAGATTGAAATCTCCAAGGCTTTCGACACTATTAACTGGAGCTTCATTTAAGTATGGCTTCTCAAACAGATTTATCAGGATGGTTATGTACATCTTAAGCTGCACTTGGGTCTCTACCCTCATAAATGGATCTCCCAAGGGGTTTTTCCTCTGCTCCAGTGGGGTTAGATAGGGTGACCCACTATTAGGAATTCTCTTTGTGATTACTGAGGATTACTTGAGCAGGTGTCTCATTGACCTTGGTCGGGCTGTTCTCTTCAATTATATTAGGGCAGGGAGGGATCTCCATGTGTTGTCCCACCTATTTTATGTTTATGATATTCTTCTATTCGGGTAAGCTTACAAATAGACCTTAGATTCAATCCGAATGATTTTTCGACATTATGAAAATGTGGCAGGGCAATCTATCATTTGGAGCAAGTATTTGGTTGTCTTTGGGGAGGGGGTCTCTCAGCCCCATTAGATTTCCATTGCAAGGTCCCTTGGGGTCAAGATAGGTTCAATTCCTTTTTATTACTTGGGTTTCCCCATTTTTTGGGTACGAGTCAATCATTTTCACCTTGAGAACATTGCCACTAGAATTACTCAACAACTGGATAAATGGAAAGGGAAGTGCCTATCACAAGCTGGAAGGGTCTATCTTATTAACTCGGTGATCACTTCTATGTTCAAATATTCTTTCTCTATCTAAAGATGGTTGGTTAACCTTATCAAGGACCTGAAATCAAAGATCAAGAACTTTTCCTGGGCGGGATGTATAAGTGAAATGAAACTGGTTATAGTGGCCTGGAAGGACTGCACCAAACCAATTGAGCTGGGAGGGATTGGAATCAAAGACCTCAGACGATATAATGACACTCTCCTTGCTAAATTTACTTAGGGGATACTTAATCATGGGAGGGGGGGCTTGGGCTTCACTTAGGGAAGGTTTGTGCTTAAACTTTGCAATGAATATGCAGGTTACTTCTCCTCATCTGTTTGTCTAGCAGTTCGTGATTCGTACAAGGGCATTATTTCTCACTCGAAATGGATCATCTCAAAACACTCGGAACTAAATTCTTGGTCCACACCATGGCTTGATAGTCCTCTTCAGGAATGCATGATTCCTTCTGTCATCCTTAGGAGCTTGTCCATCGCGGCGTTCATTCCTCGGTTGGAAGAGCTCGAGGCGCTCCTCCCATCTGAAGCCTTTATTCAAATCCAGCATTATGCCTTTATTGACTCTGACATCTTGACATGGAAACCCAAAATTCTTGGGAAACTTAATGTTAAGGATTATTATCAGTACAATTGTGCATAGGGATCCCCTACCTCGGCCTGGCTCTCCAAATTGAAGAGGAACTTCATCCCTCCGGCTAGCCATCTCCTTCTTTGGAAAATCTAGAAGAATCAGCTGCCAATGTAGAATCAGTTCTAGAAATATGGGCACAGCCTTGCATCTTTATGCCTCCTATGCCTATGCGCTGAAGAGAATATTCAGCACACCTTTCTCCAATGTAGATTTAGTGTAGTACTTTGGGGTTACTTAAAGAAGATTTTTGGGCTCCCAGCTTGCCTGGACAGGCCTCTCTTCGAGCTCCTGGGCGACTTGACCAGTTGTGATTACAGTGAACATGTATGCAACCTCCTGATGGTCATCATTGTATCCACCATATCTTATATTTGGACCGCTCGTAATTCATTTTCCTTCAATAATAAGTGTCTCTCCATCCATGGTGGTGTGGTGATGATTCACAGGGTTGTCTATGCGGTGTCCTACATCCAGATAGGCTCAATAGAGAATGATGTTAGCGAACTCATTATTATTTGGTTGCTTGGCGTCTCTGGATAGTCCAAAAAGCCAATGGTTCCCATGTTCATCCGTTGGATCCCTCTACTCCCCTCTTGGATTAAGGTTAACGTGGATGGTGTGGCCTTGGGTGTGCCAGGTCCTGCTGGGTGTAGCGGAGTATTTCGCACCTATCGAGGCTTCATCAAAGGATGTTTCCATCATTTCATTGGTGATGGGTGTGCCCTTGAAGCTAAATTGTGGGCTATGATAAAGGCGATTAAGTATGCTGTCAGCTTCGGATGGAGCTTTCTATGTATTGAATCGGATTCCATGCTTTCCGTGAATGCTCTTAAGAACATATCTAAGTCTTTTCCCTAGAGGATTCTCCCTTAATGGATGGAATGCCTCACCCTATGTCAAAGGCTGAATCTTACTATGACACACGCCAATCGGGAGGCGAATGTGGTTGCAAATGCTCTCTCTAAACAGGATATTGTGGAGAGTTGTTCGTTGTGGTTCTTTGTTGCCACACCCTCTTACTCTTTGCTTGTGGATTCTGACTTTAAGGGTGAGTTGCACACCTAGTTATGTAACTCTTCCTTATAGCACTCTATTTTTTCTCTCTTCTTGGTATAAATTTGGGGGTGCTAGGCTAGCCTGGCCTCGAGCCTTCCTTGCCCTAAAAGCATAAAAATCCCTAAAAACCTTAAAAACCAAAAAACAATAAAAACCCATAAAAACCTAAAAACGCTAAAAACTCTAAAAACCCTAAAACCCTAAAAACCCTAAAAACCTTAAAAACCCTTATAAACCTTTAAAACCCCTAAAATTGAATAAAAACATAAAAACCACTACAAATTCTAATAACTATTTAAACCCATAAAAACATTACAATACCCTAAAAAACTTAATACCCTGAAAAAACTCAAAAAACCCTAACAACCAAAAAAACCCAAAACCATAAAAACCATGAAAACCATTAACACCATCAAAATCCCTAAAAAACACTAAAAAAATATAAAAATCCAAAAAATCCCTAAAAATATCTAAATACATAAAAAAACCCTAAAAACCTAGAAAGTCACTAAGAAAACCATAAAAATATAAAAATTCTTAAAACCCCTAAAAACCTAAAAAATGCTAAAAATACAAAAAAAAAATTCTAAAACCCCTAAAAACTATAAAAATCCTAAAAACCCTAAAAACCCTAAAAATCTTAAAAAAACCCCAAAATTACCTAAAAAATAAAACAATTCTTAATGACCTAAAAAAACCCAGAGAAAACATTAAAAAAATAAAACGACTTAAAACACCTAAAATCCTGAAAAGCACTAAAAACCCTAAAAGGACTATAAAAACCTCCAAAACCCATAAAATCCATTAAAACCCTTTAAAAACATAAAATTTCTAAAAATACATAAAAATACTAGAATCCCACTAAACACATTTAAAACCCTTTAAAACACACAAAATGTTAAAACAGTAAAAACCAAAAAAACCCTAAATAACTGAAAAAATCCATAAAGCCCCAAAAACACTAAACCCATAAAAACACAAAGGTGCGCTTAGGAGGAACATTCTCCTAGGGTTTCCCTGGGATTCTTCTTGGGGTTTCAGCCATGGATCTATGCTTTGTTCTTGGAAAAGGTTCACTTGGGAGGCACTTCTCGGTCTCAAGGTGGCGGTTCAGCGACTTCGACTTCCCCAGGTGGTGTCTTTGCTTGAGATTTTGGCCTCGGAACTAGGCGGGGATTGGCTTCTGTGCGCTCAGGCTTCGACATCTATAGAGGCCTCACATTTGGCTAGGATATCTGATTAGTTTTTTTAAGTGACATCATCGACGGATCCTTAGCAGCTGGAAACCCTTCCGATCTTCAGTCGTGGATCGGGGTCAAGCTTACAGATCTGGGGCTTCTACAGACAGTTCAGCGACATCGAGGGTTTCAATAATGGAGAGGGTTGTAGTTGCAGGCTAGGATCTGGTCTCTTCGATGGTTTTTCATCCCTTCTGGTTTGCTACATCGGGTTTCAATTTCTCCTCTGATGACGACCTGGTATGTTGCCTCTTCTTCAGTGTTGATCCTGCGATTTTTCTTCATTTCTGATGTGTTGGTGGCTCATGGCTTCAAATTTTTTCTGTATAGTGGGTACATGCTTTATCTAAAATTTTGGAGTGGTTTCCTGGTGATTCGGTCTGTTGGATGGTCTGTGCATTTTGTTAGAGATTTTCAACTTGAATTTCTGGTTACGATGGATTTGGTTTATTGAGCCTTTTTATTGTTACTACGGCATTTGGTGTGTGACAAAGCGAGAGATTGGTTTTGTGTTGCTAATTGTTTACAATGTGTGGAGGGATTTTCTGGATTTTAGAAACTATAGTGTTGGATTCTGCTTGCTTCTAGGCTGGGTTGTAATGAAGTTGTTGGCTTTGTCACTGCTTGTTCACGAGGTGAAGAAGGAGATGTTGGCTGCTGGAAATGTTGTCGTTGGATGCTTCTTTCTAATGGGATGAGTTGTGATGAAGATATTGTTTACAAGTTTGGTGCTATTGGCTCTGTACTGCTGGTAGTGGATCCTCTTGGTGAAGAGGTGTTGAAGGCTGGTGAATCAAGTGGTTCTATGCTACTGACGGTTGAGATTCTTGGCAAGGTGATGCTTGAGGATGGCTACGCTGCTCTGGGATGGTTGATGATTGGCTGGGCAGTGGTGAAGTGGACAACTTTGAATTTGGTGCTGATGGTTCTGTGTTGATGGCGGTGGCTCATTTTGGTGGCGAGGTATTGGATGTTGGTCGTTGCTTGGCTATGAGATGCTAGATGAGGGTTAATGCTGGATGATGGTGATGGTCACTTCTTGGCTTTGTGTGTTTTTCATTTGGTTTTGTTTATTTTTTGACTGTTTTGGGTTTCTTTTTCAGGGTTTGGGGTTGTTAAGGGTTTTTGGGTGCGGGTTGTTTGACCCCTCCCCTCCCATGTATGCCACGTCTTTTGATCTAATAAATTTGGGGGGGTCGGGAATAGCCCAACCCTCGCATCTTCATTGACCTTAAAAATCTAAAAACACTCAAAACACTTAAAAAATCTAAAAAATAATAAATTTTGAAAAAAAACCCCTAAAACCATAAAAATCCATAAAAAACCCATAAAACCCCTAAAACCATAAAAAAATCTAAATCCCCTTTAAACTTCTAAAAACATTGAGAACCACTACAAAACATGAATAACCATAATAAACTCAAAAAAAACATAAGAAAAAAACAATAAAAACCATAAAAATCCCTAAAAAACCTCTAGATCCCTTAACACCCCTAAAAACAATAAATTTATAAAAAAATCACAAAATATCCTTAAAACATAAAAACCCCTAAAAACTATGAAAATACTTAAGAAACCATAAAAAATAAAAAACATAAAACCCCAGAAATCTAAAAAACCGATAAAAACAATTAAATACCCTAAAAGTCCTAAAAAAGTAATAAAAATCACAAAGAACATAAAAAACCCTAAAACCCTAAAAACTCTAATAAATCATTAAAAACCAAAAAACACATAAAAACCTAAAAATTTCTAAAAAACTATAAAAACCGTAAAACCACCTCAAAATCCCAAAAACCCTAAAAACCATAAAAGTCTAAAAACATCCCTAAAAACACTTAAAAACATAAAATTACATAAACCCCTAAAAATATCTAAGAAGACCTTAAAAGGATAAAACACTTAAAACCCCCCAAAAAATCCAAACTCTAAAATCCCTAAAAATTCTTTATAACCCTAAAAACCCTCAAAATCCCTAAATACCCATTAAATCCCATTAAAATCTAAAAAAATCCAAAAAACATAAAAACCCATTAAAACACTAAAAACCCATAGAAAAAATTAAAAACAAAAAAACATTAAACCCCCTAAAAAAACCAAAAAACGTAGTAATCCAAAAAAGACCCTAAAACCCATAAAAACCATGAAACCATAAAACCCCCCAAAAACCTCAAATAACCCTAAAACCCAATAAAAATTATAAAACCCCACTAGAAACTATAAAACCCCTTTAAACCCAAAAAACATTAAAGAAATCTAAAAAACCTTTAAAACACTAAAAAACTCAAAACCCCCCTAAAACCCCAAAAACCCCATAAAATGCCAAAAATCCCCCAAAACCCCCCAAAAATCCTTAAAAACCATAATACCCATAAAAATCCTAAAAAGCACTAAAAATCCCTAAAAAGTTAAAATACCATAAAAAACTTTTAAAACCCATAAGAAAACCTTAAAAACCTAAAAACACTTAAAACCCCTAAAAACTCATAAACACTAAAAACCTAAAAACCCTAAAAAACCTTAAAACCCTTTGAATACCTAAAAACACTAAAATCCATAAAAATCATAACAAATCCCTAAAAACATAAAAACCCTCAAATCCCAAAAATACCAAAATAAAACGTAAAAGACTTAAGACCCCTAAAATCATAAAAAACTCTAAAGAACCTAAGAAAACATAAAAAACCATAAAACCCTGATAACCTTAAAAAACATAAAACCTCAAATCCACTAAAACCCATAAAACCCTAAAAACTACAAAAAACTAAAAAAACACATTAAAATTTTAAAAACATTAAAAACTCCAAAAAAAACTTAAAAACTAATAATCCCTTAAAACCAAAAAAATCATAAAAACCTTAAAAACAAAAAAAAATACACAAAAATACTAAAATATCCATAAAATCCCTAAAAATTTTAAAAACCAAAATGAACTTGAAAAACCCTAAGACAAATTTAGAAACATAACAATGGTTAAAACCTCTAAATACTCAAAAAAACAAAAAAACACTTCAAAACCCTAAAAGACCCTAAATATCCTAAAACCTCCTTAATAGAATAAAGAAACCTAAAAACCATAAAGAACGTAAAAAAACCCATAAAAATCCTAAAAACTCACTAAATACTCTAAAAACCCTTTAAACCCCAAAACATGTAAAAAACTCTAAAAAATGTTAAAAAACCAAAAAACTAAAAAAACCAAAAAACAAAAAAAACCATAAAACCCTAAAAACACTCAAAATCCGTAAAAATCCAGAAAACCATAAAAATCCCTAAAAAACCTTAAAATGTAAAAAACCCATAAAACCATGAAAAACATAAGAAAACCTTAAAACCCTAAAAACACATAAAACCCATAAAAACCTAAAAATTCTAAAAACAAAAAAAAAAACCAAAAAAACCCCTAAAACCTTAAAAACTCTAAAAATCGTAAAAACCCACTAAAAATATAAAAAAAACATAAAACCCTTAAAACATTAAAAACTATAAAATAATTACAAACCCTAAAAAACACATAAAAACCCTAAAACCCAAAAAACTATAAAAACCTAAAAACCCTCAAAATTTCCTTAAACTCGTAAAAACAATAAAAATCATAAAAAATCCTAAAAAACACTAAAAACATAAAAACCCCAAAAAACCATGAAACACCTTAACAAAACCTTAAAAAAATAAAACACTTAAAACCCATAAAACCCTAAAAAAGGCTAAAACCCATAAAACTGTAAAAAGTCCCTAAAACCCCTAAAACCCCTAAAATGATAAAACCCCTAAAAACCATTAAAACCCCAAAAAACCCCATAAGAACCCTAAAAAACTAAAAACTCTAAAAACCCTCTGAACCCCTAAAATGATAAAAACTCAAAGAAACCTTGAATACCCTAAAAAAGTCAAAAAAATACTCAAAACCAAAAACACTGAAAAAACAATCAAAAATTCCTAAAAATCTTAAAAACCATAAAAATAAAAAAAGTCACTAAAAATACCTAAAAACCTAAAAACCCCAAAAAACCTGAAAAAACCTAAGAAAAACTTAAAAATCTAAAAACACTTAAAACCCCTAAAAATCTATAAAATGATGAGAACCCTAAAAAATCTTAAAAAACATAAAAACCACTAAAATTCCTCAAAATACATAATAACCCTAAAAACCATAAAAATCCTAAATAAATAATAAATAACTTAAAAACATAAAAAACCCTAAAAACCATGAAAAACTCAAACAAAACCTTAAAAATCTAAAAACACTTAAAACTCCAAAATAACTAAAATGTCTAAACACCCTACAAACAAAAAAAACCCCTAAAAACCATAAAACCCCTAAAAACCTTAACAAACCCTAAAACCCCATAAAAACCTTAAAAACCCTAAAAACCTTTAAAACCCTAAAAACCTTGAAAACCCTAAAAACCTCAAAAACCCTAAAAACACTCAAAATATCTAAAAACCTAAAAAACGTAAAACATCATAAAAATCACTAAAATCACTAAAAACGTAAAAAACCTATAAAAACCAAAAAAACCAAAAAAAACATAGAAAAACCTTAAAAACCTAAAAACCTTAAGACCCCTAAAAACCTAAAAAACTCTAAAAACCCTAAAACGCAAAAAAAACCACAAAAGCCTAAAAACATAAGAACCTTAAAATTCTAAAAAACTCTAAAAACCCTAAATTCCCCAAAAACCATAAAAACCATTAAAATACCTAAAAATCATAAAACCCTAAATAAAAACCCTAAAACCACTAAAAATAAAAAATCCCTTTAAACTTATAAAAATGAGAAAAAAAACTCTAAAAACCATGAAACCCCTAAAAACTAAAAAAACCTTAAACCCCTAAAAAACCATAAAACCCCTAAAAATCCTAAAAACCCCTAAAACATAAAAATACCTAAAACATCAAAATCTCTAAAAACCATAAAAAACATAAAAAACATTAAAAACCATAAAATATCTAAAACAATAAAAAACCATAAAGAGCTAAAATACCCTAAGAAAAAATATAAAACCAAAAACACTAGAAATCCATAAAAATCCCCTAAAAATTAAAAAACCCACTAAATCTATAAAAACATAGAAAACATAAAATTTGTAAAAACCCCACAAAATGAAAAAAAAAACCCGAAAAAACCATAAAAACCCCAAAATACCTAAAAATCCCTAAAAATAAAAAAACCCTAAAAACCTCTAAGAAATCCTTAAAAAACAAAAAACTGTACAAACCCATAAAAACCAAAAAAACACCAAATACCCTAAAAACCCTGAAAACCATACAAATATTTAAAAACCTTTCAAAACCCCAAAACTACATAAAACCACTAAAACACTATAAACCCTTTAAACCCCTAAACATATTAAAAAATCTAAAAAATATAAAAAAAACTCAAAATAACCCTAAACCCCCAAAAAACTATAAAAACCTAAAATCCCTAAAAAACCAATAAAAATCTCTGTAATGTCCTAAAAATCTATAAATCATAAAAAAACCAATAAACCCTAAGATAACCTTAAAAACCTAAACACTTAATCAACTTAAAAACCATAAAAATGCTACAAACCCTAAAAAACCTAAACCATTCAAAATCCCAAAAAAACAAAAAAAAAACATAAAAACATAAAAAAAGATACAAAAATCCCTAAAAACATCAAAAACCCTAAAACACTAAAAAACCATATTAAAAATTAAAAAAAACTAAAGACATTTAAAATCCCTAAAAACATTAGAATACTAAAAACCTCAAAAAAATCCTAAAACTGTTAAAAACCCTCAAAAGCCTTAAAAACTCTAAAACCCCTAAAACCCTAAAACCCAATAAACACTATAAAAACCCTTGAAACCCATAAAAACATTAAAAACTCCAAAAACCTTAAAAACACTAAAAACCTCATAAAACCCATAAAAACCCATAAAACCCATAAAATTCCTCAAAATCACAAAAAACCCCAAAAACCATAAAAGAAAAAATAAATCCATAAAAATCACTAAAAATGTAAAAAATCCTAAAACCATGAAAAATCATAATAAAGTATTAATAACCTAAAAACATGTAAAACCCCTAAACAACTAAAAACCATAAAAACCTTTAAAAACCTAAAACCCCTAAAAATCAATAAAAACCTTAAAAAACCAATAAAATCCTTTTAAAACCCAAAAATGTCAAAAAAATATTACAAATTAAAACCCCAAAAAACCCAAAAAATAAAACCCTAAAAAATAAAATAAAAAATAAATCCCTAAAAACACCATAAAAACCCTAAAATTTTCAAAACCATAAAAACCATAAAAATCCCAAAAAAATCCCTAAAAATAAAAAAAAGTGTAAAAAAACCTAAAACCCACAAAATAATAATAAGAAATACTTAAAAACCTTAAAACACTCAGGGACCATAAAAAACCTAGAAATTGATAAAAATGATAAAAAGCCTAAAAACCATAAAACCCCTAAAACTATAAAAACCCCTAAATACCTTAAAATACCAAAATCCCATAAAAACCCTAAAAACCCTAAAAATCCCTAAATACCATAAAAACCAAAAAATTCCAAAAAAAATCACTAAAAATCCCTAAAAATGAAAAAACAATAAAAACCCTGAAAATCCCTTAGAAACCCATAAATTCCTAAAAACACTTAAAACCAATAAACCCCCCAAAAAAAGGTAAAAATGCTAAAAACCCTAAAAATATATAAAACCCTAAAACCCTCAAAAGTCCCCTGAAAGTCAATAAAATCCCCAAAACCCTAAAAATCCTAAGATAGGGATAAGGAAATGGAGGTCTCGGCGTCTCGGATCCCTCATGATGGTGGCTTCCCTTCCCTACCAGGTTAAATATGATGGCGGATCAAGAGCCTCTCCCCCACTCTACCGGGGAGGGTCCTCCCTATGGGGACTGCTCTTTCACTCCTTTCTCATCCCCTGACTTGCTGCCCTCCTTCCTGTGGATGGTGGTTGGCCTGAAGGTTCCTGAACTTTTTGAAGGTCGACCGCAGCTCCCTATTTCTCTCCAGGAGTTCAACGAAGCCTCATCTCTTCATCACCTGACTCTGGTTGGGAGGTTCCTAAAGTGTTTCCCCCTAGTGGAAACTTTTGACAGGTTTGTTTCTGAGCTTTTTCATTTTCAGTATCGTGCAACGGTAGGTCTGGTTGATGGCTCTCACATCATGATACACTTCGTGTCTAAGGAGGATCTGATTATCGCATGGTCCGTGGCACCTCAAAGTTGTAATGGCGCATGCTTCTCCCTCTTCTGGTGGATCTTTGACTTTCATCTGAAGTGTAACACATCGATGGTTGCGAATTGGGTTAGGTTTCCTGAACTTACACTCCTGTTTCAAAATTTCTCTATAATTTCAATGATAGGGAATCTTGTGGGGAGGTTCCTCTATGTGGATAGAAGGATGTGGTCCCTCTTCCATCTTGTTTCCCAAAGAGCCTTCATTGAGGTTGATGCTTCAAAGGATCTAGTGGATTCTATTTGGATTGCTGTGGGGGAGGAACTCCATTGCAAGCAAACGGTGATTTTTGAATCGTGGCCTTCCTTCTGTTCTTCCTATTGGAATTTTGGGCATAATGTTCAGTATGGAGGTTGTGATTCCTTTGGTAGGAGTGGAATAAACCTGGATCAGTTTGGGCCTTGTGAGAGAAAAAAGAATTTGGTGGAAGCGCAGAAGGTTAGGGGAGTGATCGAGCCTTCATCCAATCAGCCATTGGTTATTGCGGTCTTTCATTGGCTCAAGATAGATTTGATGATTGGGAGTGATCTGGAGGTTTCAATGGTCTATTTGGGAGACTTCAATTTGAATTTAGCAAGGAAAATTTGTGGATCGGGAGCTTCTGACACTGAGGTAGTGAGCACGATCAAAGGAAGGAACCTGATTTGTATAGGTGAGAATGTTGGAAGTGGTGAGATCTCAAGGAGCAGGAAAGAGCAGGAGAAGTTGGCTGAGTAGGCAGAAAAGACTTGGCATGACCATCAGGAGGGACCCTGATGCAATACTTGGGCGACTAGAGGAAGGGTAGTGGGGGAGCCAGTAGTAGCCAGTCACCAGATGTGAATGATGTTGTTCTATCAAATAGGTTTCTGGACTTAGCCTCGGCTGAGAAACTTGGTGATGATACTGTGTAGGGGGGAGAGCCTGAGTAGGGGGAGGTGAATGGGCTGGAGATGAGTAGGTGATGCTTATGGTTGGGAAGGGGATGATCTTGGTAGAGGAGTAGACCCTTGATCTTGAAGAGGGACTCCCTAGTTGAAGAATAGACTCCCTGGTGCTATCCACTAGAAGTGGGGACGCGGAGAGGGTTGAAAGGGTGGTTGTCCCAAATTCCCTTGATGATGATGCCAGAATGATTCATGTGGAGGGTTTGGTTGGACTTCCTCCACCGGAGTCTAATTATGGAACTTCTTATGTAGAGGACCTGGCTGATCTCCCTCTACCAGATCCCAAAACTGATGAAGGTGGGTTGGCCCTAGACTTACAGAAGGCCATGGTTGTTTATGGTGTCCCATCTTCTGAAGACCAATGTGTGTTTCTCCATGACATGATGATGGTTGAATGGACAAGGTTTCCCCTTGAGGATGAGGCTAAAAGACTTAGGGATAGGTTTTCTGAGGATGACCACAGGATAAATGCTGTTATGGCCAGGTTCAAGGAGGAAAGAAAAAAAAGAATCAAATAGGGGATGGAGCATCTCTTGGGACAGGAAGCAAGGATGATAAAAAAGGGGCCTTAAGTGTGGCTAGTGATGGAGTTTTACATGCGAAGTCATCTCATGAGGATGGTTCCATCTCTGCCCCCCCCCCCCCAAAGGAGGCAGTGGAAGGATTACTCCGCTCTTCCATGACCCATGGTGCCCCGGGCCATCTCTAAGGCGGCCAAGCTGAAAATTAAAGTTAACAAGTAGGAGCGTCCTTCGCGTAATGCAGAGCAGGAGAAGGCCAAAGAGAAACTATTGGTTATGCTCAAAATATAGGAGGAATATGAGTTGGGATGGGACTCTATGGATGTGGGAGTTGACTCAGATTTTTTCTTTGTTGACATGGATGTTGGTCTTGGTTTAAGTATTGGATCTTTCGGTGCGGATATGATTGACTTTAGTGGATACATTGACTGACTTGTTCTTCTTTGTGTTTCTGGACTTTTTTGGGGTTTGGTTTTTGGGTTGTGTTGGGGTTTCAGGTGTGGGTTGTTTGGCCCATCCCCTACTTTTGTGTCGTGGCATCTGCCTTTTTATTTATACAATTTGGGGGGACCAGAAATAGTCTGGCCCCACATCTTCCTTGCACTAAAAATCATAAAAGATCCCCAAAATCCCTAAAAAAAATATGAAAAACAGAAAATAAAATACTAAAAATACCATAAAAACCTAAAATAACCAAAATACCAAAAATCCCCTAAAATCCTTAAAAACCCTAAAAACCCTAAAAGCCCTAAAATCCCTCAAAATCCCTAAAAACCCTAAAAACCATAAAAAACCTAGAAAATACCTAAAAATATATAAAAACATATAAACCCTAAAAACCATAAAAACACTAAGAAGACCTTAAAAAACTAAAAAAACATAAAACCCGTAAAAACTTAAAAAATGATAAAAACCCTAAAACCCTAAAATACCTCAAAGACCCTAAAATCATAAAATCTTAGGAAGATGGCACTCTGCTTTCTCATCTCTCATGATGGAGATCCTACCGCTACACCGATGGCTTGAAGATGATGGAATGGTGGTGCCCAGGCCTCCCCCCTCTATGAAGGAGAGGCCGCTTCCGCCCCCTGTTAAGGAAATATTCTCTCCTTTCTCGGATCCTGACTCGCTTCCTGCTTTCCCACAGATTGATCTATGCCCTAAAGTTTTGGGCTTTCATGATGGGATTCTGAAGATCCCTATGTCGATTTCAGAGTTCAATAAGGCCTATGCACTCTACAGTCTGACCCTGGTGGCTAATTTCTTGAGATGGCGTCCCCCGGTTGATGTTTTTGACAGGTTCATGTTCGAGCATTGGGATCTCAGGGATCGTTCCACTGTGGGTCTGGTTGATTCCAGTCATATTTTGATTCGTTTCTCATCTTAAGAGGACCTAATATAGGTCTGGTCCTCATCCCCTTGTAGATGTGATGCTACTCGCTTCTCCCTTTTCCGGTGGAATTTTGAATTTCACTTGAACCACGATTCCCCTTTGATGGAGATTTGGGTAATATTCCCTGAGCTCCCTCTTCCCTTCCAAAATTTATATATTCTTTCAATGTTGGGGAATCTGGTTGGGCAGTTTCTATGTGTGGATAACCGGACCAGGGGCCTCTGTCACACAGTTTCCCCGAGGGTTTGTGTTGAAGTCGATGTCTCGAAGGAACCAATGCATTTCGTCTGTATTGAGATTGGTGAAGAGATTCGTTGGAAGCATCCGGTGGTTTTCAAATCATGGGAAAATTACTGATCCACTTGTTTTTCTCTTGGTCATTTGAAAATAGATTGTAGTCGGAGGGATGGTGTGGTGGCTAGGTTTTGCAAGGAGTCCATCCCCTCGATGGTTAGCTTAATAGAAGACATGGAGTAAAGGAATGTCGTCCCTAGGGATTCTCTGCTAGACATTCGGGGTTTTGACAAGATGGAGTATGAGGGTTTATCCTTCTTGATTGCTATGGGAGAGCCTGTTTTGGTCAAGATCATATTCACAAGAGTGAGGGGTGACTTGGGCCTAGGGGGAGATGCCTTTTCTGAAATGGGAGATGCGCCACAACCTGATACTAGTAGGGGCATAGGCTTGGCCCCTAAGCCAGCCTGTCTTGGAATGGAGGGGGTGCCTTTGTCCAGCCCTTCAGTGGATGCTGGTTGGGGTCATGAGCTTACTCTTTTTCTGAATCGATCTATTGACATGAATCATCTGATCCCCATGGGTACTGAGGAAAGGGGCTAGGGGAGGCTGGTCCCGCAGGTGGTGGGAGTTGATGATACCCTTAAAGATGTAGACCAGCTCTCCCCTTTTGCTGGTTCTCAGGCTTTGGACATTGAACGTCCCCTAGCCACTACGTCCCCTCAGGATCATGTGCTGCTTGACCTTACTATGTCTAGACTTGATCTTCCTAATGGCATTTTACCCTTGCAATCCCTTGGCAGCCCTTGCCCTAATAAATGGAGCACGGAGTAGCCTGATAAGAGCACAACCCTTGTTCTATTCGAGAAGCTACCACCTTGTGTTGAACTGTCTGACCCGATTATACTGGATTGCTCCAAGATACTGCTTGAGAAGCATATTTACAATATCTTCCACAAGTCAGAACTATAGCCAGTGATCTTCCTCGGAGATGATAATGGTGAGCACATAAGGCTTGGTGAAATCCTTGGGGACCGTGATGATCTCATGTATGCCATCTTGAACAGAATTAAGAAGGCGCAAGAAATGATAGGTCTTTCTATTTCATCTGGTGGTAAGCCGAAGAGATGGTCGCGGTCTGACCCTGAATGCAGCAAGCAGGAGGACATGGTTGCTCCTGCCGCCCCAGCTCAAAGGAAGAGTAAGATTCAGAGTGACCCTCCGGTGAAACGGAGAGCTAGAAGGGACTATTCCTCCCCTCCCATGCCTATGGGGACCAGAGCTTCTTCCAAGTGCAGTAGAGGTAAAGGCAATGCTCTTTGCAGGGGAGATCGTCTTACCAATGTGAAACGGGATGTGGAACTCAGAAAATATTGTACAGCCTTTCTCAAGCAGTATGAATCCTCCGAATGGGAGTCGGTGGACTTGGATGCTTCCTCAGGCTATGGAGCTGATGGTGATCCCTATGACGATGATGATTTTGTTCCGTAGTTGTCTTGCATTTTGGGTTCTTGGACTTTTTGTGTGGGTTATCAGGGCTTTGGGTGTGGGTTGTTTGACCCTGCCCCTCCCTTGTTTGCTTCTTTTTTCCTCATCTTTTTATAAATGGGAGGTCAGGGATAGCCTGGCCTCGCACCTTACTTTTCCCAAAAAATCCTAAAAACATAAAAATCATAAAAAATACCTAAAAATTTAAAAAACATAAAAAATCCTCAAAACCTTAAAAACACTAATAAAACCATAAAAACCCTAAAAACACTTAAAATTAATAAAAATCCTATAAAATTATAAAACCCCTAAAAACCATAAAAACCCTAAAACCCATAAAACCTTTAAAACCATAAAAACCCATTGAAACCCAAAAAATACTAAAAACATTAAAAACCCTTAATACAAATAAAAACACCAAAGAACTCTAAAAACCTTAAAAACTATAAAAACTCATAAAAACCTCAAAAACACAAAAAACTATAAAAACCCTAAAACCCAAAAAAACTCTAAAAACCATCAAGATCCCTAAAAAACCAAAAAAACCTAAAAAGGATCTAAAAATCTATGAAAATATAAAAAAATAAAAACCCCAAAAAAACTCTATGAACACCAAAAAAATCTAAAAACACTTAAAACCACTAAAAATATAAAAAAAATTAAAACCCCTAAAAACCTGAAAACCCCTAAAAATCCATAAAAACCAAAAAAAATCCGAAAAGAATTCATAAAAATGTAAAAACCCAAAAACCCTAAAAAATCCATAAAAAACTAATAAACGTAACAACTCTTAAATCTTCTATAAAACCTAAAACCCCTAAAAACCCTAACATAAACTTAAAAACATGGAAAACCCTAAAAATTAAAAAAAACACTAAAAGCCTTAATGAATCTAAAAACCAATAAAAACCCTAAAAACAACTAAAATGTCTAAAAACCAATCAAACTCTATAAAATATTTAAAAAATCTAAAACCTTAAAAACCCAAAAAGTAAAAAAAAAACCTTAAAAACCCTTTAAAACTTGAAAAATACTAAACTCCTAAAAAACATAAAAACCCTTAAAATCCAAAAAAGAACAAAATCCATAAAATCCTAAAAAATCCTAAAAATCACTAAAAACATAAAAACCCCTGAAAACCCAAAGAAAACATTAAAAACCTAAAAACACTTAAAAACCCTTAAATCCTAAGAAAAACTAAAAACATAAAAAAAACCCTAAAACCCCAAAAAACAAAAAAAAACCTAAAAACTATCAAAAACCCTAAAAACCATCAAAATCCCTAAAAACCCAAAAATACCATAAAAATCATAAAAAATACTTAAAAATCCTTAAAAATGTAAAAAACCATTAAACTCTGAAAATTTATAAGAAAACCTTAAAAACCTAAAAACACATAAAACTTATAAAAAAACATGAAAATGAAAAAACACTAAAAAGTGTAAAAAACCTCAAATCCCATAAAAACAACAAAATAAAAAAACCCCAAATCCCATAAAAATCCTAAAGAAGCCCTAAAATCCCTAAAAACCATGAAAACCCCCAAAACATAAAAACTAAAATCACTTAAAACCCCTAAATAACTTATAAATGAAAAAAAAACACTAAAAATACTCTAATAAACTGTAAACACCTTGAAAATGCATAAAAACCCATAAAACCGTTATAAACCCTTAAATCCAATAAAAATCCTAAAACCCGCTAAAAACTCTAAATACCCTTAAGACCTCTAAAAACATTAAGAAACTATAAAAAACATTAAAACACTAAAAATCAAAAAGAACACTAAAAAACCAAAAAAAAAACTTAAAAACCCTCAAATCCCTAAAAACCCAAAAAAAATAAAAAATCAAGAAATCCCTAAAAACCCTAAAAAGATAAAAACCCTAAAAACCTTGAAAAAACATAAAACACCCATACAATCATAAAAACACTTAAAACCCATAAAACTCTAAAAACCTCTAAAAACCCTAAAGAGACCCTAAAACCCTAAAACCCCTAAAAACCATAAAAACCCCTAAAAACCTAAAGAAACCCTAAAACCGATAAAACCTTAAAAACGGATAAAAATTATAGAAACCCTTTAAAAACCTAAAATTGTAAAGCACTCTAAATTTTTTTTAAACCCTAACAAACTAAAAAAACATAAAAACTCAAGAAAAACAATAAAAACATTAGATCCCAAATAAACCCTAAAAAAACCTAAGAACCATAAAAATACATAAAATCCTAAAAAATCTTTAAAAATCCATAAAAATGTAATCACACTGAAAAATAATAAAAACTCTATGAAACCCCTAAAAACCTAAAAAACATAAAACCCATAAAAGTCCTTAAAAACAATAAAACCCATAAAAATGTCTAAAAGCATTAAAAACCAAAATAACGAATAAAAACCATAAATAACCACTAAAAACTCAAAAAAAACCCTTTAAACCCATAAAAACATAAAAACTCTAAAAAACTTTAAAACCCTAAAAACCAAAAAACCCCTAAAAATGAAAAAAAACCATAAAACAATAAAAACCCTCAAAATTCATGAAAAGCATAAAAATAAAAAAAATGCATAATATCCCTAAAAACATAAAAACCTCTAAAAACCCCTAAGATATCTTTAGAAACCTAAACACACTTAAAACCCCTAAAAATAGATAAAACCCTAAAAATCCTAAAAACCCACAAAATCTCTAAAAGTCATTAAAAACCATAAAAATCCTATAAAGGCCTAAAATCCATGAAAAATACAAAGAAAACCTTAAAACCCTAAAAACACATAAAACCCTTAAAATCCTAAAAAAAATCTAAAAACCATATAAAACCCTAAAAAGCATAAAAACACCTAAAAACCTAAAAATTAATAAAAACCCACAAAAAACCTTTAAACCCTAAAAACTAATAAAAACTCTAAAAAACCATAAAATCCATAAAAATTTAAAAAACCCTAAAAAACATAAAAACCCTAAAACCCCTAAAAACCATAAACCACTAAAAATCCCTAAAAACCCGGAGATACATTATTAAAAAATTAAAATCCTAAAAAAATATTAAAACCCCTAAAAACCTAAAAATTGATGAAAACCCTAAAAACCCATAAAAACCGTAAAATCCCATAAAAACCTTTAAACCCTAAAAGACCATAAAAGCCCAACAACCACTAAAAACTAAAAAACTATTTAAACCCCTAAAAATGCTAAAAACTCTAAAAACCATTAAACACCTAAAAACTCCAAAAAACCTTAAAAACAAAAAAAATCCATAAAAAGCCCTAAAATCTTAAAAAAAACCCTAAAACCCATAAAAACCATAAAAACCACCAAAAATAAAAAAACACTTTAAAACCGAAAAAATTAAAAAAAATATATAAATACCCTTAAAACCCGTAAAAAACTCAAAAAACCATAAAACTAAAAAACTATAAAAACCCTAAAAACTCTAAAAACACTAAAAACCCTAAAATATAAAATCCTTAAAAAGGTAAAAAACCCTATAAACTCTAAAGGCCCTGAAAACCATAAAAACACCAATAAAACTGAAAAAAATCATAAAAATCCCGAAAATCAATAAAAATCCTTCGAAACATAAAAAATCATGAAAATCATGAAAACACCTAAAAAAATATAAAAATAGAGAACCCATAAAAACCTAAAAAAATAAAAACCCTAAAACTCTAAAAGTACCAAAAAACCTAAAAACCCATAATACCCTAAACCCACTAAAAACTGTAAACCCATTTAAACCCCTAAAATGTTATAAACACAAAAAACCATTTAAAAACCAAAAAAACCCCCAAAAAAACCCTAAAAACACAGATAACATAAAACCCCTGAAATAAAAAAACCATAAAATCCCTCTAAATCCCTAAACACCCTAAAAACCATAAAAACCCTAAAAACTCACTAAAAATACCAAAAATGTGAAAAACCCTAGAAACCCTAAAAACCCTAATAATTCCTTAAAAACATAAAACACTTAAAACTCTTAAGAAACCTAAAAGACGCTAAAAACAAAAAAATCCTAAAAACCCCCAAATCCATAAAAACCCATAAAAATCCTAAAAAAGAACTAAAAATTCCAAAAAATATAAAAAACCCTAAAAATCCTAAAAACCCCTAAGAAAACCATAAAAACCAAGAAAAACTTTAAACACCTAAAGTACCTAAAATTCCTAAAATGACTAAAATCTATAAAACCCCATAAAACCCATAAAAACCCTGAAAAATACTAAAAATATAAAAACCAATTATCCCCTAAAAATGTAAAAAACTCATTAAAACATTAAAAATCCTAAAACCCCAAAAAAGCACTAAATCCACCAAAAAACCATAAATATCCTAAAAACCCTAAAAACCCTACAAATCCCTAACAATCCTAAAAATCCATAAAAATCCTAAAAGGCACTAAAATCCATAAAAACATAAACCCTGCTAAAAATCCTAAAAAACCAACTAAAACCTTTAAATCCTAAAAAATCTTAAAACCCCTAAAATATGAAAAACACTAAACACCCTAGAAATGTTAAAATCCCTAAAAACGTAAATTCCATTAAAATCCCTAAAAATCTCTAAAAACCATAAAAATTCTAAAAAAGGTCTTAAAAATCAAAAAAAAAATGTTAAAAACACTAAAAACATGAAAAACCCTAAGAAAACCATTAAAACATAGAAACAATAAAAACCCCTAAAAACCTAAAAAATTCTAAAACCCCAAAAACCCTATAAACCCCTAGAACAAAAAACCCTATAACTTCCAAAACCCCATAAAACCCTAAAACACTAAAAACATTAAAAAACATATAAACCACTAAAACCCTAATAGGATGGCTGCTCTGCTCTTCTCCCTCGATGGAGCTCCTGCCGATTCGTCACCAGCTTGAGGACAACGCTGATGAATATGCCCTAGCCTCCCCACTCTATGGGGGAGGGGCTGCCTCTTCCCCCTATAAAAAGATATTTTCTCCCCTTTCTCGGATCCTAACTTGCTTCCCACTTTCCCTCAGATTGATCTTTTCCCTAAGGTTTCAGATTTTCACGAAGGTCTGCTGAAGCTTCCTCTGTCGATTGTAGAGTTAAACAAGGCCTCTTCTCTCCACAGCCTTACCCTGGTTGCTAGGTTTTTTAACTGGCATCCCCCGGTTGATCTTTTCGATAGGTTTGTTTTCGAGCATTGGGATCTCAGGGACCATGATACTGTTGGTTTGGTAGACTCCAGTCACATTCTGATTCAATTATTATTGGAAGAAGATCTTATTCGGGCCTGGTTGATATCCCCTTGCAGGTGTGATGCTGCTCTCTTCTCCCTCTTTCGGTGGATCTTTGACTTTCATCAAAATCGTGACTCCCCACTGATGGAAATATGGGTAAGGTTTCCTGAACTCCCCCTACCCTTCCAAATTTTTTCCATTATTACTTTGTTGGGAAACTTGGTTGGAAGGTTTATGTGTGTGGAGAGTAGAACCAGGGCCCTTTTCTATCCCGTATCCCTAAGGGTTTGTGTTGAAATTGATTTCTCTAAGGAACCACTTGACTTTTTATGGATTGAAATTGGTGAAGATCTTCAGTGGAAGCATTCGGTGGTGTTTGAATTATGGGCGAACTACTATGTCTCGTGCTTTTCTCTTGGTCATATGAAAAGGTAATTCAGATTTAGTGATGGTGTGGTGGCCGGGGGTGGTCGGGGGTGGCAAGGGGGCCATCTAACCAATGTTGAGCTGAACAGGGGAGCTGGAGGTGAGGAATGATGAACCTCAGGACTCCATACTGAATGTCCGGAGGGATGATAGGGTGGAGGATGGGGGATCTTCCTCCCGGAAGAGTGATGAGGAGAAAATCTTGGTCAACAACTTTTTCAAGCAGCTGAAGGGTGAATTGGGACTGGGGGTGATGCTTCTTCTGTTGCGGGGGATGTCTCTCCTGGTGAAGTTGGGGTCGTGGCCTTACAAGCTGACCCTGTAAGAGACGTGAGCATGACATTAAGACCAGACTGCCATGGGATGGAGAGGGAGACTTCATCAGGACCTCTACTAGGTGGAAATGGAACTGGAGATGAGTTGGTATTATTCTCGAATCGGTTTAAGGCCCTGGAGCCTCTGGTCTTTGTGGGATTTCAGGAATGGGGTCTGGTGGGACAAGAATTGTAGGAGGTAGAGGCCAAAACTGAGGACCTCCAGGATGTGGACCAGCCTTACTCTCATTATGGCTCAAGGTTCTGGGGTGTAGGAATTCCCATGACCATTGTGAATTTTCCAAATCAAGTACTGATTGATGATGTTGTACCAAGAATTAGTCCGAATAACGCCCCTTAGGCTGAGCGGCAGATTGATAATCTTCATGCTGATAGGAGGAGCTTTGAGCAGCCTAATCTAAGATCAGCTCTTGTTCTGTTTGAGAATTTTCCCCCCTGTGTTGATATATCCTAATATATTATGTTGGAGTGTTCGGAAATCTCGCTTTAGTAGCATGTTAAAGACATCTTCCAAATGCTAGACCTACAGCCGATGGTTTTTCTTAGGGATGAGAATGATGAACACATCAGTCTGGGAGAAGTTTTTGGGGACCGTGATGACCTGTTGTACGCCAGCTTAGATAGGATCAAGAGGGAGCATGTGGTGATGGGTCTTTCCATTTCCTCTAGCTATAACCAGAAGAGAAACTCATGATCTCTTCCTGAATGTGGTAGGCATGGTGGCACAGTTGTGCCTGATGATACAGCCCGCAGTAGAGCCATAGGATTGAGTGACCCTCCAGTGAAGCGGCGAGCAAGGAGGGATTGTTCCTCCCTGCCTAGGCCAATGGCTACTAGATCAGCTTCCAATACTCTCAAAGGTGAAAGGGATGAACATGGAAGAGAAGACCGGGGTACCAAAGCGAATCCAGACGTGGAACTCAGGAAATAATGTAAGGCCTTCCTCAAGAAATATGATTCTTCTGAATGTGAGATGGTGGACTCGGATGCTTCTTTGGGCTATGGTGATGATGGAGACCCTTATGGGGATGGGGATTATGGTATGTAGTTGTCTTTCTTATTGGTTTTTGGGTCTTGAATTTTTCATGTGGGGGTGTCCGGGGTTTTTGGGTGTGGGTTGATTGACCTCGTCCCTCCCTTGTTTGTTGTTCCTTTTCATCTAATGAATTTGGGAGGCCAAGGATAGCCTCGTCTCGCACCTTCTTTTCACTAAAAATGTTAAAAACTTTAAAACCCTAAAAAACTAAAAAAACATAAAATCTTAAAAAACTATAAAAACCCTAAATACCCTAAAAAACAAAAAACCTGCAAAATACCTTAAACCCTAAAACCATAAAAATACAAAAAAAAGGCTAAAAATCCCTAAAATTTAAAAAACCCTAAAAACTATGAAAACCCCTATGAAATCAAAAAAAACAAAAAAACACTTTAAACCCCTAAAAAATATGAAAACACTAAAAATTCTAAAAACTATAAAAAACCCTAAAACCGTAAAACCACCTTAAAACCTAAAAAACCGTAAAAAACCCTAAAAACCATAAATTCCTACTAAAACCGATAAAAACCTAAAAAACTCAAAAAAACGTTAAAAAAACTCTAAAAACCTTAAAACGCTAAAAACTAAAAAAATCAAAAAAACCCAAAAAAACTCAAAATCCATAAAAACCCAAAAAACCCAAAAAAATCCTAAAAATCCCTAAAAATCCCATAAAATGTAAAAACACTAAAAACCTTTAAAACCCTTAGAAAACATTAATAACCTAAAAAACCTAAAAAATCCTAAAAACAAAAAAAATGATAAAATCCTAAAAAACCTAAAACCCTAAAAACCCATAAAATTTTAAAAAAGTCTCTAAAAACCTAAAGATATAAAACCATAAAACTCTAAAACTCTAAGAAAAAGGCCAAAACCTAAAAATAATTTAATCACCTAAAAACTGTAAAACCCCTAAAAACCCCTGAAAACCCTAAAAACCCTAAAACCTCTAAAAACCCTAAAAAAAATTCAATTCCCAAAAAACCATAAAAACTATAGAAAAAACTAAAAACTCTAAAAAACTTTTAATACCCTAAAAATGTTTCAAAACACTAAAAAACCTTAAAACCCCTAAAAACAAAAAATACCATAAAACCCTAAAAAACATAAATATCATAAAATATCACTAAAATTCACTAAAACCATAAGAAAACCTTAAAAACCTAAAAACACTTAAAACCCATAAAAACAAAAAAAAATGCTAAAAATCCTAGAAAACCCTAGAAACCCTAAAAACCCTCAAATCCCTAAAACCCTAAAAACCCATAAAAACCTAAAATTTCCTAAAAATACTTAAAAAATTAAACATCCTAAAAACCTTGAAATATCCTATGAAAACCTTAAAAATCAATAAACACTTAAAACCCCTAAAACCAAAAAAATATAAAAACCATAAAAACCCAAAAAACCAAAAAACCCATAAAACTCTAAAAAAACAAAAACTATAAAAACCCTTTAAACACCTAAAAATGTTAAAAACCTATAAAACCCCTTTAACTTAGCTTGGTGATAGCTACTGCGTCACTTTGAGATGGTGAAGGTGAGGCTAGTGATTTTGGTGCTGGTGCTTCTGTGATGTTGGATGTTGGTGGTTATGTGATGTTGGCGGTGGGTATGATTGGCAAGGAGGTGATGGAGTCTGAGACAGTGAAGCTAGATGTTAATTGTTGCTTGGATAGGAGGTGATGAAGGTGCTTATTCTGCTTTTCTGCAGATTTTTGTTTGGTTGGGAGATGTTGTTGGGGATGTTTTGATTCTCCTTTTATTTTTGGTTTTCTTTGTCTTTTGGGTTTTTCGAGAACTTTCGAGTTTTGTGGGGGTGTCTAGGGTTTTTTGGGTGTGGGTTGATTGACCCCACCCCTCCCTTGTCTGTTTTGTCTGTTTTGTCTTTTTTATTATAAATTTTGGGGAGGACAGGAATAGCCTAGCCCTGAACCATCCTCTGCCCTTTAACGCCATAAAAAACTAAAAAAACCTTTAAAACCCAAAAAACCCAAAAAACCCTAAAAATTATTAAAAACTCGAAAAATGAATAAAAAATCTAAAAAATCACTAAAAATACCAAAAATCATAAAAAAAATCCCTAAAAACCATAAAAGCCCCTAAGAAAACCTTAAAAACAAAAAATCACAAAAAACCCCCAAAACCTAATTAATGTTAAACATCCTAAAAACCCTAAAAACCGTCAAAATACTTAAAAATACTAAAAACCATAAAATATTTTAAGAATCCCTAAAAATCAATAAAAATGTAAAAAACCCTAAAAACCTTAATAAAACCCTAAAAACCAAATGACACTTAATACCACAAAAAACCAAAATAACTCTAAAACCTCTTAAAAGATGCTAAAACCCCTAATAACCATAAAACCTTTATAAACCATAAAAAACCTAAAAACCCATAAAAACACTAAAACTCACTAAAAACTATAAAAATAATTTAAAGTCTTAAAAAGGATAAAAAAAACTCCAAAAAACTTTAAAACCTTAAAATCTCAACAATGCCTCTGCTCTCCATAGCCTGACTCTGGTTTCCAGGTTTTTAAACTGGCGTCCCCCAGTTGATGTTTTTGATAGGTTTGTTTTCTAGCATTGGGATCTCAGTGATTGTGTCGCCGTTGGTTTGGTCGACTCTAGTCACATTCTGATTCGATTCTCATCGGAGGAAGATCTTATCCGAGCCTAGTCAACAGCCCCTAGTAGGTGTGATGCTTCTCGATTCTCCCTATTTCGGTGGATCTTTGACTTTCATCTAAATCGTAACTCCCCACTAATGGAAATCTGGGTAAGATTTTCTGAACTCCCCCTACCCTTTCAAAATTTGTCCATTATTACGATGCTGGGAAACTTGGTCGAATGGTTTCTGTGTGTGGATAGTATAACTAGTTCCCTTTTCCATCCTGTTGCCCCGAGGGTTTGTATCGAAGTTGATGTCTCAAAGGAACCAGTTGACTTTGTATGGATTTAAATTGATGAATATCTTCTATGGAAGCAGCCGGTGGTGTTTGAATCATGGGAGAACTACTATGTCTTGTTCTTTTCTCTTGGTCATATGAAAACGGATTGCATTGGTAATGGTGGTGTGGTGGCTGGGTGTGGTAAGGGGGCCATATCACCAATATGGAGATCAACAGGGGAGCTGGAGGTGAGGAATGATGAACCCCAGGACTCCCTGCTGGATGTTCAGGGGGATGATAGGGTGGAGGAAGGGGGATCTTCCTCCTGGTAGGATACTGAGGAGAAAATCCTGGTCAAGGACATTTTCAAGATTCTGAAGGGTGAATTAGGACTGGGGGTGATTCTTCTACTATTTTTGGGGATGTAACTCTTAGTGAAGTTGGGGTCATGGCCTCACTGGCTGACCCTGGAAGGGATGCGAGCATGGCATTAAGACCTGCATGAAATGGGATGGAGATGGAGACTTCGTCAGGACCACCACCAGGTGGACATGGAAAAGGAGATGAATTGGTCTTATTCTTGAATCAATTCAAGGCCCTGGAGCCTCTGGTCTCTATGGGACTTGTGGAAGGGGGTCCGGCGGGACAGGAATTACAGGAGGTGGAGGCCAAATTTGAGGACATCCAGAATGTGGACCAGCCTTCCCCCCATGATGGCTCAAGGGTCTGGGGTGTGGTAAATCCCATTCCCTTTCTGAATTTACCAGAGCAAGTGATGCTTGATGATGCTGTACCAGGATTTGGTCCATATGCCTCCCCTCAGACTAAACAGCAGCTTGATAATCTTCATGATGATAGGAGGGTATTTGAGCAGCCTGATCCGAGATCATCTCTTGTCTTGTCTGAGAAGATTCCCCCCTGTGTTGAGCTATCTAAACCGATAATGTAGGACTTCTCAGAAATCTCGCTTGAGCAGCATGTTGAGGACATCTTCCAAAATCCAAACCTGCAGCCAGTGGTTTTTCTTGGGGATGAGAATGATGAACACATCAGGCTAGGAGAATTTTTTGGGGATCGTGATGGCCTGTTGTACGCCATCTTGGATAGAATCAAGAAGGAACGGGCGGTGATGGGTCTTTCTAGTTCCTCTGGCTATAACTAGAAAATAAAGTTGTGCTTTGTCCCAAAATGTGGCAGGCAGGGTGGCACGGTTGTGCCTGATGATACACTCTGCAGTAGAACTAAGGGATTGAGTGACCCTCCTATGAAGCGGCGCTCAAGGAGGGACTATTACTCCCTGCATAGGCCAATGGATACTAGAGTAGCTTCCAAGACTCGAAAAGGTGAAAGGGATGAACTTGGAAGAGAAGACTTGGCTTCCAAAGTGAATCCAGACGTGAAAATCAGGAGTACTGTAAAGCCTTCCTCAAGCAGTATGAATCTTATGAATGGGAAACGGTGGACTCAGATGCTTCTTCGATTTATGGTGCTGATGGAGACCCTTATGGGGATGGGGATTTTGGTCTTTAGTTGTCTTTCTTGTTGGTTTTTTGGGTCTTGACTTTTTTGTATGGGGGTGTCCGGGGATTTTGGGTGTGAATTGATTGACCCCACTCCTCCCTTGTCTGTTATGCCTTTTCTTCTAATGTATTTGGGGGGGCATGGATAGCCTGGTCTTTCACCTTCCTTTCCCTAAAAATATCTAAAAAACACGAGAAAAAAAACCTAAAAACCCCCAAAACCCCTCAAAATCTCTCAAAACCCTAAAAAACAATTAAAATTATAAAAATCCCTAAAAACATTAAAACCCATAAAAGACGTGAAAAACCTTAAAACCTAAAAACACTAAAGAATATAAAAATCCATAAAAACCTCTAAAACCCATAAAACCCATAATAAACAGAAAAACTCACCAGAAACTCTAAAAATAAATTAATCCTTTAAAAACATTAAAAAACTCTAAAACCCTAAAAAACTCTAAAATCAATAAACCCCCAAAAAATCTATAAAAACCCCAAAATCCATAAAAACCCTAAAAACCATAAAATTACCTAAAATCCCTAAAAATTCCTAAAACATAACAACCCATAAAAACACTCAAAAACCCAAAGAAAAACTTAAAAACCTAAAAACACGTAAAACTCCTAAAAAACTAAAAAACAATAATAAACATAAAAACCCTAAAAACCCTAAAAAACCCTAAAAACCCTCCAAATCCATAAAACCCTAAAAAAATAAAAAAATAAAAAAATCCCTAAAAATTTAAAAAAACCTAAAAACCCTAAAAACGACATAGAAAACTATAAAAACTTAAAAACCGTTAAACCCATAAATAACACAAAAAAAACTAAAAACCCAAAAAAACCATAAAACATCCTTAAATCCCTAAAAACACCTAAAAACCTAAAAACCCCTAAAAATCCATAAAAACCCTAAAAACCACTAAAAACACTGAAAAGCCTATAAACCACTAAAAATGATAATAAAAACTCAAAAACCCCATAAAAACCCTTAAAAGTCAAAAAAACACATAACCCAAAGAAACTATAAAAAAACCTAGAAACACAAAAAACATTAAAGCCCTAAAACCCATAAAAACCCTCAAAATCCATAAATTCCCTAAAAACCCAAAAAACCCTAAAAATGAGCTAAAATCCTTAAAGATGTAAATATCCCTAAAATACCTAAAAGTCCTAAGAATCCATAAAAACCTAAAAAAATTAAAAAACATAAAAGATTCTAAAAACTCTAAAAACACTAAAAATTCATAACAATCATAAAATCCCTAAAAACCCTCAAAATCCCTAAAAACCCTGAAACCCATAAAATTTCTAAAAAGGTCTAAAAATCCCTAAAAAGGTAAAAAATGCTAAAAAACCCTAAAACCCCTAAGGAAACCTTAAAAACATAAAAACACATAAACTATAAAACCTAAAATACACTAAAACACTAAAAACTCCTAAAACACTAAAAAAATAAAAATCCCTAAATCACCAAAAAAACCATAATACTCCAAGAAACACAAAAAACCATAAAAAAACCCTTAAAATCCCAAAAACACCTTAAAAAAATTAAACCATAAAAACCCTAAAAATCACTAAAAACACTAAAATTCACTAAAAACCAATAAAAACCATAAAAACTATAAGAAAACCTTAAAACCCTAACAATACATAAAACCCCTAAAAACCTAGAAATGATAAAACCCTAAATGGACTAAAAGCCTTAAAAAACCCAAAACCCCCCTCAAATCCCTAAAACCCCATAGAACTCTTAAAAAAGAACTAAAAACCCTAAAACAAAAAAATACCTAAAAATAAAAATAACACCATAGAAGACCTTAAAAACCAAAATCACTTAAAACCCCTAAAAACCTAAAAAATGCTATAACTCTTAAAACCATGAAAAACCCTAAAAATCCTACAATACATAAAACCCCATAAAATGATAAAAAACCATAAAACCCCATAAAACCCAAACACCCACTAAAAGCTCTAAAATCTCTTTAAAGCCCTAAAAATGTTAAAAAATATAAAAACCTTAAAACCCCTAAAAACTCCAAAAACAAATTGACCCCCCCCCCCAAAAAAAACCCATAATACGCTAAAAACCATAAAACCCCTTAATACCTCATAAAATCCTAAACAACCCTAAAAACCATAAAAATGCTAAAAAGATATAAGAATTCTTAAAAATATAAAAACCCCAAAAAACACTAAAAAACCCTCAGAAAATCTTAAAAACCTAAAAACACTCAAAACCCCTAAAATCCTTAAAAACCCAAAATACTATAAAAGTACCTAAAAAACCAAAAAACCAAAAAACCATAAAAATCCTAAAAAATCCCTAAGCATTTGTAAAAACATAAAAAAACATAAAATACTAAAAAAATATGAAAAACTTAAAAATATAAAAACACTTAAAACCCATAAAAACCTAAAAAACTATAAATACCCTAAAAACCTTAAAAAAACTTCAAAACCCCCAAAAATCCATAAAAATCTCTAAAACCTTAAAACCCCCAAAAAACCAATAAAAACCTTAAAATCACTAAAAACTATAAAAACACTTTAAAAGGATAAATATGTTAAAAACTATAGAAAACAAAAAAAAACCAAAAAAAATTAAAAAACCATAAAAAAGAAAAAACATAAAACCCATAGAAAACCCTAAGACCCTCAAAATCTCTAAAAATCTTAAAAACCAAAAAAATCCCACAAAAATCCCTAAAATGTTAAAAAAACCTATAAACCCTAAAAAACCCTTAGAAAAATTTTAAATTCTAAGAACACTTAAACCCTCGAAAGACCCTAAAAAGATAAAAAACCCTAAAAAACCCTTAAAATCTCTAAAACCCGTAAAGAACCATAAAATCCTAAAAGTCCCTAAAAATACCTAAAAATGTAAAAAACCATAAAAAACCTAAAAAACCCAAAGAATACATAAAACCCTAAAAATGCTTTAAAACCCTATAAAACTTATTAAAACCTAAAAAACCTTTAAAACCCATAAAATCTGTAAAAATCATCAAAATCCCTAACAAATTTAAAACCACCCAAAAAATCATAAAAACCCAGAATACCAACTAAGGCACTAAAACCCATTTAAACCCCTAAAAACATTAAAAACTATAAAAACCCCATAATAAACCAAAAAACTCAAAAACCCACCAAAGAACCATAAAAATCCTAAAACCCTAAAAAACCCTAAAAACACTCAAAATCCCTTCAAACCATAAAAATCATAAAAATACTTTAAAATACCTAAAAATGTAAAAAAATCTAAAATCCTTGAATAACCCTTAGAAAACCATAAAAACTAAAAATTCTTAACCCCCCCCCCCCAAATAAAAAAAATGCTAAAAACCCTTCAAAACCTTAAAATTCCTTAAAATTCCCTCAAATCCCTAAAAATCCATAAAATCCTAAAACAACACAAAAATGCCTAAGAACCCAAAAAACATGAAAAATCATACAAACTTGAAATACCACAAAGAAAACCATAAAATTTAAAAACACTTAAGACCCCTAAAAACCAAAAAACACTAAAAACCCTAAAAACATTAAAAAGACCCTAAAACCCCATAAAAACTATAAAACCCCCTAAAACCCATAAAACCCCAAAAAATTTATAAAAAACCCTAAAAAGCCACTAAAAACTCTAAAAACCCTTTAAACCCCTAAAAATGTTAAAAAACTATAAAAACCATTGAAAACCTTAAAAACTCAAAAGAAACCCTTAAAACTCCCCCAAACCCCTAAAAACCCTAAAACCCCTAAAAACTCAAAACCCCTAAAAAACCATAAAAACCATAAAAACCATAATAATACTAAAAATCCATAAAATAACTAAAACATAAAAAACCCTAAAACCCCTAAAATGAACAATGAAAACCTTAAAACCCAAAAACACTTAAAACCCCTAAAAACCCAAAAAAAATACTAAAAACACTAAAAAACCCCCAAAACCCCATAAATACCATCAGAATCCATAAAACCCATAAAACCATAAAAATCCTTAAAAATCCCAAAAAATCGCTAAAAATTCCTAAAAATAACTAGAAATGTTAAAATCCATATAAACCTTAAAACCCCTAAGATAACCTTAATAACCTAAAAACAATTAAAACCTCAAAAAACCAAAAAACTCTAAAAACCTTTAAAATTCATAACAACCATAAAAACCTTAAATCTCTCAAAATCCCTAAAAATCCAAAAAAAACCAGAAAAATCCATAAACACCATAAAAATCATCAAATATAAAAAACCCCCAAAAGCCTAAAAAACCTAAAAAACCCTTAAAACCCAAAAAAACACTTAAATCCCTAAAAACTGAAAAAAAAAACCTTAAAACACCTAAAAATACCCTAAAAATAATAAATCCCCTAAAAACCATAAATCCACTAAAAACCATAAAAACCTAAAGAAACCATAAAAACCCTAAAACCCATAAACACACTAAAAATCACTAAAAACTATTAAAACCCTTTAAACCCTTAAAAATGTTAAAAAAACTCTAATAAACCCTTAAAACCACTAAAACTCAAAAACCTCTAAAAACCCAAAAAACCTGTAAAAATCCTAAAAACCCTAAAAAATCGTAAAAACTCTAAAAAACCATAAAAACCTAGAATATCCATAAAAACCTATAAAATCATAAAAATCCTAAAAAATCCCTAAAATCCTTAAAAACATAAAAACACTAAAAATCAAGAAAACCTTATGAAAACCTTCAAAACCTAAAAATAATTAAAACCCCTAAAATCTTAAAAAATGTTAAAAACACTAAATATCCTAAAAAATCCTAAAAACAGCAAATATAATAAAAATAAAAATAAACCCTAAAAATTCTTAAAACATAAAAAAAATACTAAAACCAATCAAAACCCTAGGAAAACCATAAAAACCTAAAAACACTTTAAACCACTAAAAAACTAAAAACATTAAAAGTATTAAATAACCCAATAAAGTCCCTAAAACCCCTAAAAATCACTAAAATCCGTTAAAAACCATAAAACACTTAAAAATCGATAGAACCCCATAGAAACCCTAAAAACACACTGAAAACTCTAAAAATCTTTAAACCCCTAAAAACGTTAAAAACTATAAAAACCCTTCAAAATCATATAAAACTCAAAACCCCCCTAAAATCCCTGAAAACCAGAAAAACCCTAAAAACACTAAAAAACTCTAAAAACCCTAAAAATCCGTAAAAACCCAAAAATCCATTAAAAACCTAATAAAATACAAAAATACACCTAAAAAATTAAAACCTAAAACCCCCAAAAAATCATCAAAAAATCATAAAAAACTAAAAACACTTAAAACCCAAAAAACCCAAAAAATCACTAAAACCAATAAAAATCCACAAAATCCATAAAATCCCTAAAAACAAAAAAACCATAAAATACATGAAAACCCCTAAGAAAACTTTAAATTTCTAAAAACATAACACCCCTAAAAACATAAAAAAGTTGGAAAAAATAAAACTCAAAAAAAGACACTAAAAACACTAAAACCCCTAAAAACCATAAAATGATAAAAATATCAAAAAAACCCCAAAACCAAAAAAACCCTAAAAACACTAAAAACCCATACAAACCCTCAAAATCCCAAAAAACCCCTAAATACATAAAAATCAAAAAATATCCCTAAAAATATAGAAAAAATAAAAAACCCTAAGAAAACCTTTAAAACCTAAAAAAACACAAAACCTATAAAAACAAGAAAATGCAAAAAAATACTAAAAACCTTAAAAAACCCCAAATTCCCCCAAAATCCACCAAACCCCTAAAAACCAATAAAAATACCAAAAAATATAAAAACCCTAAAAAACCTTAATAACAAAAAAACTCTTATGACCCATAAAAACATAAAAAAATAAAAACCCTAAAAACACCCTAAAACCCCTAAAAACCCCCAAAAAATACCCCCCCCCCCTTAAAACCTTAAAACCCCCTAAAAACCTGAAAGTACTCTAAAACATTAAAATTTATAAAAACGAAAAAACCCCTAAAACCCATAAAAACCTAAGGAAACCATAAATAACTAAAAATACGTAAAACCCCTAAAAACCTAAAAATTTCTAAAATCCCAAAGAAACCTTAAAACACTACAAATCCCTTAAAATCCTAAAAATCCCTAAAAATATAAAAAATATATTAATCCAAAATTATCCCTAAAAATATAAAAAACCCTAAGAAAATATTAAATACCTAAAATACATAAAACACCTAAAAACCTAAAAACTATAAAATCACTAAAAACCCAAAACGACCCCAAAAACACTAAAAACCCCCAAAACCAAAAAACCCCAAAAACCTTAAAAATCCCTAAAAATCCATAAAACCCCTAAAATCCACTAAAAACTCAAAAACCCATTTAAATCCCAAAAAACAAAATAAAACTCTAAAACCCCTAAAAATTGAAAGAACACAAAAAACTCAAAAAACTCTAAAACCCCTAAAATCCCTAAAAACCCTAAAAACCCATAAAAATCCTAAAAATATATAAAACCTAAAAAACCCCTAAAATCTTTTAAAACCCATATGAAAACCTTAAAAACCTAAAACACTTAAAACTTCTAAAAACCTAAAAAATGCTAAAAACCCAAAAAAACTTCAAAAAACCATAAAACTTTGAAAACTCTCAAAATATATAAAAATTGTAAAAACCTATAAAAATGCTAAAAATGCTAAAAATACCTAAAAACATAATAAACCCTAAAAACCTTGAAAAAACTAAAGAAAAACTAAAAAAAAAAATAAACCCCTAGAAAACCTAAGAAATAATAAAAACCCATTAAAAACATAAAAAGATACCAGAAACCCTAAAAATCCTTAAAAACCATTAAACCATAAAACCCCACAAAACCATAAAAACCCCTAAAAACTCTAAAACTCCATTAAACCAATAAAAACGTTAAAAAATTATAAAAACATTAAAAACCCCAAAAACTCAAAATCCCTAAAACCCCCAAAAAAAACCCAAAAAACCCTAAATAATCCATAAAAATCCATAAAAATGTAAAAAATCATAAAAAATTATAAAAATCATAATAAAACCAACAAACATAAAAATAATTAAAACCCTTTAAAATGAAAAAATTCTAATAACCCTAAAAACACCTAAAACCCATAAAAATCCCTCAAAATCCCAAAAAACTCTAAAAAACATAAAAACTCTAAAAAATACCTAAAAACTAAGAATTTAAAAACCCAAAAACACCCTAAAAACTCTAATAAACCCTTCAAAACATATGAACACATAGACCACCTAAAAACCTAAAAAACACTAAAAACCATAAAGACCCTAAAAACAATAAAAGCCCTAAAAATATAAAAACCCTAAATACCCATAAAAACACAAAAAAACAACTAAAACTCTAAAATTCCTTTAAACCACTATAAACATTAAAAACTATATAAAACATTAAAACCCCTAAAAACTAAATAACCCCTAAAAACACTAGAACCCTAAAAAACCAAAAAACCCTAAAACCCCTAAAAACCAAAAAATCCTTTAAAAGACATAAAAATCCATAAAAATTTAAAACCACAAAAAACCTTCAAAACCATCACAACATCTTAAAAATATAAAAAAAATCTTTAAACCCCTAAAAACCTAAAACACCTAAAAACTGTAAAAACCCTAAAAACCCTAAAAAATACTCAAAACTCCTAAAACCCCTAAAAATTCCTTAAAAATACCTAGAAAAGTAGAAAAACCCTAAATCCTCTAAGAAAACCATAAGTCCCAAAAAAAACATAATACCCCTAAAAACCTAAAAACTCTAATAACACTAAAAGCCCAAAAAGACCCTAACAATCCTAAAACCTATAAATCCATAAAAACCCTAAAACCCTAAAATTCCCTGAAAACCATGAAAAGCCCAAAACCCCATTAAAAACTATAAAAACCCTTTAAACCACTAAAAACATTAAAACACTAAAAATTATTAAAACCCTAAAAAACCCAAAAAAAAACATTAAAACACCAAAACTATAAAACCCAAAAAACCCTAAAAATCATCAAAATTCATAGAACCCTAAAAAATAATAAAAAGAATAAAAAAGCCCAAAAATCCTAAAAAATAAAAAACCAAAAAACCATGAAAACACAAAAGAAAACATTAAAAACATAAAAAAACGTAAAACCACTAAATAACTTAAACAACGATAAAAACAATAAAAACCCTAAAACCCATAAAAACCCCAAAAATCCCACAAAATCCCTAAAAACACTAAAATCCATAAAATTCTAAACAAAGCCCTAAAATCCTTTAAAACATAAAAAAAACCTAAAAACATTTAAGAGATACTTAAAAACCAAAAAACACTTAAAACCCATAAAATGCTAAAAACCCCAAAACATTAAAAAAACGAAAAATACTAAAAACCAAAAAATCCAAAAAAACCCTAAAACCCTAAAAACCCAAAAAACCCGTAAAAACCCTAAACCCACTAAAAACTCTAAAACCCCTTTAAACCCATCAAAAAGTTAAAAATTTATAAAAACCATTAAAACCCTAAAAACCCAAAAAAGCATCAAGCCCCAAAAAACCATAAAACCCTAAAAATCCTAAAACCCCCCAAAATCCATTAAAACCCTAAAACCCATAAAAAATCACTAAAAATACCAAAAAATGTAAAAAATTTCTAAAAAACCTGAAAACTAAAAGAAAACTTGAAACCCATAAAAATAATTAAAACCCATAAAAATTAAAATGATAAAACCCCAAAAAATCACTAAAACCCCAATAAACCCTAAATAACTTGAAAATCCCTAAAAACCCTTTAAACCCTGAAAACCATAAAAATAATAAAATGGTCCTAAAATTTTCCAAAAACATAAAACCCATAAAAACCAAAAAACGCTAAGAAAACAGTAAAAACTTAAAAACACTTAAAAACCCTAAAAAAATAAAAATCCTCAAAACACTAAAAACCCAAAAAGACTCTACAAATCCAAAAAGACCTAAAACCCCCTAAAATTCCTTAAAAATCTAAAACCCACTAAAAACTCTAAAACCATTTAAACTTATAAAACTTTAAAAAACACAAAAAAAATCCTAAAAAACTCAAAAAAACCCTAAAACCCCAAAAAACCAAAAAAAACCCTAAAAACCCTTAAAAACCATAAGACCATCAAAATTGTTCAAAACCCTAAAAACCATAAAATTCCTAAAAAGTCCTAAAATTCACTAAAAATGTTAAACAACCATTAAATCCTTGAAAATCCAAATAAAACCTTAAAAACCTAAAAACAAATAAAACCCCTAAAACTTCAAAAACACTAAAAATACTTAAAACCTTTAAAAACCCAAAAAAAATACCTAAAAACCCCCAAAACATTAAAAACATATAAAATCTTTAAAAATGTAAAAAAATCTAAAAACCTTAATACCCCAAAGAAAACCTTAAAACTTGAAAACACTTAAAACCCTGAAACGATAAAAAATCCTAAAAAACCCTAAAAGACCCTAAAAACCCTAAAACCCCTATAACCTAAAAAACACTAAAAACCCATAAAAACAATAAAATATCACTAAAACACTAAAATCACTTTAAACCCCTAAAATGTTAAAAAAACTCTAAAAACATTAAAAATACTAAAAAACTCAAAAAACCCTAAAATCCAAAAAAAATCATAGAACCCCTAAACCCCCTAAAAACCCTCAAAATACCTTGAAACAATAAAACACCATTATAATCCTAAAAAATCCTGAAACGTAAAATAAACCTACCTACCCGAAAAACCATAACAAATCCTTAAAAACCTAAATACATTTAAAACCCCTAAAAACCCTAAAAACTCCAAAAACACTAAAATCTGAAAAACACTAAAACCATAATGAAGATAAAAAACCCTAAAACACCATAAACCATAAAACCATAAAAATCCTAAAAACTCCCTAAAAATCCCTAAAAATTTAAAAAAAAATCATGAAAACCCTTAAGAAACCATTAAAATCTAAAAACACTTAATTCCTAAAAAAAATAAAAACAAAAAAAACCCTAAAACATTAAGAAGACCCTAAAGTCCCTAAAATATCATGAACCCCCCTAAAACCATAAAACACCTAAAAATATTTAAAACCCTAAAATAAAACTAAAATATCTAAAAACCATAAAAACCCTAAAACCCAGAAACACACTAAAAATCACTAAAAACTCTTAAAACCCTTTAAAACCTTAAAAATGTTAAAAAACTCTAATAAAACCTTAAAACCACTAAAACTCAAAAACCTCTAAAAACCCAAAAAACCTGTAAAAATCCAAAAAACCCTAAAAAATCGTAAAAACCCTAAAAAAACATAAAAACCTAGAATATCCCAAAAAACCTAGAAAATCATAAAATTCCTAAAAAATCCCTAAAATCCTTAAAAACATAAAAAACACTAAAAACCCATAAAACCCTATGAAAACCTTAAAAACCTAAAAATAATTAAAACCCCTAAAATCTTAAAAAATGTTAAAAACACTAAATATCCTAAAAAACCCTAAAAACAGCAAAAATAATAAAAATAAAAATAAACCCTAAAAATCCTCAGAACATAAAAAAATACTAAAACCAATGAAAACCCTAGGAAAACCATAAAAACATAAAAACACTTTAAACCACTAAAAAACTAAAAACATTAAAAATCCTAAATAACCTAAAAAAGTCCCTAAAACCCCTAAAAATCACTAAAATCCGTTAAAAACCATAAAATACTTAAAAATCGATAGAACCCCATAGAAACCCTAAAAAACTAAAAACTTCAAAAAAATCTTTAAACCCCTAAAAACGTTAAAAACTATAAAAACCCTTCAAAATCATATAAAACTCAAAAACCCCCTAAAATCCCTAAAAACTAGAAAAAACCTAAAAACGCTAAAAAACTCTAAAAACCCTAAAAATATCTAAAAACCCTAAAAACAATTAAAATCATAAGAAAATACAAAAATATACCTAAAAAATTAAAACCTAAAACCCCATGAAAAATCATCAGAATATCATAAAAAACTAAAAACACTTAAAATCCTTAAAAACCAAAAAAATCCCTAAAAACCAATAAAAATACAAAAAATCCCTAAAATCACTAAAAACATAAAAAACCATAAAATACATGAAAAACCCTAAGAAAACATTAAATTACTAAAAACATAACACCCCTAAAAACATAAAAAAGCTAGAAAAAATAAAACCCAAAAAAAGGCATTAAAACCCCTAAAAACCATAAAAACCCTAAAAACTATAATAATAATTTTAAACCAACTAAAAAACTTTAAAACACTAAAAAAAATAATATAAAATCAAAATCAAAAAACCCGAAAAACCAAAAAAAACCCCAAAACCCTAAAAACTCATACAAACCCTCAAAATCCCAGAAAAAACCCCTAAATACGTAAAAATCAAAAAATATCTCTAAAAATATGGAAAGAAATAAAAAACCCTAAGAAAACTTTTAAAACCTAACAAAACACAAAACATATAAATACAAGAAAATGTAAAAAATACTAAAAACCTTAAAAACCCAAAATTCCCCCAAAATCCACCAAACCCCTAAAAACCAATAAAAATACCTAAAAATATAAAAACCCTAAAAAACCTTAATAACCAAAAAAATATTATGACCCATAAAAGCATAAAAAAATAGAAACCCTAAAAACCATAAAAACCCAAAAAAAATAACACCCCCCCCCCCTTAAAACCTTAAAACCCCCTAAAAACCTGAAAGTACTCTAAAACATTAAAATTTCTAAAAATGAAAAAACCCCTAAAACACCTAAGAAAACCATAAATAATTAAAAATATGTAAAACCCCTAAAAATCTAAAAAATTCTAAAATCCCAAAGAAACCTTAAAAACACTACAAATCCCTTAAAATCCTAAAAATCCCTAAAAATATAAAAAAATATATTAATCCAAAATTAGACCTAAAAATACCTAAAAATATAAAAAACCCTAAGAAAATATTAAATATCTAAAACACTTAAAACCCATAAAAACCTAAGTATAAGATAATATGGCAGACCTGCTCTCTCCTGCACCGCTCCACGATGTTGGCTTTCCCCTGCCGGATTGAAGACAATGGCGACCTCTACGACTTCCCCCCCCCCCCCGAGGGGGAGGGGTCCTCGCTGGTTCTCGATGATAGCAGATCCTTCATTCCGTTCTTGGATCCTGATTCGCTCCCTTATTTTCCACGTATTAATCTCATCCCTAAGGTGTCGGGTCTGTTTGAAGATTTGTGTTCGAACATTGGGACCTCCAGGATAGGGCGACGGTGGGCTTGGTTGATGCCAATCATATTTTGATCTGCTTCGCTTCTGAGGAGGACCTTATCCAGTCCCGGTCCGCTTCCCCCCGTAGATGTGATGGTGCACGCTTTTCTCTCTTCAGGTGGAGCTTTGATCTTCATTTACGTTGGGACTCTCCTTTGGTTTCCATCTGGGTATGATTCCCTGAACTCCCTCTTCCCTTCCAAAATTTGTCGATTCTTACAATGCTGGGAAATCTGGTTGAAATATTTCTATGTGTGGATAGCCGAACGTGAGACCTCTGTCATCCGGTTGCTCCGAGAGTCTGTATTGAGGTTGATGTTTCCAAACAACCAGTTGATTTCATCTGGATTGAGATTGGTGAAGAGCTGCGGTGGAAGCAACCTGTGGTTTTCGAATCCTGGGTGAATTATTGTGATTCTTGTCTGACTCTTGGTCATGTGAAACGGGTGTGTCATTGTGGGGGCCGTGATCACTTAGTTTCTGAGAGTAATGTTTGCTCCCCCCCCCCCAAGGATGGACCTGGCTTCTGACCGTGGGTATGGACCATACCCTGATAAGAATGAGGGGGAGATTCACCCAGGGGTCTTGGTAAAGGATTGTTTCAATCGGTTGAAGGCTGATTTAGGATGGGTAGGTGCTACCCCTTCATTCAGTGGGGTGGTGGAGGTGGTTCCTGAGAAAGATATGGATGTTGATGTCTTCTTGAAGATGGTTCCGAGTGGGGTGTGTAGTGACATCCCCAGTCTAGGTTCTGAGGGGATGAGGATGAAGGGGTTGCTGATGAATGTTGCTTCTTCCAAGGCAAATGGTTAGGAGTTAGAACAGGACCCGGTTCTCACTTCGAATCCATTTGAAGTGCCTGATTCAAAGGAGGGGGAGTTTCCGGATTCACTGGCTGATGCCCAGGCTGATGAGGAGTGGCAGGTCTCTGATATCAAGGCCACCCCAACTATCCATTTGCTGGAACAGGAGTTGCGTGATGCGGCCCCTTCTACTGCTGAGCGGACTGTGGTGCAACATAGTTCGGGAATGGATCTTGTGGTCTTTGAAAAGATACCTCCCTATGTTTAACTCGCTAAGATGATCATGTTCGACGGTTCTGAAGTTACCCTTGAGAAACACCGACGTGAGATTCTCCAGCAGCCCAAACTGAAGGTGATATTTGACTGCGATAACATTGATGAGGATGTCAAATGTGATTTCATCTTTGGGGACCGTAATGACTTCATTGATGCAAAAAAGCACAATAATTGGAGGAGGACCTTGATGGATGGATCGGTTCATCCTAACTTGGTTCCAAGAGGAGGGTCTGAGCCCGTGGCTGCTGATTCTAGATAGGAGGGGAGCCCTAAGGTGGTGAGTGTTGATGATGTCCTTCACAGAAGGAGGAGGGGGATTGCTTCCCCTACCAAGATGAGGTCAAGGAGAGACTATTCATCCCTTCCAAAACCAATGGAAACAAGGGCCTCCTTGAAGGCTTCCAAAGCTGTGGAGGATGCTCTCGCCAAGGATCGCGTGGATAGGAAGCTGGAGAATAAGCGACTCAGGAGGTATTGCACTGACTTCCTCAAGCAGTATGATTCATCTGAATGGGAGATGGTAAACTCAGATGCCTCCTCTGGGTATGGTGCTAATGGGGATTTATATGGTTATTATGTGGCCTTCAGTTTTGGTGCAGCGACTGAACTTCTTGGTGATTTTGGTGGCGACGTTGACTGACTTTTTCCTCTTTTGTGTTTTTTATTTTTTCTTTTTTGATTTTTCTTTTTTTTTTGGGTCTTTTGCGTCTTGGTTGTAAAGGGTTTTTAGGTGTGGGTCGATTCACCCCTCCCCTCCATTTTCTGTTGTGTCTTTTTTCTTAATAAATTTTCAGGGGTCTGGGAATAGCCTGGCCTTACACCTCTTCTGCCCTAAAAACCTAAAAACTATAAAATCACTAAAAACCCAAAACGACCCCAAAAACACTAAAAAACCCAAAAACCAAAAAACCCCAAAAACCTTAAAAATCCCTAAAAATCCATAAAACCCCAAAAATCCACTAAAAACTCAAAAAACCATTTAAATCCCAAAAAACAAAAGAAAACTCTAAAAACTCTAAAAACTGAAAGAACACAAAAAACACAAAAAAAACAATAAAACCCCTCAAATCCCAAAAAACTCGAAAAAACCATAAAAATACTAAAAATATCTAAAACATAAAAAACCCCTAAAATCGTTTAAAGCCCATATGAAAACCTTAAAAACCTAAAATACTTAAAGCTTCTAAAAACCAAAAAAATGCTAAAAACCCAAAAAACTTCAAAAAACCATAAAACCTTGAAAACTCTCAAAATCTATAAAAATAGTAAAAACCTATAAAAACCTTAAAAGTGCTAAAAATACCTAAAAATATAATAAACCCAAAAAACCTTGAAAAAACTGAAAAAAAAACTTAAAAAACAAAAAAAATAAACCCCTAGAAAACCTAAGAAACAATAAAAACCCATTAAAAACATAAAAAGCTCCCAGAAACCCTAAAAATCCTTAAAAACCATTAAACCATAAAACCCCAAAAAACCCAAAAAACCACTAAAAACTCTAAAACACCATTAAAATAATAAAAACATTAAAAAATTCTAAAAACATTTAAAACCCAAAAAACTCAAAATCCCTAAAACCCCCCAAAAAACCCAAAAAATCCTAAATAATCCATAAAAATCTATAAAAATGTAAAAAATCATAAAAACTAAGAAAAATCATAATAAAACCAACAAACATAAAAACAATTAAAACCCTTTAAAAACTAAAAAATTCTAATAACCCTAAAAACACCTAAAACCCATAAAAATCCCTCAAAATCCCTAAAAACTCTAAAAACCATAAAAACTCTAAAAAATACCTACAAACTAAGAATTTAAACAACCAAAAACAACCTAAAAACTCTAATAAACCCTTTAAAACATATGAACACATAAACCACCTAAAAACCTAAAAAACACTAAAAACCCTAAACACCCTAAAAATAATAAAAGCCCTAAAAACATAAAAAACCCTAAATACCCATAAAAAACAAAAAAAACAACTAAAAATCTAAAATTATTTTAAACCAATATAAACATTAAAAACTATAGAAAACATTAAAACCCCTAAAAAACTAAATAACTCCTAAAAACACTAGAAACCCTAAAAAACCAAAAAACCCTAAAACCCCTAAAACCCCTAAAAACCAAAAAATCCTTTAAAAGACCTAAAAATCCATAAAAATTTAAAACCACAAAAAACTTTGAAAACCATAACAAAATCTTAAAAATATAAAAAACACTATAAACCCCTAAAAAACCTAAAACACCTAAAAACTCTAAAAACCCTAAAAACCCTAAAAAATACTCAAAACTCTTAAAAACCATAAAAACCCTAAAAATACCCTAAAAATACCTAGAAAAGTAGAAAACCCTAAATCCTCTAAGAAAACCATAAGGCCCCAAAAAACATAATACCCTTAAAAACCTAAAAACTCTAATAACATTGAAAATCCAAAAACACCCTAACAAACCTAAAACCTATAAAATCCATAAAAACCCTAAAACCCTAAATTTCCCTGAAAACGATGAAAATCCCCAAAACCCATTAAAAACTATAAAAACCCCTTAAACCACTAAAAACATTAAAACACTAAAAATTATTAAAACCCTAAAAAAATAAAAAAAATAAAAACACCAAAACCATAAAACCCAAAAAACCCTAAAAAATTGTTGGTCGGAGTAGTTCACTCAAGAGGGGAGGGGTGAATTGAGTGACTATAAAAATTTATGTTACAAAAAAATATTATTTTAAAAGAAAATTCTTTCCCCAAAAACAAATACAACCCAGTTAATCAAGGTTATACTGTTATAATAGTTTGACTATTTAAACAACTTCTTAGAAGATTGATTAATTCTCGGTAATCTTAATATGTATTATTAATATTACTTTTGAAGTTATCCTGCTAAGACAAATCAGTTATAACTTCTTTCTAAGACTAACTATCAAAGTGAAATTAGAGTTTTCTAAATTATGAAGTAAAGCAGTAAAACAGAGAAGACTAAATTAAATATCACATAGGATATAAAACAAGTGGTTCAGTCTCAAGTCGATACCTAATCCACTCCACTTGGTGATCACCTGCCACCAAGAAGTTTATTTAAATAAACTTTGATCCACAACCTGGATCGGGGTTAAAAATAGCAGAAAGACCTTCCAGGTCACACAGGGACCTCTTCCACAGTTTTCATGGGTAGATAAAAACAGTAACTAGGCCATACAGGGACCTCCTCCACAGTTTTCATGGGTAAAAATAAATAGAGAGTTTGGTGTAAGGATTTGGAAATCCTTCAGTTTAGCACAGGAGTCAGTGTGTGTGTGGAATATACAGATTACACACACTGCTTGAAAGGAAAGTAAAATAATCACTTAGAGATATTAGATGAGAGGTTATAATGCTCTAGTGATTTGAAGTGTAGCTATGGACTTCTTTTTTTGAGCAGAAATGCTTCTGAGTCCTTCTCTGGTTTTTGTCTTGAAAAACAGAGTGTGGTGATTCAGCTTGTGTTCTTCACGAGCTTTGATAATTTAAGGATGTTCTTTGGATTCCAGTGTACTTTGTGTGTTATTCAGCAAGGTTGGATTGCATGCATGTGAAAGTGCTTTCTTTGAAAATCTTGAAAAAATGTTCTTCGTGGTCTTGCTCACACGCTTTTTTTCTGTTCAGTATCACGCGTTGTTGTCACTGGGAACTATTCAATCTTTATCTTCAAAATGTATGAGATTTAGCTGACAGGTTCCATATGTTTCATACCTCGTACCTCGTATTATGTCTACAAAGAAACATTAATTATGTCAGTGCATTAAAGGCATCAAATATGACCATTAAACATTAAATTGAAAGACGAAAAAACAGTTTAAGAAACAGTGTCACGGTAAGTTGAGAAAATGGTGTCTTCTTCATGTTGTCTGAGTGTCACGGTCTGAGTGTCATGGTCTGATTGTCACGGTGTCTGATCTTCATGGTGTCTTGTCTTCACAGTGTCTTGAATTACAGTGTCTTGGTCACAGTGTCTTGGTCATGGTGTCTTGGTCACGGTGTTTTGTTCACGGTTTCTTGTCTTCACGGTGTCTTGGTCACGGTGTCTTGTCTTCACGGTGTCTTGGTCACGGTGTCTTGGTCATGGTGTCTTGTACTTAGGAATGTAATGGTATTCAAACTTAACAGTAATATGCATGAAATGGATTGAGCTTAACCATTATAAATCATGAGATAACTTGAAACAAAAATACACATTATTGGATATAATTTATAGGATTGAACTAGGTTTAATGAGATTTGTGATCATTAATAAGATATGTAATAATTAAAGAGATTTTTTATCATTAAAACATGAGTAATACATGAGGAGTCCAACAATCTCCCCCTTTTTGATGATCACAAATCATGTACAGTAAGATTGTAAATTGGATACAACTATAGATAATATAACATAGAATATAACTTTCTCCCCCTTTTGGGATTATCAAAAAGTTAAAATAAGAGAGGGAAAGCAGTTCACATTGCATTAAAAGTAATCAGGGTATAGTACAACATAAAGTAGAAATACAAAAATCAATGCCATCCCCATCAAACAGTAGTAAGCACGGGTCTTATTCAAGGATTGGCCTTCTCTTTGCCTTTATCAACAGTAGAAGAGGAAGCCATAGGTGTAGTGGCTGATGTGGAAGAAGGCAGAGATGTGGTGGAGAGAGAGGGTAAAGGGAGACCTTCGAAGATTTAGGGAGCCAATGTTGGAGTAGTAGAATATCGAGGCAGTTTGTAGTCAAGGATGACAGGCCTGGTCTGACTAAGAGCCTGGCCAACAGACATGGTTGTTGAAGCTAAGGTAGAAGTGAAAGTAGGTAATCCAAGTCTGAGAGGAGAAGCCGTTGGAGCAACAATTTTTGTACTTTTCACATTAAGATACAGTCTCGGAAGTTTAATTAAGTCTACAATAATCTCTCCTCCATACTGCATGTCCTTTTTAAAATCATCTTTATTTTCCATGAACTTGTCCAACAATCTGGTAAACTCAATTAACTTCTAGACTTGGTTTTTGAAGGCTTGGGTTACAGGAGGAATTATCATATTCTCTACAAGGTATTTGAAGTGTTTGGTCATATCAGTCTTGGAGAAAATCCGGTTGAAATAGAAGTCCACTTTCTTAGAGATCTCCTGCTGGGAATCATTGGAAATCTTGGAATGAATTTGCACAAGATCAAGAACTCTATCACTGTTCTTGATAACTTCAGATAAAGTAGTCACATTGAAGCCACTTAAAGAATTCTGAAGCTCTTCTTGGAATATCGATCTGAGAAAAGAACTTTCCAAGGAAGGTGTAGAGGATTCACTAGAGGGATGAGAAGATTTGACGGCTGTGGTTAGAGACTTAAGCTGGTTCAGTACCTTTTGAAGATAGTCAATGTATTCATCAGTGAGTTTATTTTAGTTCACCACAAGTTCTATCATTTATTTCAACAACTGTTTGTGATTTTATGCAATATTTTCATCAAAGGATAATAGGTAAGGGTGAATCTGAGAAACAAAATCTCGAGAAATTTGAGATACAGAAGATTCTAGAGAGGTAGCAATAGGTTCTGATCTGGACTGCAGCTGTTTCTGCATATCTTCCACCATGCTTCTCAGGGTTGAGACTTCACCACTGAGCAACCGATTTTCAACTCAAACTTCTTTAATTTCATGGAGCATTTTGGGTTGGATCTTCTAGATAATTTTATCCAAAATTAGTGAGGCATCTCTCTCACTCAGATTTTTCACAGCACGAGGTTGGGATTTCAAGAGCTTCTCAACTTTAGACAAGATAGTGTCTTCAAAATCCTTCAAATTGTCCTTTATGACAAAGGAAAGTTGTTCAGGTAGAGGTTCATGTGTAAGATTTGGTACAGGAGCAGGTTCTGGTTCTGGTTCTTTCTCAGATGCAAGGTTAGAAACTGACTTCAACTGAAACAGTGAGGAAAGATCAATCCCAGTGGAAGTAACTTGCTGAGACTCACTCACATCATAAAATCTAGGGAATTTATATCGAGTGTCCATAGGAATAGACTCATCTGGATGGGATGCTTCATCAGTCTTAAGATTTTGGGTTTCCTCCCCCTAAATAGATGCTTCCTTTTCAGGATCTCGAGGCTCAGGAGCTAGTTCTAAAACCACAGGTTCATCTCTAAGTTCCTCAAACATATCTTGTCTATCCAACTAAAAGGCTATCTCCATCCTCTCTTTAGCAGAAGGTATTATCTCAGGAACAGGTTGTTCCTCTGGGAGTTCTTCCAAATTTTCTTCTTCCATAACAGGGAGTTGTTCTACTACAGCCTCTTCCATGATAGGGAGTTGTTCCAGATTTGTTTCTTCCATGACTTGTTGCTCAGGTTCTGGGACAATTGATTCTCTTTCATCCTCAGGTTTTATTTCCAGATTGACATCATCTCTAGGGATAGTAACTTCTTCTAAATACTCAGCAACTTCATCTGGTTCCAAACCAGGATCAGAAATGTCCTTCAGCCTTGAAGGATAATCCACAGGATTAAACTTCTCATAAATCTTATCGTTATCTTCCACCCACTCCCTTTTCCAAGGGTTCCAGCTAATCTTCATTCTCCTGATTATGGGTTTAGAGAGATAGTACTCGCAATCCACAAGCACTTTTTCATTGGGTCTAACTACTCCTTTGGCAACAAGCATGGCTGAAATCATCCGAGAGTAGAATAGAGAGGTGGATTTGGATGTGACCTTAATTGACTCACACATATGGTGAATGATGTACTTTCACAGGTTGATTTTGTTTCCCTTCTTCATAAGATGAATCAGAAACACATCTTGATACTTTAATACAGCAAAGTCACATTTCCTCGGGCTAACCAGATTGTGAATGAATTTAAACAACAGCCTTGTTTCTCCATCAAGTTCAGCATCTATGACCCTTCTCTTGGTTCCATTCCTAGTTGGGGTTTTCAAAGCATCTTCAAGGTCAAATAAATCAGTTGTAGGTGGGGTTCTCTTTGATAATAATCACAAATTTCTTCGTGATGTATCCTAAGGCATGCCACCCATAACCTTGATGAGAAGGAGCATCTTTGTCCATTAATCCAGCTCTTTATAACAAATCTTTCACTAGAGTCAAAAGAAAACTGCTCATACTAGTAGAACTGAGCAACTAACCTCAGATAGATGGGTCTATTCTCCCTTGAGAACCATTATAACCATCCTTGTTCTCTTAACACTTTCAGGACTATAGATTTTCTAGATAAAATCCATTCAGGGCAGATCTCTTTTTCAGGTACGACGCTGTAATTGACCAAGTTCGGATTCATAGGCCCTTCGAGAGTCAGCTTGGGTGTTATCTTCTTCTTCTTTGGGTGGTGCTTCTCAGGTGTGGATGATGATGGTCATTTAATTCTTGGAATACACCGAAGTTCATGAGAGAGAGAGAGGGTTGCAAGGTTGGAAGGGTTCGAAGTGAGTGAGTAGGAGAAATTATGGGAGAAGAACCGAGTGAAAACTATTTGTTTTATCATTTTGGAATATCAAATGTCACAAAAACAAAAACATGGGAAAGTAAAATAGGTGAAAATAAAAATTACCGCGATACATTTTTAAAGAAAATTATAAGGAATTTTCACGGTGAGACAGTGAGCAGTCATCATGGTGAGACAGTGAGAAAACGTCACGGTAAGATAGTAAGTAAAAGCCAGTGCGTGTTATGGTGAGACAGTAAATGTCAGACCATGAATGAAAAATGCTAACGGTTAGACCTTAAACGTGAGAGACAGTAACTTAGAAACTATAATCATGAAACAGCAAAGTAAAACATAGTAAAATATTGAACAGTAAGGAAAGTAAGATATCTATTTGAGATTTATCATGCCAAGATAATGTATGATGTAGTCTATTCTCTCAGAATTTAATGGTTTAGTGAATATATCAGCAAGTTGATATTCAGTGCCAATGAATTCCAAGGTGATATCACCTTTTTGATAATGATCTCTCAAAAAGTAATGTCTTACATCAATATGTTTTGTCCTAGAATGTGAAATAGTATTTTTTGAGATGTTAATATCACTTGTGTTGTCACAATTTATTGGTACATGTCTGAATTGATATCCATAGTCTAGTAATGTGTGTTTCATCCACAAAATTTGTGCACAAAAACTGCCAGCAGCTATGTATTCAGCTTCTGCAGTAGATAATGCAACAGAGTTTTGTTTCTTACTACACCATGATACCAGTGACTTTCCTAAAAGGTGATATGTTCCAAAGGTTCTCTTTCTATCTAACTTACAGTCACCGAAGTCAGCATTAGAATAACTAACTAGTTAAAATTATTTTCCTTTAGGATAGAACAGTCCTAGATTGGGTGTATTCTTGAGGTATTTGAAAATTCTCTTTACAGCATTTAAATCAGATTCTTTATGATTTTCTTGAAAACAAGCACACATACATACACTAAACATAATATACGGATGGCTAGAAGTTAAGTAAAGTAAACTTCCAATCATTCCTCTATAAGTTGTTTGATCAACAGATTTTCCATCTTCATTAAGATCCAACTTATAAGTGGTACTCATGGGAGTGTCACTACTTTTAGTGTTATCCAATAAAAAACATTTTATAAGATATCTAGTGTATTTAAATTGATTTAAAACAATTCCATCATTATTTTGAAAGATTTTAAATCCAAGAAAGAATTTTAGTTCACCCATTAATCTCATTTCAAATTCGTTTTGCATCATTTTAGAAAAATCAATACATAATGAATTTTTTAAAGATCAAAAAATAATATCATCTACATAGATTTGAACAACTAAAACATCATTAGAAATTCATTTTATAAAGAGGGTAGGATCATCTATTCTTTTTGTAAAACCTTTGGAAATAAGAAAAGTACTTAATATGTCATACCAAGCTCTTGGAGCTTGTTTTAAACTATATAAAGCTTTTGATAGTTTGAAAATATGATTGGGAAAATGAGTATTTGTAAATCCAGGGGGTCTTTCAACAAATACATCCTCATCTATATAACCATTTGAGAATTCACTCTTAATATCCATTTGATATAGTTTGAAATTCAGATGTGCAGCATAAGAAAGTAGGATTCTGATGGCTTCAAGTCTGGCTACTGGAGAAAAGGTCTCCTCATAATCAATTCCTTCTTCTTGACTATAGCCTTGTGAAACTAATCTAGCCTTGTTCCTAACTATGTTTCCAGCTTCATCTACTTTATTTCTAAACACCCATTTAGTGCCTATGATGAAAGTTTCCTTGGGTCTTTCAACAAGTTTCCAAACATTATTTATTTCAAACTGATTATGTTCTTATTGCTTAGCCATTACCCAAAATTCATCATTTATGGAATCATCAATGTTTTTAGGTTCAAGTTGTGACAAGAAGTCTTGATGTTCAACCTGATTTATAAGAGAATCTCTAGTTTGTGTTCCTTTCTCTAAGTCTCCTACAACAGCATCTAAGAGATGATTTCTAAGGTTTTTAACCTTTCTAGAAAAAGAGATACTAGAGATTTCAGGTTCATCAATAGACTTTGGTTCATTATGACTCGATTGAAGAGAATTTACAGAATTGGAAATTTTCACAGATTCTTTCACAGAGGAATTTGAGGATTTTGAGTTGATGTTCAGATTTGATACATCATCCTCCAGATTTTCTAAGATGGTTCCAGGATCATGTGGATCTATTTCATAAAACTTGATATGAACATATTCTTCCACACATTTAGTTATCTTATTGAATACTCTATAAGCTTTACTTGATATTGAGTAACCTAGGAAAATTCCTGCATCACTTTTGGATGCAAATTTGTCAAGATTATCCTTAGTGTTGAGAATAAAGACTTCGTAGCCAAAAACTCTAAAGTAAGTAACCTTAGTCTTACTATTGTTCCAGAGTTCATATGGGGTCTTTTTGAGAATTGGTCTAATCAAGACTCTATTGATTATATATCATGTTGTATTAACAACTTCAGCCCAAAAGTAAATAGGTAAGTCATATTCACTAAGCATTGTTCTAGCAATTTCTTGCAAGGTTCTATTTCTTCTTTCTACAACACCATTCTGCTGAGGTGTTCTAGGAGCCGAGAAATTGTGATTATAGCCATTCTGTGAGAAAAATGATTCAAACTCTTGATTTTCAAACTCAAGACCATGATCACTTCTTAAAGATTTAATTTTAAGTCCACTAAGATTTTCTACAGACTTGGAATACTTAGTGAAATAAGAGCAAGCTTCACTTTTGTAATCTATGAAGAATGTCCAGGTATATCTAGAGAAATCATCTACTAGAACATAAAAACAGTGCTTCCCATTTAAACTAGAAAATCTAGATGGTCCAAACAAATCCATGTGAACCAACTCGAGAGGTTGAGAAGTAGATACTTCTTTCTTTGATTTGAAATATATTTTGTGTTGTTTTCCCTTTTGAAAAGGATTACGCACTTTTTCATTTGGGAACTCAAGTTTGGGTAAGTCTTTAACTAGGCCTTTTCTAGTTATCTTTCTAAGGGAGTGAACATTACAGTGTCCAAGCCTCCTATACTAGAGCCAATATTCTTTATGAAATATGCTTAAACATGAAAAAAATTGAGAAGTTAAGGAATATAAATTAACAGAATAAACATTCTCATTCCTTGATGCAGAAAATACTAATTCATATTTAGAATTAAAGACATTAAAGGCATCATTTTTAAATTTAACATGATATCCATCATCACATAATTGTGAGATACTAAGAAAATTATATTTTAAGCCATTAACAAACAGTACTTTAGAAATTAATATTGAATCAGAGTTACCAATCTGGCCTAATCCAATGATCTTCCCTTTGGCATTATCACCAAATGTGACATGTCCTCCATCAATTTTTATCAGATTCTTGAAGCATGAATAGTCTTCTATCATGTGCCTTGAACACCCATTGTCCAAGTACCATAGATTCTTGCAGGAGCTCTTCAAGCAGTTTTCCTATAACATGATCAAGCAAAGACAGATTTTGGTACCCATACTTGTTTGGGTCCAGTAACATTAGTAATAAGTGCTTTAGGAACCCATATTTGTCTCATAGGTTTCCTATAAGAATTATGTAAAGTGTTTGAAAAATAAATTGTATTTGGTCCACAAAAACATGAAACATTAGAGTATGTATCATGACTCAAGCTAGATGAGTTGTGTCTAGAACTGGGAACAAAACTATATGTCCTAGATTTGGAAATAAAATTCATTCTACCAATGTTTCTTTTACCAGGTTGATAACCAATTCTAGTATTGTATTTAGGGGAAATTTTTTTCCTAGAATTTGAGTAAGGGTATTTTCCCATTAGTAAACTTTTCTAAGTCACTTTTTAATTTCTCATTAGAAATTTTTAATTCATTTTTTTCTTTGAGAAGTTGAGCATTTTTCTCCTTTTTAGTAGTAAGTTCAGATTTAAGATTTATAGTGAGATCATGTTGTTTCTTCAATGATTTATATTTATCTTTTAATTCATTGCATGTATCTTAAATCATGTTGCAATATTCAAACATTTCTTCATTAGTCATATTTTCATAGTCACTTTTCTCTTCAGAATAGTATGAATTATGCACAGAAGAGTTCAGTGTTACCTCAGATGTGTTTGTCATAAAACACATATTGGATTTGTTAGCATGTTCATCGTGTGATGTCTCTGAGTGGCTTGAACTATCCTCAGAGGCACTCCAGGTTTCCTTCATTTCCTTTTTGTACTTCTTGTCCTTGTCCTCATACTTCTTCTTATACTTAAGTTTTAGACAGTCAGCCTTTATAAGTCCCTTTCTCTTGCATTCATAGCATACAATTTCATCAGTTTTTTCACTTCTTTTCCAGTCCTTTTTCCAGTTTCCTTTTTGATCATACTTTCCCTTGAAGTTAGGATTTCTGAAAAAGTTTTTCTTCTTATAAAATTGTTTTAATATTCTGTCCAGTTGATTCATCTCCTCATCACTGTCAGGTGATTATTGTTCAGTGGTAGAGATTTATATAGGAGCTTCCAGTTTCACTTTGTCTTTGTGATTTGAGAAGGTGGTATTGAATGCTACATATTTCCTCTTTGGTTCATCCTCCTCATCTTTGTTGACTTTCAGATATTCCTCGTACATCATCAGTTTCCCAATGAGTTCTTTTACAGGTATCTTACTGATGTCGCATGATTCTCTAATAGATACAGAGGTTCCCCTCCATCTGTCAAGTAAACACCTAAGGATTCTCATGATCTATTCTTTGGCAGTGACTTCTCTTCCAAGAGAGATCATTGTGTTGAAAATCTCATTGAACCTGAGATACATGTCAGAAATAGGCTCATCAGGTTTCATTTTAAAATTATAATATTTTACAGTATAAGTATTAAGTCTCATTTCCTTTACACTAGATGTGCCTCCATGTGAGACAGATAAGGTATCCCAAATTTCATGGGCAGTTTTACAAGAATAAATCCTATTAAATTATTCATCTCCTAAGGAACAGTATAAATCATTCATGGATTTGAAATTGTTATTATAAGAAAGTTTTGTAGGTTCATCCCATGTAATTATATCAGTCCCAGGAAGTTTTTATTCATCTATAATTGATGACCATATTTCAAAGATCATACTCTCTAGATTCATTTTCATTTTAATTTTCCATTGATCATAATTGGTTCCATTAAAGAATAGTGGTTTGTTGGTTGCAGCACCTTCCAATCTATTATCCATACTAACAAATTACTTTAAAAGAGATATAAATTTAGAATTAATAGAAATTTACAGATCTTTAAAGTACAACTACAATCACAGTTGAGTAAGATTTCACAAAGTCCAAATAAAACAACCTCTGATACCAAATGTTTTTTGGAGTAGTTCACTCAAGAGGGGGGGTTAATTGAGTGACTATAAAAATTTATGTTACAAGAAAAAAAATATTTTAAAAGAAAAGGTTTTCCCCAAAAACAAATATAGACTAGTTAATCAAGGTTATATTGTTATAAGAGTTTGACTGTTTAAACAAATTCTTAGAAGATTGATTAATTCTCAGTAATCTTAATATTTATTATTAATATTACTTTTGAAGTTATCTTACTAAGAAAAATTAGTTACAACTTCTTTCTAAGATTAACTATCAAAGTGAAATTAGAGTTTTCTGAATTATGAGGTAAAGCAGTAAAACAGAGAAGACTAAATTAAACAGCACAGCGGATATAAAACAAGTGGTTCAGTCTCAAGCCAAGACCTAATATACTTCACTTGGTGATCACCTTCCACCAAGCAGTTTATATAAATAAACTTTGATCCACACCCTGGATCAGGGTTAAAAACAGTACACAGACTGTCCAGGTCACACAGGGACCTCTTCCACAGTTTTTGTGGGTAGATAAAAATAGTAACCAGGCCACACAGGGACCTCTTAAACAGTTTTCATGGGTAAACATAAATAGAGAGTTTGGTGTAAGGATTTGGAAATCCTTCAGTTTAGCACAAGAGTCAGTGTGTGTGTGGAATATGCAGAGTACACACACTGATCGAAAGGAAAGTAAAAGAATCACTGAGAGATATTAGATGTGAGGTTAGAATGCTCTAGTGATTTAAAGTGTAGCTCTGGACTCCTTTGTTTGAGCAGAAATGATTCTGAGTCCTTCTCTGGTTTTTGTCTTGAAAAACAGTGTGTCACGATTTAGCTTGTGTTCTTCACAAGCTTTGATAATGTAAGGATGTTCTCTGGATTCCAGTGTACTTCGTGTGTTCTTCAGCAAGGTCGGATTGCATTCATGTGAAAATGATTTCTTTAAAAATCTTGCAAAAATGTTCTTTGTGGTCGTGCTCACACGCTTGTTTTCTGTTCAGTATCGCGCACTGTTGTCATTGGGCACTCTCCAATCTTTATCTTCGAAATGTATGAGATTTAGCTGATAGGTTCCATATGTTTTGTACCTCATACCTCGTACTATGTCTACAAAGAAACATTAATTATGTCAGTGCATTAAAGGCATCAAATATGACCGTTAAACATTAAATTGAAAGACGAAAAAATAGTTTAAGAAACGGTGTCACAGTAAGTTGAGAAAACGGTGTCTCCTTTACGGTGTCTGAGTGTCACGGTCTGAGTATCACAGTCTGAGTGTCATGGTCTGAGTGTCACGGTGTCTGATCTTTATGGTGTCTTGTCTTCACGGTGTCTTGGCTTATGGTGTCTTGGTCACGGTTTCATGGTCACGGTGTCTTAGTTACGGTGTCTTGGTCACGGTGTCTTGTCTTCACGGTGTCTTGGTCACGGTGTCTTGTCTTCACGATGTCTTGGTCACGGTGTCTTGGTCACAGTGTCTTGTACTTAGGTGAGTAACTGTATTCAAACTTAACAGTAATATGCATGAAATGGATTGAGCTTAACCATTATAAAGCATGAGAGAACTTGAAACAAAAATACACATGATTGGATATAATTTATAGGATTGACCTAGGTTGAATGAGATTTGTGATCATTAATAAGATATGTGATAATTAAAAATATTTGTGATCATTAAAACATGAGCAATACATGAGGAGTCCAACAAAAATCAGCAAAATCCATAGAACCCTAAAAAACATTAAAAAGCATAAAAAATCCCAAAAAATCCTAAAAAATAAAAAACCATAAAAACCATGAAAACCCAAAAGAAAACATTAAAAACCTAAAAAAACATAAAACTACTAAATAACCTAAACAATGATAAAAACCATAAAAACCCTAAAACCCATAAAAACCCCTAAAATCCCTCAAAATCCCTAAAAACACTAAAATCCATAAAAATTATAAACAACGCCCTAAAATCCTTAAAAACATAAAAAATCATAAAAACCTAAAAACCCCTAAGAGATACTTAAAAACCAAAAAACACTTAAAACCCACAAAATGCTAAAAACCCTAAAACATTAAAAAATCTAAAAATACTAAAAACCCTAAAATCCAAGAAACCCCTTAAACCATAAAAACCCAAAAAACCCGTAAAACCCCTAAAACCCACTAAAAACTCTAAAACCCCTTTTAACCCATCAAAACATTAAAATTTCTAAAAACCATTAAAACCATAAAAATCCAAAATAGCATCAAGCCCCAAAATACCATAAAAACCTAAAAACCCTAAAACCCCTCAAAATCCATTAAAACCCTAAAAACCATAAAAAATCACTAAAAATACCAAAAAATGTAAAAAATTTCTAAAAACCCTAAAAACAAAAATAAAACTTGAAACCCATAAAAATAATTAAAACCCATAAAAAAATTAAAATGATAAAACCCCAAAAAAGCGCTAAAACCCCAATAAACCCTAAATATTCTGAAAATCCCTAAAAACCCTTTAAACCTTGAAAACCATAAAAATCATAAAATGTTCCTAAAAATATCCAAAAACATAAAACCCATAAAAACCAAAAAAGCTCTAAGAAATTAATAAAAACTTAAAAACACTTAAAACCCCTAAAAAAATAAAAATGCTCAAAGCACTAAAAACCCAAAAAGACTCTACAAATCCAAAAAGACCTTAAACCCCCTAAAAATACTTAAAACTCTAAAAAACCACTAAAAATCTAAAACCATTTAAACTCCTAAAACTTTAAAAAACACAAAAAAAATAAAAATCCTAAAAAACTCAAAAATCCCCTAAAATCCCAAAAAAACCCAAAATGCCCTAAAACCCCTTAAAAATCATAAGACCATCAAAATCGTTTAAAACCCTAAAAACCATAAAAATATTAAAAAGTCCAAAAATTCACTAAAAATGTTAAACAACCATTAAATCCTTGAAAATCCAAAGAAAACCTTAAAAACCTAAAAACAAATAAAACCCCTAAAACTCAAAAAAACACTAAAAACCCTTAAAACCCTTAAAAAGCCAAAAAATCCCTAAAACCACCCATAACATTAAAAATCCTATAAAATCCATAAAAATGTAAAAAAAAATATAAAAACATTAAAACCCCTAAGAAAACCTCAAAACTTGAAAACACTTTAAACCCCGAAACCCTAAAAATCCAAAAAAACCCTAAAAGACCCTAAAAACCCTAAAACCCCTATAACCTAAAAAACACTAAAAACCCATAAAAACACTAAAATATCACTAAAACACTAAAATCCCTTTAAACCACTAAAATGTTAAAAAAAACTCTAAAAGCATTAAAAATACTAAAAAACTCAAAAAACCCTAAAATCCAAAAAAAATCTTGGAACCCCTAAACCCCCTAAAAACCCTCAAAATACCTTGAAACAATAAAAAACCATTAGAATCCTAAAAAATCCTGAAACGTAAAATAAACCTACATACCCGAAAAACCATAAGAAATCCTTAATAACCAAAATATACTTAAAACCCCTAAAAACCCTAAAAACTCCAAAAACACTAAAAAACTAAAAATCCTAAAACCATAACAAAAATCAAAATCCCTAAAACACCATAAACCATAAAACCATAAAAATCCTAAATAGTCCCTAAAAATGTAAAAAAAAATCTTGAAAACCCTTAAGAAACCTTTAAAATCTAAAAACACTTAATTCCTAAAAAAACATAAAAAACAAAAAATCCTAAAACATTAAGAAGACCCTAAAGGCCATAAAATATCATAAACCCCCCTAAAACCATAAAAACACCAAAAAATTCTTAAAACCTTAAAATAAAACTAAAATCTCTAAAAACCATAAAAACCCCAAGAAACCATAAAAACCCTAAAACCCATAAACACACTAAAAATCAGTAAAAACTCTTAAAACCCTTTAAACCATTAAAAATGTTAAAAAACACTAATAAACACTTGAAACCACTAAAACTGAAAAACCTCTAAAAACCCAAAAAACCTGTAAAAATCCTAAAAATCCTAAAAAATCGTAAAAACCCTAAAAAACCATAAAAACCTAGAATATCCCTAAAAACCTAGAAAATCATAAAAATCCTAAAAAATCCCTAAAATCCTTAAAAACATAAAAAAAACTAAAAACCCAGAAAACCCTATGAAAACCTTAAAAATCTAAAAATAATTAAAACCCCTAAAATCTTAAAAAATGTTAAAAACACTAAATATCCTAAAAACACTAAAAACAGAAAAAATAATAAAAATAAAAATAAACACTAAAAATCCTCAAAACCTAAAAAAATACTAAAACCAATGAAAACCCTAGGAAAACCATAAAAACCTAAAAACACTTTAAACCACTAAAAAACTAAAAACATTAAAAACCCTTAATAACCCAAAAAAGTCCCTAAACCCCCTAAAAATCACTAAAATCCGTTAAAAACCATAAAACACTTAAAAATTGATATAACCCCATAGAAACCCTAAAAACACACTAAAAACTCTAAAAAACCTTTAAACCCCTAAAAATGTTAAAACCTATAAAAACCCTTCAAAATCATATAAAATTCAAAAAACCCCTAAATTCCCTAAAACCCAGAAAAACACTAAAATCTCTAGGGTTCCATCTTGGAATCCTCTTCAGTGGTTCCGTTCATCTCCCCCTCTTTAGGCTTTGCGATGCGGATGGTTTTCTATTCGAGAGGCATTCTCCCCTGGCGCGATGGTGGTTTTCAAGGCAGATGGTTGACGATGATGAGATCTGGTGGGTTGTTTCAGGTTGTGGCGGCGACAGCTTGGTCTGGATTTTGCTTTGATTTGGATCGGCTTTGCTAGATCTGGATTCTACGCTTCTTGGCGGTAGTGGTGATGCCTTTCCATTGATCTGTACGAAGTCGAAGAGGTTTATGGTGAAGTCAACACAGGCGCGATGGATGCTTCATCGCATGGACAGAGGTGTGCTCGGCCCGATGGATCCTTGGTGCGGCAAGACGCTCTGGCAGTTTTGTCGGGGGGAGTTCTGGTTTCGCCTTGGTGAAAAGCGGGTTCGACGGACTTTGCGTCTTCGTCGCGCTGGCGTTTACGGCTCCGCACTCGGTTCTGCGCTGCTTCTTTGGACTCGAGGAGGTTCTTGCTGGCTTCTCTGGCTTCTCGACGGATCATGGTGGATGAATAGGGCGAGGATGCAGGTTTTCTCTTCTGGTTCTACTTTCTTGTTCTTGGATGTTGCTGCTGACAAAGGTATGGTCACACTATGTTGTGTTCGCTTTGATTTGCTGGTCTGCGTGTTCTTGACCGGTGTATGGCTTGGTATTGAGTTGCTGTTTCTTCTGAATTTTGGTTGGTTCTCGAGTTGCTGGTTTCCCCCCAAGCTGCTATTGGAGGGCAGGTTAGGTGTTGCGTTTTGGCTGCTGTTTTGGTTTCGATGTGGATGCTGGCTATCGGTTCTGTTGGGTGGTGCTGAATCTTATTCTGTTGATGTTGTTGGTTCTATGCTGCTGGAGAGGGACGTTCTTGGTGACGAGGTACTGGGTGCTGGACCTTGTGAGATTAGATGTGGTTCATTGGTTGTTTGTGAGTTGCTGGTTGCTGGTGAATGTTGGATGATGTGTGGTTGTTTGGTTTTTGTTGCTGTTGAGAATGAGTTTGTTGTTGTGTTGCTTGTTGCTGGTTGCTGTTTGTTGGAAGGTGATGATGGATGCGTTTGGTTGTGGTGCTTGTGATGTGGTTTGATGCTGCTGAATGTGTTTGGCTGTGATGTCAGATTTGGTGATATTGGTTGTTGGGGCTGGTTGGTTTGGATGTGTTGCTGCTACTGTGTTGCTGGGATGATTGGATGTGGTGCTGCTGGATGCCGGTTCTGGCTGGATGTGACGTGATAATGTCGTTGTTGTGTCTTTTTTTTAGTCTTTTTCTTTCTTTGTTTTTCTTTTTTGGCGTGGGTTGTAAGGGATTTTTGGGTGTGGTTTGTTTGACCCCTCCCCTCCTTTGTCTGTTGTGTCTCCTTTTTTCTTGCTAATAAATTTGGGGGGGCCGAGAATAGCCCGACCCTCGAATCTTCCTTGCCTAAGAAAATACAAAAATAAACCTAAAAATTAAAACCTAAAACTCCCTGAAAAATCATAAGAAAATCATAAAAAACTAAAAACACTTAAAACCCTTAAAAACCCAAAAAACCCAAAAAATCCCTAAAAACCAATAAAAATACAAAAAATCCCTAAAATAATTAAAAACATAAAATACCATAAAATACATGAAAAACCCTAAGAAAAATTTAAATTACTAAAAACATAACACCCCTAAAAACATAAAAAAACTGGAAAAATAAAACTCAAAAAAAGACATTAAAAACCCTAAAACCCCTAAAAACCATAAAAACCCTAAAAACTATAAAAATAATTTTAAACCAACTAAAAACATTAAAAACACTAAACACAATAAAATGATAAAAAAAATCAAAAAACCCCAAAAACCAAAAAAACCCTAAAAACCCATACAAACCCTCAAAATCCCAAAAAAACCCTAAATACGTAAAAATAAAAAAATATCCCTAAAAATATGGAAAAAAATAAAAAACCCTAAGAAAACCTTTAAAACCTAACAAAACACAAAACCTCTAAAAACAAGAAAATGCAAAAAATACTAAAAACCTTAAAAAACCCCAAATTCCCACAAAATCCACCAAACCCCTAAAAACCAATAAAAATACCTAAAAATATAAAAACCCTAAAAACCATTAATAACCAAAAAACTCTTATGACCCATAAAAACATAAAAAAAATAAAAACCCTAAGAACCATAAAAACCCCCAAAAAATAACCCCCCCCCCCTAAAACCTTAAAACCCCCTAAAACCCTTAAAGTACTCTAAACCATTAAAATTGATAAAAATGAAAAAACCCCTAAACCCCTAAAAACACCTAAGAAAACCATAAATAACTAAAAATACGTAAAACCCCTAAAAACCTAAAAAATTCTAAAATCCCAAAGAAACCTTAAAAACAATAAAAATCCCTTAAAATCCTAAAAATCCCTAAAAATATAAAAAAATATATTAATCCAAAACTAGCCATAAAAATACCTAAAAATATAAAAAACCCTAAGAAAATCTTAAATACCTAAAACACTTAAAAACCCTAAAAACCTAAAAACTATAAAATCACTAAAAAACCAAAATGACCCCAAAAACACTAAAAACCCCAAAACCCCAAAAACCCCAAAAACCAAAAAACCCCAAAAACGTTAAAAATCCCTAAAAATCCATAAAACCCCTAAAAGCCACTAAAAACTCAAAAAACCATTTAAATCCCAAAAACCAAAAGAAAACTCGAAAACCCCTAAAAACTGAAAGAACACAAAAAACTCAAAAAACTCTAAAACCCTAAAAATAAAAATACTAAAAATATCTAAAACCTAAAAACCCCCTAAAATCGTTTAAAACCCATATGAAAACCTTAAAAACCTAAAACACTTAAAACTTCTAAAAACCTAAAAAATGCTAAAAACCCAAAAAACTTCAAAAAATCATAAAACTTTGAAAACTCTCAAAATCTATAAAAACAGTAAAAACTTATAAAAACCCTAAAAATGCTAAAAATACCTAAAAACATAATAAACCCTAAAAACATTGAAAAAAATAAAGAAAAACTTAAAAAAACAAAAAAAATTAAACCCCTATAAAACCTAAGAAACAATAAAAAACCATTAAAAACATAAAAAGATTCCAGAAACCCTAAAAATCCTTAAAAACCATTAAACCATAAAACCCCACAAAACCCTAAAAACCACTAAAAACTCTAAAACCCCATTAAACCCATAAAAACGTTAAAAAATTCTAAAAACATTTAAAACCCCAAAAACTCAAAATCCCTAAAACCCCCCAAAAAACCCAAAAAAAACCCTAAATAATCCAAAAAAATCCAAAAAAAGCAAAAAATCATAAAAACTTAGAAAAATCATAATGAAAACAACAAACATAAAAATAATTAAAACCCTTTAAAAACAAAAAAAAAATTATAATAACCCTAAAAACACCTAAAACCCATAAAAATCCCTCAAAATCCCTAAAAACTCTAAAAAACATAAAAACTCTAAAAAATACCTAAAAACTAAGAATTTAAAAAACCAAAAACACCCTAAAAACTCTAATAAACCCTTTAAAACATATGAACACATAAACCACCTAAAAACCCAAAAAACACTAAAAACCCTAAAGAACCTAAAAACAATAAAAGCCCTAAAACATAAAAACCCTAAATACCCATAAAAATACAAAAAAACAACTAAAACTCTAAAATTCCTTTAAACCACTATAAACATTAAAAACTATAGAAAACATTAAAACCCCTAAAAATCTAAATAACCCCTAAAAACACTAGAAACCCTAAAAAACCAAAAACCCCTAAAACCCCTAAAACCCCTAAAAAACAAAAAATCCTTTAAAAGACCTAAAAATCCATAAAAATTTAAAACCACAAAAAACCTTCAAAACCATCACAAAATCTTAAAAATCTAAAAAAAACTTTAAACCCCTAAAAACCTAAAATACCTAAAAACTCTAAAAACCCTAAAAACCCTAAAAAATACTCAAAACTCCTAAAAACCATAAAAACCCTAAAAATACCTAGAAAAGTAGAAAACCCTAAATCCTATAAGAAAACCATAAGTTCCCAAAAAAACATAAGACCCCTAAAAACCTAAAAACTCTAATAACACTAAAAACCCAAAAAGACCCTAACAAACCTAAAACCTATAAATCCATAAAAACCCTAAAACCCTAAAATTCCCTGAAAACCATGAAAATCCCCAAAACCCATTAAAAACTATAAAAACCCTTTAAACCACTAAAAACATTAAAACACTAAAAATTATTAAACCCATAAAAAACTAAAAAAAACATTAAAATACCAAAACCATAAAACCCAAAAAACCTTAAAAATCATCAAAATTTATGGAACACTAAAAAACCAAAAAAACAATAAAAAATCCCAAAAATACTAAAAAATAAAAAACCAAAAAACCATGAAAACATAATAGAAAATATTAAAAACTTAAAAAAACATAAAACCACTAAATAACTTAAACAACGATAAAAACCATAAAAACCCTAAAACCCATAAAAATCCCTAAAATCCCTCAAAATCCCTAAAAACACTAAAATCCATAAAAATTCTAAACAAAGCCCTAAAATCCCTAAAACATAAAAAAACCTAAAAATCTTTAAGAGATACTTAAAAACCAAAAAACACATAAAACCCATAAAATTCTAAAAACCCCAAAACATTAAAAAACCTAAAAATAATAAAAACCATAAAATCCAAAAAACCCCTAAAACCTTAAAAACCCAAAAAACCCATAAAAACCCTAAACCCACTAAAAACTATAAAACCCATTTAAACCCATCAAAACGTTAAAAATTTCTAAAAACCATTAAAACCCTAAAAACCCAAAAATGAATCAATCCCCAAAAAACAATAAAACCCTAAGAACCCTAAAACCCCTCAAAATCCATTAAAACCCTAAAAACCATAAAAAATCACTAAAAATACCAAAAATGTAAAAAATTTATAAAAACCCTGAAAACTAAAAGAAAACTTGAAACTCGTAAAAATAATTAAAACCCATAAAAAATTAAAATGATAAAACCCAAAAAATCACTAAAACCCCAATAAACCCTAAATAACTTGAAAATCCCTAAAAACCCTTTAAACACTGAAAACCATAAAAATCATAAAATGGTCCTAAAAATATCCAAAAACATAAAACCCATAAAAACCAAAAAAACGCTAAGAAAAAAATAAAAACATAAAAACACTTAAAAACTCTAAAAAAATAAAAAATCTCAAAACACTAAAAACCCAGAAAGACTCTAAAAATCCATAAAGACCTGAAACCCCCTAAAAATCCTTAAAACACTAAAACCCACTAAAAACTCTAAAACCATTTAAACTCCTAAAACTTTAAAAAACACAAAAAAAATCCTAAAAAACTCAAAAAACCCCTAAAACCCCAAAAAACCAAAAAAAACCCTAAAAACCCCTTAAAAACCATAAGACCATCAAAATCGTTTAAAACCCTAAAAACCATAAAAATCATAAAAAGACCTAAAATTCACTAAAAATTTAAAACAACCATTAAATCCTTGAAAATACAAATAAATCCTTAAATACCTAAAAACAAATAAAACCCCTAAAACTCCAAGATGGTGCCCGTGTCGCTTGGCTTCTCTCACGCTTCGGCTCTCCAGCGGCGTTCCATCCGCAAATGGTGCTTCTTTAGCATGGTGATGAATTCTCAATCATTTTTTTCCTCTGCATTGCTGCTTCCCCCTCTTGAGGTGCGTTTTCTCTGGCTTGATGGTGTCCTCGAAGATCTTCTCAGGCGGCTGCTCCATTCGTTAGCTTCTTTCAAGAACAAGAAGGTTAGATCTAAGCTTTCGGGCGTACAGTGTTTTCGTGCTTCGGTGAGATGGGTCAGATCTGGCCTCTCCTCTGTGTGGAGTTTCAGATCCATGGTGATCGGATCTGGTCCTACTGGCGTGCGGCTTCTCATAGCTTTAATGGGGAGGGTCGGATCTGGTCTTCCCTGGGCGTGGTGCTTCAGGTTCATGGAGGCTAGGGTCGTTCCCGTTTTTTCTGGAGTGTGGCTTTTCTTATCGGCTTCTTGCGGCAGATCTGGGTCCCCCGGCTTGCAACGGTTCAGTCCTTTGGAGGTTCTGCCCTATGGACTTGATGATGGGGGTGATGGGCATCTGTGGAGGCTTTGGAAGAGGCGGATCAAACTTTGCTGGTTTGGAGGTGGCCTAACTAGTTCTTCGTTTTGGGATTTCTAGTCGAATGGGTACCTTTTTGCGCAAAATATACAGGTCCATGCCTCCTTTTCCTCTATTTATTTTTTACACTATACTATTGATGAAAGGCTGGCCAATTTGTGGGGTTTGGATGCTTCGCTGTATTGTGATTTCATTATTTGTGGATGGTTTGAATGTGAGCTGTTGCTGGACTATCTGGGTGAGGGTTTGGACATGGGTTCCTGTGTTCTGTGGTCTGGCATCATGGGTGGGTGCTGGTGTTTCGATGCGAGTGTTTTACTGTGGATGCTGGAATTTGGTTCTATCGAGTGGCGATGGATGCTGTTTTGGGTGATATGGTTGGGTTATGGGCATAGGTGTGCTGATGGTTCTATGCTGCTGGCGGTTGATCTTCTTAGCGGGAAGGTGTTGGATGCTGGGCTTTGTGTGTTGGGATGCTGGTTCTTGTTTGGTTGTGAGCTACTGGTTGCTGATGAATGCTGGATGATGGTGCTTTGTATGGTGGATATCCTTGGTGAGGAGGTGTTGGATGATGGATCATGTGAGATTGGATGTTGGTCGTTGCTTTGTGTGTTTGGATGCTGGTTGCTGCTTAGTGGTGAACTGCTGAATGATGGTGATGATGAGGCTTGTGATTTTGATGTTGGTGGTTATGTGATGTTGGATGCTGGTGGTTCTGTGATGTTGGATGCTCACGGTGCTGGATGCTGGTTGCTGCTTGGATGGGAGGTGCTGAATCTGTGGTTTAGGGTTGTGTTGCTACTGGATGTGGATTGTTGTTTGAGTTTGGATGCTGGTTGTTGGTTAGCTGGGAGCTGCTGGATGCTAGTTGATGCTGGATGATGGTGGTGACTGCTTTGTTTTGTGTGTTTTTTCTTTTTTTGTTCCTGATTTTTCTTTTTTTGGGTCTTTTGTCTTGGGTCTTTAAGGGTTTTTGGGTGTGGGTCGATTGACCCCTCCCCTCCCTTGTCTGTTGTGTCTCTTTTTTCTTTTTAATAAATTGGGGGGGGGGGGGCGAGAATAGCCCGACCCTCGCATCTTCCTTGCCCTAAAACTCCAAAAACACTAAAAACCCTTAAAACCCTTAAAACCCCCAAAACATTAAAAATCCTATAAAATCCCTAAAAATGTAAAAAAATCTAAAAACCTTAATACCCCAAAGAAAACCTCAAAACATGAAAACACTTAAAACCCCGAAACCCTAAAAAATCATAAAAACCCTAAAAGACCCTAAAACCCTAAAACCCTTATAACCTAAAAAACACTAAAAACTCATAAAAACACTAAAATATCACTAGAACACTAAAATACCTTTAAACACCTAAAATGTTAAAAAAAATCTAAAAACATTAAAAATACTAAAAAACTCAAAAAACCCTAAAATCCAAAAAAAAATCATAGAACCCCTAAACCCCCTAAAACCCCTCAAAATACCTTGAATCAAAAAAAACCATTAGAATCCTAAAAAATCCTGAAATGTAAAATAAACCTACATACCTGAAAACCCATAAGAAATCCTTAATAACCTAAATACACTTAAAACCCCAAAAACCCCTAAAAACTCCAAAAACACTAAAAACCTAAAAACCCTAAAACCATAATGAAAATAAAAAAACTTAAAACACCATAAACCATAAAAACATAAAAATATTAAAAATTCCCTAAAAATCCTTAAAAATGTACAAAAAATCTTGAAAACCCTTAAGAAACATTTAAAATCTAAAAACACTTAATTCCTAAAAAAACTTAAAAACACAAAAAACCATAAAACATTAAGAAGACCCTAAAGCCCTAAAATATCATAAACCCTCCTAAAACCATAAAAACACCTAAAAATCATTAAAACCCTAAAATAAAACTAAAATCTCTAAACCCCTTTAAATCCCTAGTAACATAAAAAATGTTAAAAATGATAAAAACCCAAAAAAAAATCAATAAAACCACGAAAAAGAAATAAAACCCTAAAGACCCTAAAAATCCCTAGAAACCCTCAAAATCCCTAAAATACCTAAATGACTATAAAAATACTAAAAAATACCTAAAAGTACATAAAAATATAAAAGCCCCAAAAAAATCTTGAAAACACCTAATAAAATTATAAAAACCTAAAAACACCTAAAACCCCCAAAAAACCTAAAAAATGCTAAAAACCCTAAAAGCACAAAAACCCCCAAAAAACTCAAAATCCTTAAAGACAAAAAAAACTATAAAAATATTAAAAATGATTTCAAAATACCAAAAAAACATAAAAACCCTAAAAACTCTGAAAATCCCTAAGAAATCCTTAAAAACCAAAAAAAACATAAAACCCCTAAAAAATCTAAAAATGATAAAAACGCAAAAAGAACCTTAAAACCCATAAAAACCATAAAAACGCATAAAAACCTATAAAAACCCTAAACCACTAAAAACTCTAAAAACCCTTTTAACACCTAAAATCATTAAAAATATATAGAAAACCATTAAACCATAAAAACTAAAAAAACTCATAAACAAATAAAAACCCTAAAAAACCTAAAAAATCCTAAAACCCCTCAAAATCCCAAAAAACAAAACCTAAAAACCCTAAAAACCATGAAAACCCATAATAAAACATTAAAACACTAAAACACATTAAACCCCTAAAAACCTAAAAAATGAATAAAACTCTAAAAACCATAGAAACCCCCAAAATCCCTAATAACCCTAAAAACAATAAATACCCTAAAATGTCTAAAAATTAAAAAACTATAAAACCCTAAAAACCCTAAGAAACCCTTAAAACCTGAAAACACTTTAAACCCCTAAAAGTCAAGAAAACACAAAAATCCAGAAACAAACCTAAAAAACCTTAAAAACCCCAAAATAATAAAAACCACTAAAAACCATAAAATCTTAAAAATGCATAAAAACCATACAGAGCCACTAAAACACTTAAAACCCTTCAAGACCTTAAAAATCCTAGAATGTTAAAAACTCTAAAGAACATTAAAACCCATAAAAACTAAAAAACCCAAAAAAAACCATAAAGACACTAAAAACCATAAAAACCCTAAAAATCCTCAAAATACCTAAAATGCTAAAAGCCATAAAAATCATAAAAATCCCTAAATATCCCTAAAAACATAAAAACCATAAAAAACATGAAATACCCTAAGAAAACCTTAAAACCTAAACAAAATTAAAACCCTTAAAAACCCTAAAAATGAAAAAAATACTAAAAACCCTAAAAACTATAAAAGCTATAAAAATCCCTAAAAACCATAATAAGCTATAAAAATCCTCAAAATCCTAAAATCCATGAAAACCCTAAAAATCCTAAAAACCCTAAAACAACTGAAAACCCTATGAAATTCATAAAAATATAAAAACACTTTAAACCCCAAAAAACCTTAAAAACACTAAAAACCCAAAACCCATGCAAATCCTAAAATACCCTAAAGTCCCTAAATTCCCCTAAAAACCATAAAACCCCTAAAAACATTACAGAACACTAAAAACCCATAAAACCCTAAAAATCACTAAAAGCTCTAAAACCCTTTAAACCCCTAAAACATAAAAAACCCAAAAAATCATATAAAACGCACACAAAACTTACAAACCCAAAAAATCCATGAAAATCACAAAAAAATAATAAAAAACATAAAAATATTAACAAATCTGTAAAATACCTAGGAATGTAAAAACCCTAAACCCCTAAAAAAACCCTAAGAAACCCTTAAAAACCTAAAAACTCTTGAAACCACTAAAAGACCTAAAAATGATAAAAACCCTAAAAGCCCCTAAAAATCCTAAAAACCCCTAAAAACCATCAAAATCCCTAAAACCACTAAAACCCCAAAAAATCCTAGAAAATACATAAAAATCCTTAAAGACATAAAAAACCATAAAACCATAGAAAACCCAATTAAAACCTTAAAAACATATAAAACACTTAAAACCCCTACAAACCCTAAAAATTCTAAAAACCAGAAAAAGATACTAAAACTCCTAAAACCCATAAAAACTATAAAAACCCAAAATCCCCTAAAAACCACTAAAAATTATAAAACCCCTTTAAATAGCTATAAATTTTATAAATATTTTAAAACCTTAAAACCCCGAAAAACTCAAAAACCCCATAAAAATCCAAAAAAAACCCATTAAAACCCTAAAAGCAGTAAAACAACCTCAAAACCCTCAAAATCTATAAAAACCATAGAAATCCAAAAAAATAAAAAAAATTAGTAAAACCTAAAAAAACATAAAAATATAGAAAAACCATAAGAAAACCTTTAAAACCTAAAAACACATAAAACCCATAAACATATAAAAACTATAGAAACCCTAAAAAACTCTAAAAACCATAAAAACCCTAAAAACTCAAAAACCTAACAACCCATAAAATTCCTAATAAATCCTTAAAAAAATAAAACCCTTGAAAATCCTTAATAACCCAAAGAAAACCCTAAAAATATAAAAACACTTAAAATTCCTAAAAAACCTAAAAAATATTAAACCCATAAAAAATCCTAAAAATACCCTTAAAAACCTGTAAAACCATAAAACCCCAAAAATTGTAAAAAAATCCTAAAACCATTAAAAACCCTAAAACCCCACTAAAAACTGTAAAAACCATTTAAACCCCTAAAAATTTTCAAAACATTAAAACCCTAAAAACTCCAAAAAAGCTGATAAACCCCAAAAAACCCCTTAAAACCCTAAAAATTTTAAAAACATTAAAACCCTAAAAATCCCTAAAAACCTTAAAAATCCATAAAAATCCTAAAAAATATCTAAAAATACATAAAAATTTAAAAATCCCTAAAAACATTGAAAAAAACTAAGAAAAATAAGAAACTAAAAAAAAATTAAAACCCCTAAAAAACCTTAAAATGCTAAAAACCCAAAAAAAACTAAAAAACCCTAAAACCCCTAAAAACCATAAACCACATTAAAACCATAAAAAATGAAAAAACCCATAAAACCCTAAAACCCCACTAGAAACTCTAAACACCCTTTAAACCCCAAAATACATTAAAAAATAGTAAAAAACCTTCAAACCCTAAAAAACAAAAAAAAAGTAAAAAACCATAGAAACCCTAAAAACCCAAAAAATCTAAAAAATCCCTCAAAATCCATAAAAACCTAAAAACATTTAAAACCCCTAAAAAACCTAAAAAATGATAAAAACCTAAACAAAACCCTTAAAAATGGAAAACCCTAAAACCATGAAAACCCTGAAAAACCTTAAAAAAATATAAACCCATATAAACCTTATAACCACTAAAAACTCTAAAAACACATTAAACCCCTAAAAACAGTAAAAACTCTAAAAACCTTAAATACATAAAAACATTAAAAAACACTAAAAACATTAAAAATAATAAATGAATAAAGTCACCTTAAATTCCAAAAAACCATAACAATCCTAAAACCCTAAAAAACCTAAAAACCCTAAACATCCATCAAACACCCTAAAACCAATAAAATCCTAAAAATCCCTATAAATCCGTAAAAACATAAAAACCCCAAAAAATCCTAAAAACTCCTAAAAAACCTTAAAAAACTAAAAACCCTTTAAACCACTAAAAACATAAATAAATGCTAAAACCAATATACCCCAAAACCCCAAAAAATCAATAAAACCATAAAAAGCCCTAAAAATCATAAAAAATCCCTAAAATCCCACCAAATGTAAAACCCCTAAAACCATGAAAAAACTATGAAAACCATAAAAACCTAAAAACCCATATAACCCCTAAAAACTAAAAAAATATAAAATCACTAAAAACACTAAAAGACCCTAAAACCCCTAAAATCGTAAAACAATACAACCCATAAAAATCTTAACAACCATAAAAACCCATAAAACCTAAAAAAACGCCAAAAAACTCTAAAACCCATTTAAACCCCTAAAAATGTTAAAAACTATAAAAGACCATAAAACCCTAAAAAACACAAAAACAATAAAAATACCAAAAACCCATAGAAACCCAAAAATTCATAAAAATCAATAGAATATTAAAAAAACACAAAAAACCCTAAAAACACTGAAAACCACTAAGTAAACCTTAAAAACATCAAAACACTTAATATCTATAAAAATCCTAAAAATCTTCGAAATTCATAAAAACCCTCAAAACCATAAAAATCCTAAAAATACCTAAAAATCCATGAAACCAAAAAAACCTAAAAACCCTGAAAACCCTATGAAAACATAAAAACATAAAAAAAATTACATCCACTAAAAAACCTAATAACTCTTTAAACCTTAAAGCCCTAAAAGACCCCAAGAACATTAAAAATCTCTAAAATTCATAAAAACCCCTTAAAAACCTTTAAACACAAAAGAACCCATAAAACCCCTAAAACGCACTAAAAACTCTAAAAACCATTTAAAACACTATAGAAATTAAAAACCTCTAAGAAACATTAAAAACAACAAAGAAACTCAAAAAAACCCCAAAAACCCAAAAAAATCCCTAAAACCCCTAAAAATTCTAAAACCCTCAATATCTGTAAAACCCCTAAACACCATAAAAATCCTATAAACCTCTAAAATACCTAAAAACATAAACCCCTAAAAACTTAAAATCCATATGAAAATAAAAAAAATCTAAAAACACTTAAACCCCAAAAAAGCTTAAAAAATTCTAAAACCCCTTAAAACCCTAAAACCTGAAAAACTCTAAAAACCCTAAAAATTCATAAAAACCATAAAATATAAAAAAAATACAGGAAAATTCCAAACAATTCGTAAAAACATAAAAAACCCTAAAACACATTAAAACCTAGAAGAAAATCTTAAAAACCTAAAAACACTTGAAACCTCTAAAACCGCTAAAAATTCAAAAAGGCCTAAAACCCAAAAAATAAAAAAAAATCAAAAAACCCCATAAAACCCATAAAATCCCGAAAAACCATAAAAACCCCAAAAATCCATAAAAACCCTAAAAATCATTAAAAATCCTAAAATCATTTAAACCCTTAAAAACGTTAAAAACTCTAAAAACTGTAAAACCCCTAAAAACTAGAAAAAAACCCCCAAAGTACCCAAAAACAACCCCAACCCCCCCCCCAAAACCCTAAAAACCCTTAAAATCCATAACAATAATAAAAATCATAAAAAGCACTAAAAATTCCAAAATTGTTCACTAAAAAACATAAAAATACTAATAAATCTAAAAAGGACAAAGAAAATTTTAAAAACCTAAAAACACATAAAACCCCTAAAAAAATCTTAAAACCCTAAAAACCCATAAAACCTAAAAAATGATAAAACCCATCAAAATCCCTAAAAACATAAAAAAAAACATTAAAAAACCTAAAAAATCCATAAAAACATAAAAAACCCTAAAAACCCAGAATACCACTAAGAAAACCTTAAAAACCTAAAATAAATTAAACCCCTAAAAAACCAAAAAATCCTAAACACTATAAAACCCTAAAAAAGATCCAAAAAATGAAAAGAAACCCCTAAAACCATAAAAATCTCTAAAAACCATAAAAACCCCAAAAAACTCTAAAAATCACTAAAAACTATAAAACCCCTTTAAAACCCTAAAACATTTAAAAAACTCTAAAATCCATTAAAACACCTAAGAAACTCAAAAAAAACCATAAAAACACAAAGTAACCATGTGAACCATAAAAACTATAAAAACCCATAAAACCCTCAAAATCTATAAAAACCTAAAACCCAAAAAAAATCCTAAAAATACTAAAAATCCCAAAAAAATACCAAAAAATAGAAAAAATAGTACAAAACTTCAAAACCCTAAGAAAACCATAAAATCCTAAAAAATATTAAAACCCATAAAAAACCTAAAAAATGTTTAAAATCCTAAAAAAAATTAAAAACCCAAAAAACACTCAAAATTTTTAACATCCTTAAAAACCATAAAAAATCCAAACAATTGTCATCAAAATCTCTAAAAATGTAAAGAACCTTAAAAATAATGAAAACCCCTAAGAAAACTATATATTCCAAAAAAACCTAAAAACCCTAAAAAGATAAAAAATTTAAAAACCCTAAAATGACCCTAAAACCTTAAAACCACTAAATATCATAAAAATACCAAAAAACCTCAAAATCCCTAAAAACACATAAAACCCCTAAATATCACTAAAAACTATAAATCCCCTTTAAACCCCTAAAAACTTTAAGATGGCTGCACACTCCCCTGGTGCGCCCTCTCCCTCGGCGCAGCATCTAGGGTTTCTGAATTCTACTGGAGGTCGCATCTTCAGATCTTCGCTCCTCCTCTCTCGCGACCGTGGGGAGCGTCCTTGGAGGTGGTGTGCTTCAATTTCCCCATTCAGATCCAAGGAGACATGTCCTTTTCGGCAGCCTCATGCTCTCCAAGTGGCGGCGAGACTTTTGACCCTCTGCAGGTCGGCTTCTTTGTGGCGTGACCCCCCTAGATCGGTTTTCACCCGGTGGCCTTGGCGGTGTGCGACGGTGTCCAGGCGTTGCAGTGCGGTTGTGGTGTTCATGCGGTCTCAGAGGTGCTCATGCAGGTTAAGGTGGAATTGGTTGGGGTCGTGCCTTGGTGGATCTGAAAGTTGGTCTTGCTCTCCCCAGGAGTCTTCCTGCTTGAGGATGGTGCCAGTGTGCGGAGCGAAGCGTCTTTGGTTACGGCGGTGGCAAGGAAAGACGTATCAGAGATATTGTTTCCATGGCTGGTTGAGCGGGATTTTTGGGTGTGTGGGCCTTGTTCTGGATCCTCTAGATGTGGATCTGGTCGCATTAGTGTGGTCTTGTGATTCTGGATCTCCAGTGGTGTCTACAATATAGGTTTGTGCTCTGGTATGTCTTCTTGCTCGAGTTGGTTGTTTGGATTCGCGGTCGCCTCCCGCTATCGCAGGTTGTCTTCGGTCTTGCTGTGATTTGTTCCATCTAGTTTTCATTGGTTTCGTTGCTGGATTTTCCAAATTAAAGTTTCTACTTTACATGTTTTGCTACTTTTTGGTTGTGTATGGGTTGGATGAGAACCACCTCTGGTGTTGGTTCTTGAAATCGGGGCATTGGATGCTCTGGTTCGATTTGAGAACTGAATGGTTTGTGGTTATCGCTTGTTGGTTTCTTTTATGTATTTGTTGTGGTGTTGGATGGTTTGGCTATGATTCTATGTTGGTGTGGTCTGCTGGTTCTTTTATGAGGTTCTGTGTTCTGGTTGTGCTTTTGGTGTTGCTGGAAGCTCTGTTTGGGCTACAGACTGACTCTTATCTTGGATGCTGGTGATTCTATGGTTTTCGATCACTGATTGTTGGGAGATGCTGATGCTTGATGGGTACTGCTGCGATGGTGTTTGTCATGAGGCTTCTGGAGTTTGATGGTTGTGATTTTGTGGTGCTGAAGTTGGATTTATGAATTTGTGGAAGATGGATTTGGTTACTGGATGATAGTTGATGATTGGTGGTTTTGGTGCTGATGGATGCGAGTTGTTGATTGGTTGGGAGGTGATGTTGGGGAATTTTTTATATTCTTGCTTTGTTTGTATTTGTGTGTCTTTTGTTGGTATTTCTTTTTGGTGGTCTTTGGGTTTGGGTTTGTAAAGGGTTTTTGGGCGTGGGTTGTTTGACCCCTCCCCTCCCTTGTCTGCTGAGTCTATTTTCTTTAATAAAATCTGCGGGGGTCGGGAATAGCCCGGCCTCACACCGCTTCTGCCCTAAAAATGTTAAAAATGTAAAAAAATTAAAAATCCTAAAAAACTAAAAAATCACCCTAAAAACCGGAAAAATATATCACTCTAAAAACCCTCAAAATCCCTCAAAATTCTAAAAAACAAAACAAAATCCTAAAAATTCCTCAAAATCCCTAGAAAGGTGAAAAACCTAAATACCCCAAAAAGCACTATGAAAACCTTAAAAACACTTAAAACCTCAAAAAACCTAAAAATGATAAAATACCTAAAACCCTAAATAATTGTAAAATTCCTCAAAATTAAAAAACCAATAAAAACCCTAAAAAATCCAAATAAATCCGTAAAAATGTAATAAAACAACTAAACACCATAAGGAAACTCAAAGAAAACCTTAAATACCTAAAAACACAAAAAACCCCTAAAAACCTAAAAATGATAAAAATACCTAAAAATACCTTAAAACCCCTAAAATCCATGAAAAACTCTAAAAACATTAAAAAACCAAAATCCCTAAAAACCACCAAAACTCTAAAAACCCTTTAAACCCCTACAAACATTAAAAAACTCTAAAGACCTAAAAATCCATAATAAAAATAACAAATCCCTAAAAACCCTAGAGTACCCATAAAACCATGAAACCTAAAAACACTTAAAACCCCTAAAAATAGAAAAACGCTAAAATCCCTAAAATCCCTAAAACCCCCCAAAATAACTATAAACTTAGAAAACCATAATAATCCTTAAAAAATACTAAAAATGTTAAAAACCCTAAAAACCCCGAAAACCCCTAAGAAAACCTTAAAAGATTAAAAATATTTAAAAACCCTAACAACTCAAAAAACACCAAAAAACCAAAAAAACCATAAAAACCCTATAAACCCTAACAAACCCTAAAAACCCCAAAAATCCCTAAAAACCATAGAAAACCATAAAAATACTAAAATACCCCTAAAATCCCTAAAAATGTTTAAAACCCTAGAAACCCTGAAAACCCTATGAAATCTATACGAATCCAAAAAATCCTAAAACCGCTAAAAACCTAAAAACGCTAAAAACCCTTAAAAACATTTATACCCTAAAATCCCTAAAAATAATCAAAATCCCTAAAACCCCTAAAGATCATGAGAAATCCAAAAGGCCCTAAAAATATCTAAAAACATAAATAAGCCAAAAAAAACCCTGAAAACCCCTTAAGAAAACCATAGAAACCTAAAAACACTTAAAACCCAAAAAAAATGTAAAAAATGCTAAAAACCCTAAAACCCCTCCAAAACACTAAATTCTTAAAAACCATAAAAATCCTAAAAAAATCTAAAAATCCATATAAACATAAAAAACCCTAAAAACACTGAAAACCCCCAAAGAAAACGTAAAAACATAAAAGAACTTAAAACCCTTGAAAACTCAAAAAAATTACAAATACCCAAAAAATCCTAAAAAAAACCCTAAAGACCCTAAAAACCCCTCAAATATATAAAAACCCCTAAAACACAAAAAAAACCCTAAACCCTATAAAAACCCTATAAACCAAAAAAACTCTAAAATACCTTTAAACCATGAAAAATGTTAAGAAAACTCTAAAAATATTAAAACCCCTTAAAACCCCAAGGTCCTTGGCCTTCCTGAAAGATGTTCACAACTCCAACTATTAATTGCAGAGTTTAATGAAGCCTCCACTTTGGTTAAGTTGAATTTGGCTGCTCATTTCCCGATCTGGCACCCCCCCCCCCCCCGGTGGACGTTTTTAATAGATTTGTCTTTGAAAGTTGGGATCTGCTTGATCGTGCTATGGTGGGTCTTGTGGATCACCACTATATTTTGATTCGTTTTATATCTGAAGAAGATCTCATCCATGCCTGGTCTACGGATCCTCAGAATTGCAGTGGTGCCTGGTTCTCCCTTTTTCTATGGAGTTTTGATATTTACTTGCATCGTGATTCGCCAATGGTGGAAACCTGGGTGAGATTTCCAGAACTTCCACTCCCCTTCCAAAATTTGTCTATTATTTCGATGTTGGGGAACCTGGTGGGAAGGTTCCTTTGTGTGGATAGCGGGACTCGGGATTTATGCCATCCAGTCGCTCCTAGGGTTTTTGTTGAGGTGGATGCTTCTAAGGAGCCATCGGACTTTGTGTGGATCGTTGTTGGTGAGGAGATCCGATGGAGACAGCTGGTAATCTTTGAGACATGGGTTGATTTGTATTCCTCTTTCCAGAATCTTGGTCGTGATAATTGTGTCTGTAGGAGTAGATTAAGGGGATCTGGTGTTTTGAATCTGTCTCTGATGGGGCTTGGTGAAGGATGCCAGAATCTGGTGGGGGGAAGGAGGTGCCTGTCAAGGCTTCTCAATGCTTGCCTTCTATGCCAAATGTTAGGGACATTTTTCATGCTTGAGAGCTGATATTGATTGTGGTGGTGAAAAGAATAAGGTAAGGGGGGATCCTTGTGACTTGGGGTTGGAGACTCCAAATAATAGTAGTGGGAATGAGGAGGGTAATGCAGTGGTCGTGCATTTTGCTGACAGCTTTAATGGTGAATAGGCTGGGAAAAGGGAAGTGTGTGATCATAGTGATACTGCCTTGTATAATAGGTTTGAGTGACTTGTTTCTGTTGATCCAGAGGGTGAGGCAACGGTACAGGGGGATGTGTAGGATCAAGGGATGATGGAAGAAATGGGAGATGTGGCCAGGCAGGGGCAGGGGGAGGGGATCTGTTCTGATCATGAGTAGAACGGGACCTACAGTTGCAGTGTGGCTGAAGCTGTTGTGCGGGAATTGAGTTGTGGTGAAAATTGTGTAGATGAGTTGTAGGTTCTATTATCAGAGAGAAATGTGGTGGTTGGGGAGGATGGTGTCGAGGGTGTGGATGGGTGCAGGCCTTCTGGCCTCATTGTGCAAACGGCTGGGGTGATTCTTGATGGATCTACTTCTGGTGAAACTTATTGTGTAGTTGGGCAGGGGAAGGTGGATGAGCGAGGGGTGATGGAAAATAAAGAGGTGGTTGTTGAGAAGGGGGATCGTCTGCGGAAGGGAAGGTGAATGAGCAGGGGAGGGAGAAGAATAGGGAGATGTGTCCCTTTTCAGTCAAGTGCTGGGGGAGGAGGCTGATTAGGGGGAGGTGCCTAGGCAAGGGGAGCTGTCGGAGCAGTGTTCTGTGGTGATGGAGGGATCCCCGCGGTTTGGGCAGGGGACTTTGGTTTTGTTGGTGCATGAGGGGATTTTTGTTGGTGAGTATTTTTAGGGGGCTTTGGGTCGGTTTGATCATGAGAATGGGGAGGCTGCTGAACATAGGTAGGTGATGGAGTCAGCCGTGTAGGTTTGAAAGATGCCTAGAGAGGAGGGGAAATTGTAGCTGGCCCTAGCTGGTGTGGTGTCCCCTTCTTGTCTGGCTTTTGAGGAACCTACCTTGGTGGTTCTTTACGTGCTGCATTGTGTGGTTCTTGCTAACGGCTCCCTAAATCAGGAAGCCTCGTTCATCCCTGATCAAGATTTTTTCAAGGAGGATGGTAGAAGGATGACTCATAATATGGCTATGATCATTAAGGAGAGGGCCTTGCTAGAGGTTTCCAATCCTTATGGGAAGGAAAAAAATCTGCAGGGGTATCTTTACATCCTCGAAAGAGGAAGATGAGGAAGGACTATTCTACTTTTCCAAAGACAGTGTCCACGAGAGCCTCTTGCAAAGCTAAGGAAGTTTCCTCTGGTAGGGGAGGTCGGTCTGTCAAGGCACAGCTAAATGTGGAGCAGCAACGTCTCAGAGAGTATTACACTACCTTCCTAAATCAATATTAATCATCTGAATGGGAGTCAGCAGAGTCGGATTATTCCTCTGTTTATGGTGCTGATGGGGACCCATATGGGGATGGTGACATTGATTTGTAGTTCCTGCTTATTTCTCTTCTGCTTTTCGGGTCTTTTGGGGTTTTGGTGTCTTGGGGGGTTCAGGGTTTTTCGGTGTGGGCTATTTGGCCCCACCCTTCCCTTGTCTGCTTTTCTTTTCTTTTAATAAATATTGGGGGCACTAGTGCAGAAAACATTTTTTACGTCGGTTATTTTTAATTTTTTACGTCGGTTTCTAGCCGACGTTAATACGTGCGACGTTATAAATAAGTTTTTTGACGTCGGTTATTTAAAAACCGACGTCAAAAACATAAAATCTAGATTTTTATCACGTCGGTTATTTTAGAACCGATGTGATAAAGGGCCTGAAGAATGGTTTATCACGTCGGTTATTTTAGAACCGACGTGATAAAGGGCCTGGAGAATGGTTTATCACGTCGGTTATCGAAGAACCGACGTGATAAACGGCCTGGAAAATGGTTTATCACGTCTGTTCTTAAACAACCGACGTGATAAATAGGGGGTGAGGGGTTTTATCACGTCGTTTCATATAGAACCGACGTGATAAACTGGGGTGAGGGTGGTTTATCACGTCCGTTCTATAAGAACCGACGTGATAAACCGGGCTGAGCGTGGTTTATCACGTCGATTCATATAAAACCGGCGTGAAAAACCGGGGGAGGGGGGTTTATCACGTCGGTTATTGTATAACCGCCATGATAAACCGGTGGGAGGGGGTTTATCATGGCGGTTATACAATAACCGACGTGATAAACCATTCTCCAGGCCCTTTATCACGTCGGTTATTAAATAACCGACGTGATAAACCATTCTCCTGGCCTTTTATCACGTCGGTTATTAAATAACCGATGTGATAAACCATTTTCCAGGCCTTTTATCACGTCGGTTATTAAATAACCGACGTGATAAACTATTTTCCAGGCCTTTTATCACGTCGATTATTAAATAACCGACGTGATAAACTATTTTCCAGGCATTTTATCACGTCGGTTATTAAATAACCGACGTGATAAACCCAATTTTTTTTTTAACAGAATGCAGTGATCTTCTCTCCACCAGAATCAACCAGAAAATAAATCAAGAAATCATACCACAAAAACAGAAGTACATCAAAATTAAGCATGTAAATAGATAACATATAAAACTTACCCACTAGACAGCATCCACCCTCATTTATACCCCATGGACAGCCCTCCCCCACCCCGTTGGAGCCCTCACCCTCATGTATACCCCCTGGACAGCACTCCCCCACCCCATTGGAGCTCCCACCCTCATGTATACCCCTTGGACAACCCTCCCCCACCCCATTGGAGCCCCCACCACACTCCTGGACTGCCCCCCGACCCCCGGACACCCCCAAACACCCCTCGACAACCCCCCACCCGCCTGAACAACACCTCCTCACCCCCTCACCCCACTTGACAGCCCCCACCACACCCCTGGACAACCCCCCCACCCCTGGACAGCACTCCCACACCCCTGGACCGGCTTCCCACACCCATGGACATCCCTGCCACCCCCCAAGACTGTCCCCCCACCCCACCAGACAGCCCTCCCAGACCGCTGGACACCCCCAACCCCACTGAACACACCCCCACACCCTAGGAACCCCTCCCCCACAGACCCAAATCCATACCAGAAGAACCATCAAAAGTAGACCAAAACAAGAAGTAGAGAAAAATTAAACATTCACTTATATAACATTCAAAACTTACATTGTCAACTTCAAAAAAAACTAAATCAAACCTAAACAACTACCAAATAGAAAATTAAAATGACAATATTCAAAATTACATTTTACTTTACAAACAACTAAAATTCAATCAAACCTATAAAATAATTTGACCACTCCACTTGTACGTGTTTGATGTCTTCAGCAGTATAGGGTTGAGGGTCATCAAAAAGCTACAAATGAAAAAGAAGATAGTTAACGTGTATAATGAATAAATCAAATTGAAATATGATGGAAAAGTTTAAGAGGAAATCGTACCAGGTCAAAATTCACAACTGTCCCAGTTGTTATTATTTCATACATAAATCTTAACATATAATATCCGCATTCGATGAGGCCTTGTTGTTCATGAAAATTCTGTTTTGAATGAGTGTAAATTCAATATATTATTTTTATGTAATAAATCAAAAAGTACAAATTATAAATGGAAATTTACCTTCTCCTTTACATATTTGATCTTTTCATTTTTTTTCTTTGTGTTTTTTCAAAACTAGACCCATGCACTGTTAGAAAATAATACGAATGGGGTAAATTTAAAATTCATTATAATATATAAAACTATTGAGAAATTGAAACTTACTTTTTCAATATATTCTTACAACTTGCCCGCACATCACCATGAACAGAGCATATCCAATAAAGAGCTTTCTCCCTTGGGAAAAAAAACCCTAACATCCAATTATTACTGATAAAAGGAAATTTAATTTTAGTGGTTTTTTATGTTAAAAGATAATTAACTCTTTGAGAGAAATGTGTTTCATACCTCTCACAAAAAGGCATCATCCAACATTGTTGGATTATATTCTTTTCAAATCTTTCAGCAATATAAACCATTCTTTGTTCCTCAGTCAATGCACGTGCTTCAGGGGAAATCAATTGCGGGTTCATGAATCCATATACTTCTGTCAATTCATTCCTCACAAATTCTATAAAGATACCTAATACAAAACATATATAAGTATACATTTTTAATAAATATAACGCAGGGAAAAGGTGTTAAGACTTACATGGAAAAAATTTGCACCACGTTGATCCCCAACTTATCTCCAGTAACAAGCTCCATGATATCCGATTTTGTAATCCCCACACTTATTTCACGTCCACAAACATGAGATTCCATTGGAAACTCATAAAAACCCAACAACAAATGTGAATATCTTGACAATCTGTCAAGACCACTGGAATCTGTATCTGATGTCATAGCCTGTTGTCTTTGTTGTTGTCTATACAGTATTTCTTTACCTTTGAAGTATTCCTGTGAAAAAAAAATTGAGAATTATAGTAGTTTTCAAATGATAAAACAACTTTAATAAAAAAATAAAATAAAAGATATAACATTCATACCTCTATGGTAATGAGTCTAAGAAGTCTGGATGGCCAAACTAAAAAATTGTCGATACTCTGTCCAACTGTCGCCACCTCATCTGTAGGTATTGGTACCCTAGCTGATCTATCTATAATATCTTGTACAGTGACCCTCTGATTCTCTACCTCTAATTGTTGATGATGAACTGTATCTCCTATACAATATACCAACCCGTATGATACTATATGATGTTGAGAATCATCAACATACAACTCGCAATATGTAGGAAGCTGCGGCGGAGGCGTAGGATAAAAAATGGGGTCCGCAGGCTGAGGTGGGGGAGTGGGAGCTACTGGCGGAGGTGAAGGATAAATAATGGGGTCTGCAGGGGGAGGTGGAGGAGTGGGAGCTGCAGTCTGAAATTGTCTTTGCATTTCTGCAAACATAGACTGCACCGAATCTCTAATCTTTTCTTCCATCGTCGCATTAATATTTTGAACTTCAGCCTCCAAGGATTCTATTTTTTTTTTATAAACCCCCTCAATGTTAGAAGTTTAAGAACGTGGAAACACTTTTCTTACCGATACACCTGTCGGATATCCTCTTACACGACCAGGATGTTGGGCCTTCCCAATGATGCAAATAAAATATCTTCCTTCCCAGTAGCTATAAATGTCCCCTATGAACTCTGCTCCTCAAGAGAGTCCTGTATTAATTAATTGAACATTTCTGTAATGATTGAAACTTATATGAAGAAAAAATTTAACTTAAATAAATTAAATAGATATCTTACAATCCTATCAGCTACGATTCTCGATTATTCCAAAAGATATTTCCCTTTTTTTCCCTTCCGAGCTCTCTTCCATTTTTCATGTCTAGATGGAGGGGATGGAGGGGCCACCTCTCCAGAGCTTGAAGACTCAGCTCTTAGTTGTTGAAATTTTTTCGCTATCATTTTTTCTTCCAATAATGTATACCCTCCCCGAGATAAACTATGAGGGTATACATTTTTAGATTAGATCTCCTGATGAGCTTTCCTTGTTTGCTGTAATTTAAGAATAAGAAATCATTAACAAAACATTAATAAAATCATTTATATAAGAAAGTTTATAAAAGTGTACATTGCCCTTACCAGAAATGACTCTTTTTTTCTACTTTCAAAAAACTGTCTCCATGTGTCTTCATCTATAAAAGGATATATACGACATGGATTGTCATGAATCCTATGACCATAAATGAAATCAGATGAGAGGGTTGATTTGAAATCCCTCCATCTCCTGGCAGCCAATGATAAGCATTTCTTCCGGACTCCTCCAGTGTCAATAATATGAAATGTCATCTGATAAAGAAGAGGTTAAACATATTATATATACCAGAAACATTAAAAGAATGGTCAAACAATGACAAAAGATCTTACCAAAATCATCTCCCACAACTGAGAGATAATCTCTTTATCCACACCTCTCCAATCATCATACAGAATGCTTACTTTGGTCTTAGCCTGAGTTGCAACAAAACTCTTAAAATCTTTGGCATTCGGACCTCTAGGAATATCATCATCATCAAACTCAACTACTATCCTCTGATCCTGCGTACGGGCAAGTGATAATTTTGGTAAACGTGTGCAACCACGTTTACCAACCTTTGAACTCTTTGTCGTAATAGGAGCATGTGAATGTTCATCCCCAGAGGTATGACCAGCAATATTCTCCTCTCCAGAATCATGTGGTTGATCATCTGAATGATCTGTCATTATCCTTCAAATCAAAAAAACAAACGTCAGTTCACAAATATACAAATTCAAATATTTTAATACTACTGTAATCAGAAAATAGAAAAGTGTACTAGGTTACATAATAGTAAACATTGGTAATATGGTAAGCATGTTAAACAATGGTAAAGATGGCAAATATGGTCAAGATGGTCAAGATGGTCAAGATGGTCAAGATGGTAAAAAATGGAAAAAATGGTAAACCTGGTAAACATTGTAAACATGGTAAAGTAATTGTCAGTGAACAAATATACAAATTCAAATATTTTAATACTACTGTAATCAGAAAATAGAAAAGTGTACTAAGTTACATAATAGTAAACATTGGTAATATGGTAAGCATGTTAAACAATGGTAAAGATGGAAAAGATGGTCAAGATGGTCAAGATGGTAAAAATGGTAAAAATGGTAAACCTGGTAAACATTGTAAACATGGTAAAGTAATTGTCAGTGAACAAAAATAAGCATTTTAAAATTCATGTAATGGTTATAAACATGATAAAGTAAACTAAACAAACTTAAAACAAACAAAAACATATACTTATTTTATTTTAAAACATGTTTTAATAAATAAAAAACTTACAATATCTAACATTTATGGAAAAAATAAATGTAAACAACAAATAAACATATGTTACCTGTAATTTTAGGAATGTACAGATGGATTGTTTTCCCAAATTCCTTCGTCGTGATCGTTCCTTATGGCACAAACTATGTCTTCAACATGATCGTCATTATGTTCTGTTAATATTTCCATTGAAGTAGGGATCTCACATAAATCAGCATATTCATCAAGTTCATCCTCACCAACATATTGTTTTTTCCCTTGTAAAACAACAGCCCACTGCATATCTGATTGATCTACTAAATAAAAAATTTGTTTTGCATGTGTTGCCATTATAAAAGAATCAGCTGTGTCTTCCAATCTATTCAGATTAACAAGTGTCATTCCAAATTCATCGTGTCTGGCATTGTTGTTACCGTTAAACCATTTATAGTTAAAAACAGGAACTTTAATTTTAAAGTAATCAACCTCCCATATGTCTTCAATCACTCCATAATATGCATTTGATGCAGAAATTGGGTTTTTGTCCTTAGCACTCGAAAAATGCATTGCTTCTGCAAACACCAATACACCACTATTCTGAACTGCACTTCTGTTGTCCTGATCTTTTGTATGAAATGTATAACCATTAATGTCATAACCAGACCATGTTATCACATTTAAACATGGACCACCCACTATCCATTTTAATGTCTCTGATACATCTGATCTACCAAGCAAAGTCTTTTTAATCCATGAAAAAAAAGTTTTGTTGTGCTCATTCAAAATCCACATTTCTTTCTTCTTTGGATGACATTGTTTCAACTCATTAATATTCAATGTGATATATGGTTGAGCATCAGCTATGTTATTCAAGATGTATGATTCTAACTTCTTCATTTATTCAGCTGACAATGATTTGACTTTCAAGCCGCGAATCCCCTTTCCTTCATTATTAACTCGTTCATGGCGAGATGGAGGCAAACCTATGTGTTGCGCTGCAGCCAAGTATCTCGTACAAAACTCTGCTACCTCCTCAGAAATATACTTTTCAATAATGGAGGCTTCAGGTCGATATAGATTTTTAACATACCCCTTTAATATTTTCATATACCTTTCAAAAGGATACATCCAACGAAGATATACAGGTCCACAAAGCTTTATTTCTCGAACTAGATGAATCATTAAATGCACCATTATATCAAAAAAAGTTGGAGGAAAATACATTTCCTATTGACAAAGTATAAAAATTGCATCCTTTTTCAAAATGTTCAAAGCATTCACATCAATCGCCTTGTTACAAATTGAATTGAAAAAATAACACAACTTTATTATAGTCTTTCTGACACGAATGGGCAATATTCCATGCAATGCAACTGGTAGAATTTGTTGCATCATGATGTGACAATCATGTGATTTCATACCTATCAACTTCAAGTCCTTCAATGAGACAAAATTTTTTACATTAGAAGAATAACCTTGAGGCACTTTGGTATCATGAAGACACTGACAGAAGCTAATTTTCTCCCTCTTCGATAATGTATGACAAGCCGGGGGAAGAAATGTTCGTCTTCCTTTAGGAGTGGGAGCTAACTCCAAACGTATTCCCATTGATAGTAAGTCTAATCTTGCATTCAACCCATCTTTAGTCTTTCCTTTAATATCTAACAATGTTCCAATCAAAGAATCACAGATATTCTTCTCCACGTTCATGACATCAATATTATGTTTAACTTCATGATACCTCCAATATGGTAGCTCAAAAAAAATTGACCTTTTCTTCCAAATATGTCTATCATTACCATATTTCTGTGTCTTTCCCAATGTCACGTCAAGGTTTTTCACCCTCTCAAAATACAGATCAGGGGATAAAGGTTTTGGAGCAGTATCAAATTTTTGTGAGCCATTAAATGTCTTTTTTAGTCTTCTATAAGGGTCTTCCATAGGCAAAAACTTTCGATGACCCATGTACACTGTTTTCCTCCCATGATGCAATTAACAATAGGACGTCTGTTGTTCGCAAATTGGACATGCTTTATGCCCTTTAACACTGTATCCAGACAAATTTCCATACACTGGGAAGCCATTTATAGTGAACAGAAGCACTGCATGCAGTTGAAAATATTCCATTTTATAAGAATCATACACCCTAATATCATCAGCCCATAACAGTTTCAAATCATCAATCAACGGTGACAAGTAAACATTAATATCATTACCGGGTTGCTTTGGACCAGAGATCATTGTACTCAACATGACATATTTGCGCTTCATACAAACTTCAGGAGAGAGGTTGTAAATTACCAAAAAAACAGGCCATGAACTATGTGTGCTACTGAGTGTTCGGTATGGATTCATTCCATCTGTGCACAACCCTAGTCTGAGATTTCTTATTTCATTTCCAAATGTAGAATACTGCGCATCAATTTTCTTCCATTGTGGACAATCAGCTGGATGACGTATTTTTCCATCACATACCCGCTCTTCAGCATGCCATCTTAACCTTTTTGCATCATGTGAATTAGCAAATAAACGTTTGAAACGATTAATTATAGGAAGATACCAAAATACATTTGAAGGGAGCTTTGTAATCTCTACATCACCCTGTGATTTTTCTTTCACCTTATACCGTGATGTCCCACATTTTGGACACTCTGACAGAAATTCATATTCCTTCCTATATATAATGAAGTCATTCGGACAGGCATGTATTTTCTTGTATCCCAATCCCATCGGGCATAATATTTTCTTGGCTTTGTAATGTGAATCTGGAAGATCGTTATCTTTTGGAAGAATGTCTTTCATCAATTGTAGCAGCTCTGTAAAACTTCTGTCACTCCATCCATGCTTTGCCTTCAGGTTAATCAATCTTAACACCGCCGACAGAACCGTAAAATCTGTACAACCGGGATATAATGGTTTTTCAGCATCACCATATAGACGTGAAACTGTCGGTTCTATCTCAATTTGTTCTGCTACAATATCACGAATCATTTCTTCAATTCCATCGGAGTTACCATCTTGCGAATCATCATCATCAGTGACATTCCGTCCAGTTTCACCATGCCAAATCCAAGGGTTGTAACTCGGATTAAAACCATGACATATCAGATGATCTTTTATCTCTCTACTTTTCAACTTCTTCATATTCAAACATTTCAAGCATGGACAGAAAAAAATGTCACTACTTGGAACATTTTGTTTTGAAAATTCCAAAAAGGCATCAACACCTTCCTCAAATTCATTGCTCATTCGATGTGTCGTAATCCAACTTCGACTCATTATTACCTATAACAAATATCAACAAAAAATATATATTTTTAAGATAAGATAAAACATGTTTATATGAAAAAAATCATAATTTGAATGTAAAACAATTTAAAATATCAAACAAATCTATAGGTATTTAAAAAAATATGCTTGAATATTATTTTTAAAACAAAATATAGTTAGATGTAACAGTTTTAAATTTCATTGAATCAAAGAAAACCATGACGCCTAATGATTCTCAAAATAAAATATACATCAATAAAACATAAACAAAATGATTTTTATCTGGAATAAGTGAATATGATCAGATGATACACATTTATAACAATCTCATGCCAATATACTAATAAACATGTTAAAATATAGGAATACCTAATGGAGCATATAACATGTGTTATTCATGCTTGTTGTTCAATCATTATGATCTAAAGTACTCAACACTTTCAAGTGCCAAAATCTTGAAAGTAGTAGTAGTTTTCATAAGTACCCAACACTAAATAGCTATACATCGTAAGTGTCATGTTAAAAATATGAATATAGACCATTTGTTTTATGTTTAATAATATTGTTATATTATCTGATCATTCTAATTATATATTAGAATTACTATATCCTTTTGATTCGATATATAATCTAAGGACATTAATATTTCTTTAGAAAAAGTAATGTTAATATCATGGTAATGTAAAAAAAAGTATATGTCGAACTATATATATGTAATACCAATAAAAAAATACATATGTGTTTGGCCTGGGTTTCACACATAAAACAACTCATCTCACAGATTAAATTTTTGAATCATCCTACATAATACTTATTTTTATAACTTAGGGAATGAAAATAATAAAAGTTTTGATTTATGATACTCATTATGGGTAAACATGATATATATAAATATAATATCTAATCTCATAAAAAGATATCCATGGGGGTATAAGAGCATACACAAATCACATGATCAAAAAGATAAGTGAAACAGTTCTATATAATCATAGATCATAAAACCTGAGTCCAAGTATAACAATTTTAGCATAACATAAGACATGATTTATATGATAGTGGGAACATGATTTAAAAAACCTTATTCACAAGATCACAACATTGGTATGTGGAATAACATAAGAGTGTGGCACAAACATAATCATATAAGTCATAACATATGTCAAGGGAAAACATAGTTTCATTCACCTCATATTGGGATATGTTAATCACCTTTCCTATAATTTATTATAATATTTCTTACGAGACACATCACATAACACATTGGACATGGTATAACCATCTGTATCCCATATTGATCTATGATATATAATGCATTGTCGAATGCATTAGAAGGATATTATGGACCCAAATGTCACATAATGACTAACCATATATATGGGTGAATCGTGATCATCAAATCATTTATAACACTTTCGTAGATCAATTAACTAACAAAAATGAAATGGGGGTCATAATTGTTTTTACAAAACATAATAATTATTAATACATAAAAATGTGTTTGGATGGTAAGATAAGATAATATACCTAATTCAATCTAATTATCGTTAAATTATTTCTACCTAGATAGAAAATACCTTTATAAAAAGTATAATTTAACTTGAGAATGAAAAGAAAGTACCCTTTACCTTTTTTATAATGAAAAATCTGAAAAGGATGATAATAATATTTAGGTATTATAAGTTTTTTATGAATTATTAATAATAAAAGAAATCACCTCACTTGGTTTTGTTGAGAATCGGACATACCATTGTATTCAAGAAATCAGATACACTTTACATGAAAAGGTCCATCATTTTTAGGAGATGACTGAAAGAAGAAATGTATTATCAGACTCACCATGAGTCCAGAATGAAATATTTGATTGTAATAGGTATGAATTGATATTTTTATGAATGCAGATGAAAACAGATGATGGTTTTCTGATCTAGGAGTTCTAAAAATCATAATTTTTTGAAAAAATATTATGATGTAAGAATGTTGAATGAAATTTTAAGGATAGGTATTACCGATTGTACCTGGTCCAATTTCATTCGTGAAAATCATTTTCTGGACGATCATATTGAAAATATGATTTTAAGAAAATAAGTACTACCAATCTTCATCCAGAAAGACACATTCCAGCTAAGTAGGAAATAATAATGTTGCTGGAAGAATGGAACATTACAGTACCACCCATTATTTTTCAGATTTTGCTGAAGCTAATCCTCAATGTTTTAATAACCATTTTCGAGTTGAATGTTACGAGTTGAATGAACATAATAACCATTTGCAATAACAAAAAATTCCACGAGATTCAAAAACGAACGAAAAGCACATCAAGAATCGAAACAAAAACGAACGAAATAAATTCGTGGAAGGCTTACTTGAATGTCGCGAGTTGAGATGATAGATCCGAGAGGAGTGAAGAAGATAAACAATGAAGCCAAAATGAGTTTAATGCAGGCGATCGACGAGCCGATTAGGGTTTACCGCGCGAGAGAGAGACGAGCCGGCGACTGTCAATCGAAAAATCTTAAATGAAAGAACACGGGATTTAATTTTTCTAAATGCTTTATAACGTCGGTTATTATATAACCGACGTTATAAACTATTTTTTAGATTTTTTACGTCGGTTATCTTAAAACCGACGTAAAAAAGATCCCGCGCTTTGGTTTTTTACGTCGGTTATTTTATAACCGACGTAAAAAACGCGTAGATATTGGGTTTTTTATGTCGGTTATTTGGAAACCGACGTAAAAAAACTCGATATCTACGCGTTTTTTACGTCGGCTATTTGGTAACCGACGTAAAAAAACCCCCGCGCGTTGGTTTTTTATGTCCGTTATAAGATAACCGACGTAAAAACCCAACAGGAGCGATTTGTAACGTCGGTTATTAAAATAACTGACGTGAAAAATCTACTCGCCGCATTTTTACGTCGGTTATATATAACCGACATAAAAAATGGTGACGTAAAAAACGATTTCTGCACTAGTGGGGGGTCAGGAATAGCCTAGCCTCACACCTTCCTTGCCTAAAAATCATCAAAATCCCTATGAACCCTAAAAACCCATAAAAATCCAAAGAAGCCCTAAAAATCCCAAAAAATGGATAACCACCTAAAAACCCTAAAAATACCAATGAAAACCTTAAAAACCTAAAAACACTTTAAAACCCTGAAAACTCTAAAAACCCTAAACCCTTAAAATCCCTATAAACCCTAAAAACTCTCAAAATCCCTAAAACCCCTAAAAACACATAAAAATCCTAAAAATCCCTGAAAATAAGTAACAATGTAAAAACCCTAAGAAAACCATAAAACCTAAAAACTCATAAAGCCCATAAAAAACATAAAAAATGCTAAAAACCCTAAAACCCCTAAAAATTATAAAAACCCCTAAAAATCCATAAAAATCCTAATAAATCCCTAGAAATCCTAAAAATGTAAAAAACATTAAAAACCCTAAAAACCCTATGAAAATCGTAAAACACTTAAAACCCCTAAAAACATAAAAAATGATAAATAGACAAAAAAATCCATAAAACCTTAAAAACCCAAAACCCCCTAAAAAACCTAAAAACCAATAAATATATAAAAACCCATCAAAAAACTAAAAACATTAATAAAATCTAAAAAATATTAAAACTCTAAAAACCCAAAAAACCATAAAATCCCTAAAAACCATAAAAACCCTAAAACCCCCAAAATCCCTAAAAACCATAAAAATCCTAAAAAATCCCTAAAATCTATAAAAATGTAAAAACCCTACGAAACTGAAAACCCTAAAAAAATTAAAACCTAAAACACTTTAAACACCAAAAAAATCCCTAAAAACACTAATAAAACCCTAAAAACCCTAAAAAATTCCCTAAAAACAAAAACACCATTAAAAACCCAGAAAATCACTAAGATAACCATAAAAAACTAAACATATTTAAATCCCCAAAAATCTAAAAACACTAAAACCCCTAAACACCAAAATAACACTAAAAATACTCAATGTCCCTAAAATCCTAAAAATCTTTAAAAACCCATAAAACCCAAAAAACCCAAAAAATCCTTAAATATGTAAAAAACACTAAAAATTTTGAAAACCTAAAAGGAAACATTAAAACCCTAAAAAACCCATAAAACCCCCCCAAAACCCAAAAAAAAGTTAAAATACTAAATCCCCTAAAACCCATAAAAACCCCTAAAACATTAAAAAATACTAAACCCATAAAACCCCTAAAAATAAAAAAAAATCTAAAAACAATTTAAATCCCTAAAAAAGTTTAAAAAACTCTAAAAACCCTTAAAACCCTGAAAAAATCAAAAAAAAATAACTAAAACCCAAAAAATGATCAAAACCATAAAAACCTTTAAACCCCCTCAAAATCCCTAAAAACCATAAAAACCCATAAAAATGTGAAAAATTGCATAAAAATACCTAAAAATTTAAAAACCCCTAAAAAACCTTAAGCGTAAAATGATCCATGTTTACAAGATCATTAATAAAAGAGAGAATGTGGTGCTTTTGGATGAGGCATTTCAGGTAGGATAGGGTTTCTTCTTCCATACAAATGGAACATTTATTTCTTTTATGTCTTGGTGAATATGGTTGAAATAAAAACACACATCACATACTCAATCATTCTCACCTCAATCTAATGCAAAGTGTAATCGGTATGACATGAATTATATATTTTTAGTTTATAATTTTTATTTAGTTCAAAATACACATCACATACTCAAAATTGAGAAAATGAATTCATATTATTTAAATACTTTAGTAAAATTATCCACAAGTCATTTGTGATGTGTAGGAATCATCGCCATCTGAACATGATTCGTGGTGTGACCAGTATGACTTCAAGGGTGTCTTTTTATTTAAAATTAACATCAATTTTAGTAAAAAAGAAAACTGACATACTCAAAACCAACAAAATGAATTAATATTGTTTTTATACTTTAGTAAAATGGTTCGTAAGTTATTTTTGACATGTAGGAATTATCCACACCTCAATCTGATACCTAATGTTCCTGGTATAACACAAAGTGTTTATTATCAATTTAAAATTGACATTTTAGTTCAAAAAGTGTCACTCACTGAAAACCAAACAGACATGCTTGGATGGTCTTAATAATTTAAGAAAATAATTCATGATTCATTTATTATGTGTAGTAATTAGTCTCACATGAAACCCATACACGATGTGACCAATATGACTCAAAGTGTATGTTTCCAGTTTAAAATGATATTTTAGTAAAAAAACATGAGTGATGTACTCAAAAACAAGAAAAATATTTCATTTTGTTTTTATACATTAGGAAAATGATCCATAATTCATTTGGGATATTTAGGAATCATCCACACCTTAATTTTATGAACGTTGTGACTAGTATGATTCCAAGTGTGTCTTTTTTATTTAAAATTAACCTTAATTTTAGTAAAAGAGAAAACTGACATACTCAAAATCGAGAAAATGCATTCATATTGCTTTGATACATTAGTAAAATGATCCATAAGTTATTTTTGAAATTTAGGAATTATTCACACCTCAATTTGATGCACAATGTTCCTGATATGACTCAAAGTTTTCGTTATCAATTTAAAATTGAAATTTTAGTTCAAAAAGTGTCACTCACTAAAAACTGAGAAAACACACTTGGATTGTCTTTATAAATCACAAAAATAGTTCATAATTAATTTTTCTCATGTATTAATACATCTCATGTCGAACCCACATATGATGTGACGGGTATGACTGAAAGTGTGTGTTTCCAATTTAAAATGACATTTTAGTAAAAAAACACAAGTGGTGTACTCAAAAATGAACAAATGAATTTAGATTGTTTTGATAATTTATGAAAAAATACATAGGTAATTTTATATGTATAGGAATCATCCTCACCTCAATATGATGCACATTTTGACTATTATAAATCCAATTGCTCCTGTTTTATTTAAAATTTACATTAATTTTACTAAAAAGGACAACTAGCATACTCAAAAATGAGAAAAAGCCTTCATATTGTTTTGATAATTTATAAAAACAATACATAATTTATTTTTGATGTGTAGGAATCATATGAACCTCAATATGATGCACTATGTTCTCGGTATGACTCAAAGTGTTCATTATAAATTTAAAATTGACATTTTAGTTCAAAAATTTTCATTCACTAAAAACCAAGAAAATATGCTCGTATTTTCTTGATAATTTAGGAAAATAATTTATAATTAATTTATGACATGTAGAAATTATTATCACATCAAACAAACACATGATGTGACCGATATGACTTAAAGTGCATGTTTCCATTTTAAAAGGACATTTTAGTAAAAAAACACAAGTGGTGTACTCAAAACTGAGAAAACACATTAGGATTGTTTTGATACTTTAGGAAAATAATAAATAAGTCATTTGGGACATATAGGAATCATCATCACCTCAATATAATGCACATTGTGAATGGTATGACTCCAAGTTCATCTTTTCAATATAAAAGTGTCATTTAGTTTAAAATGTGCATCACATCGCCAAAACTAATCAAATGATCCTAGATTATTTTCTCATCATTTTATCTTCTATTACTTAATTAATTTCCTTATAATTTTTATCTTATAATTATTTAGTTAATTTGCATAGAGATAATGCTTGAAGATGAATAATAAATGGTGTGATATGCAAGAATCCATTGTAACTCAATCTGATACACAGTTTTCCTGGTATCTAATTTAAAGTTTAGTTTAAAATTAACAATTTATGTTTAATTTATTTATTTATATTATTACTAACATAAGAATTTTTTTCTTATAAAGGTGCATTATTTTGCTCAAGTAGGTTTGGTTTTTTCTTTTATATCGGTGCGTTCTTTTTTCTATAATAGTGTTTTCTTTCTTGGATTTATGTTGTAAATTTTATTTCATTTAAATTATATATTTGTATCTGATTTTTCTAATTTCTAGTACTATTTATGGTGCTACAGTGTGTTGAATGACCTATTTCTGGTGTTTTAGTGTGTTGTAACATTACGCTGCAACATGCCCTTTTATCAATTCTGCTTAATGTGGTGATAAAGGTATTCTTTATTAGCACTAAATAAAAGCACCAATAAATGGAGCCTTTTGTTAGCACTTCTAAAAGCACTGATAAAGGGTTCTTTATTGGTGCTTTTTTAGCAATGATAAAGAAACCATTTATTAGTGTTTTTCAGCACTAATAAAAGCTTAGAGATTTTAACTACACTATGGTATTTAGTGCTTTTTTAGTGCTGATAAAGGCCTATTATAGTACTATTAAAGACCTCTTTTGTAGTAGTATAGAATGGAAATGGGAAAACATCACCATGGATTTTTTTTCAGACACCCCAAAAAATATAAGGTCCATAATGTAATTGGGGTTGTAGTCAATAACCTTATGAAGTTAGAATACTTCATTTCTATCAGAGAATATTTCTATCTTGATAATATTGTTAGAATATAAATTAAATAAGTGGTAAGGTTTCATGGAGTATCACATTCTATTATATCTGATATGGATCTAAGGTTTACCTTGAAGTTCTAGTGAAGTCTTTAGTAGGATCTAGATACATAGTTGAGTTTTATTCTTTTTTATAATCCTCATATAGATGTTTAGTCTGAGAGAACCATTCAAACCCAAGAGGATATGTTGAGATCTTATTCTATGGATTTCAAAGGTTTTTGTGATCATCACCTTCCTCTAGTTGAGTTTTATTACAATGATATCTTTCACTCAAGAACTCATATGGCTACTTATAAACCTATCTATGAAAAGAAGTGTATAACTCCAATGTGTTGGGATATAGTTGTATAAGTAAAGCTATTGTGACCTAAGATAGCTGAGAAAATGGCAGATAAATTCAGAGCCATTCAACAACACATAAAGGTATCTTAGAGTTGATAGAAAAGTTGTGATGACAATCATTATTGAAATATGGAATTTAAAGTTTTTGGGAAGTTACTTCTATGAATTTATCCATTATAAGATTCATAAATAACTGAAATTTGATCCCTAGGTATATTGGCCTAATGGATATTTTTTATCAAGTAGGGACAGTGTCTTATCGCTTGGCACTTCCACCAAACCTCTCTCAAGATCATGATGTGTTTCATGTATCTCTCTTGACGAAGTACATGCATAATCCATCACATATACTAAACTCATAGGTCATACCAATAGAGTATGATCTTTCCTATGAATAATAACTAATATAAATCTTGGATCATACAGATAAAGTGCTATAGAACAAGACTACTCACATGGTTAAAGTTCTTTGAAGGAATCAGAAATTCAAAGTTACTAGGAACCTAAGGATGTGATGAAACAGATATATCCTCATTTTTTTTATTGGAGTGACATAATTTCTAGTGTGAAATTCATTTTAAGTGGGTAAGATATAACACGCTAAGATTTTATTAAATTTCTCTCTTTAAAAAAATTTAATTTCTTTGATAGCATGCAGTACACACAACCCCGAGTGTAAATGAACCATAATATAGTATACAGCTATAACCTAGAACTTAAATTAGAGGTGTGAATAGGAATAACCACATTTTAAAAATATTTATAAAGGTTTCAGATAAATTAAATACATAAGTACTCAATTTTTAATAAAGTCATTATATGTTTTCAAAAAATACATTTTTCCTCAAAAATAGTTTTTATTGATTTTCTGATAAATAAATATCATTAATTTTTTCCAATTTTAGAAAATATATTTAAAAAAATTAATTTAATTTTTTAAATTAACATATCAAAATTATCTTTGAGTCAGTTTTTTAGAATTTTATGAAAGTATTAATTTTTCAATGAATAGTGAATACTAATTTTTATTGAAAACTATCTTTTCATTTAAAGAATTTATAGAGTTAAATTTTATTTTAAAATAGTTTTAAAAGTAAAATTAGTTCATTTATATTATTAATAATCCAATTATGGTCATTTTAATTAATTTTACGTGAATTTTGGTATAATAACTTCTTATACTTAAGAAAAAAATCATGAAAATCATTTTCGCCACATTTTGTGAGTTTATTTTAAAAGTAATTTATGCCACTTTTAGTTATTTAATTTGATAAAATAGATTAAATATTTTTAATTATAATTTAAAAAATATTAATGAGACCACTTTCATTTTTTTCATAAATAATAGTAAAAATGGTTAAAATTTGTCACTGCAGTTAAGGTTAAAACAGGTTGACCATGGGGTTAAACCAAAAGATAAGGGTAATTTTTCCAATTAAACTTGTTAAAATTATATCATATGGTAATATTTATACATAATCCTATCTCACCTTAAAATATATGTCTTTTTGGAATCATTTATCTTGATAATGAAATTATTATATTTTATTCATTAAAGAAATTCCAAATGTGACATCTACCACACTTATAAAAGGACACCACTATTTTCTATTATTTATATCACTTTGAGCCTTATATCTTGAATTAACCCCAACCAAACTTCTTATAAACTTATCCAGTCACTAATTGGAGGTTTTGTTCTTATGAAAATACCATTCCAAGGGTCCTTAAGAAAGGATCTAAGGGAGGCCAACCGAATGAGAGGTAATCATCTTACCCAACATCTTTCAATTTATTTATTCTTATATATCCTCTAAATATATGGTATTAATTGTAAAATAATAAATTAAATATAATTAATATATTTAAATTTTATTATAATTATGTAACTTCTAATATTCACCTCTATTACATCCAATGGGGAGTGAAAGTATCGCTCATGCGTACATGTGGAGTGTTGCTTCCACATAGCGATACAATTCATTTTCCATCACCATATTTCATTGATGGTAATTATTATGGGTTTAATTTTTATGTATTATATTTAAGATATAATTATGATTTTATAATTATAATATCATATCTAACTTCTTACACTCCAATTCGTTGGAAAATGATAATGTCGCTCATGTGCACGTGTGGACTAGCGCCTCCATGAAGCGATGTGGTTCATTTTTTTTCTATTTACATTGATGGTAATAAGGATATATTTTATTAATATATATGATATAATAATGATTATGGAAATATTTATTAATACTTACCCTTCTTTCATTCCATCCTTTAAAAATTGAAAATAGTGTTCAAGCGTGCGTATGAATTATCATCTTCATGAAAGGTGTAGTTCATTTTTCTATCTCTAGATTTTATGGATGAATTTAAATATATATAAAATTAATATATATTATATTTATATCATGATTAACATTCTGGGGATGATGTAACCATGATTAAAGTATAAGGACCAGAACTACCGAATCAAAACTCACATGAAAAATGCAACAGTTAACACTTGGAAATAATGATTTTAATAAGGAATAATTAATAAATGGGTGTTGAAATGTTATAAGTAGATAATATATTATATTATAAGTATGTTAATTATTATATTATATAATTATAATAAAATTAAATTTATTATACTGGATCTTAGAGCGCTTTCGAAGCAAGTCAAACTTGAGCTAAGGGTTTATCATCTCGGATTGTCTTCTTTGGGGAATATTTAATGTTATGAACCTATATTATTTTATGAGGTGTATGTATAACCCATTTTAAAATTTATATCATGAATATATTTTTTTAGGATATTTAATGTTTCATTTTAATTTATTCTTTCATGTGGATTATGATTCAAAAATTTCCAGCATTAAGGGTTTTATGTTAAAATATAATTGTTTACCAGGATTGTTATGACTAAGTTTATGATGATGTAATTTCATGATCTATGTATCAATAATTGAATTAATTTTATTCTCCTCTTTTTATTTCTAAATAATGCATGTTTTTTCTTTCATTTTACACTCTTCAATAACTTAAGAGACTAAAATAATGTTTTTTAAGGAAAATCGACTCTATTTCTCTCTTCGGTCAAAAATAATTTTTATTCCAAATCTATGTTTTCTAAAGATTTTTTTAATGAATGTTTTTACTATTCAACTGTACTTTTTTAAATTCATTTTTACCCATGATTAACTTTTTACAAAAAAAATTAAAAGGAATCTTCTTGAAGTTTTCTAAATGAAGTACTTTTGACTTTTAAAATGAAATGTGAAAGGAATAATTATTTTTACATACAGGAATGAATAGAATTTCTCACCATTATGACCACTAATTTATTTGAAGCTTACTTTATGATTTTCCAAGGTTATTTTCAAAGAAATTTTTTTCCTTAAAAATTGATAATTGTTTAGGTTTTTAAGAAGTTATTTCAATATGAAAAGGTTCTTTTTATCAAGAAATATTATATACATATTTTAAAGGTATTTTCATATAAGATAACATCATTTAATGTACTTATGTTTTATTAGGTTTATAATCCAATGTTACCATACACTTTCATTATTTGGATGGATTATGATGATGATGATTTAAGGATGATTCTATTAATCTCATTTCTTTCTCATGGGTTAATTAAGTTATGATGAAACCTTTATGAAACTCATTTACTTTCCATAGGTTATGATATGATGAAATTTGTATGAAACCCATTTAAGTTCCATAAGTTATGCTATAATGAATGTTTTATGATCATGTTGAACAAATATATATGACTTTCATTATGTGATAGGTGATCCTATAATTATATAACCCTCCAACACATTGGGTAAATATGGATATCTCATGAGATAATAAGTATTTTAATGGGGATGAAACTAGTTTAGTAAGGGACTTTGTCCACTATGATAGTCTTTAGAGTAAACCCTAACTAAGGGTATGATGGTTTGGGGATTGAACTCAATCTACTATGATAGTCTTGGCAATGAGCCTTGACTAATAAGGAAATGATTTTCTATGCTTACGTGTATTCTAAAAAAACTTATGTCTTATGAAAAATTTATACTTTCATGGGTCATGTTTGTTGATTACTTTATGATTCATGTCTTATGAACTGTCAAGATTTATTCCATAACTCAAAATTATGATCTATGATATGTAGGGTATAGTTTTCAAATGTTATGATCATGTTATCATACCCTTATGGTCATTTTATCTTTAATTTGTCATTGATATCTTCCTTGTTTACCTTTACTGAGCATTAGATCTCACTCTTTCTTATGTTTCCTTTCCACAAGTTATAAAGAAAGTTTTTAAGTATGATATGTGTAATAAGGGTTCTAGTTATGAAGATTTTAGTGGGAGATGATATAGATCTCTTATGAAAAAGTTTTTTATGTATCTAAGTTTCCAAATACACTAGACATATATGATTTTGGTGTGGATTGTAATATTATTTATTGAATATTCATCTAATAATATGTGATATTTATGTATGAAAAGTATGGGTCGCTATAGAGAAAAATTTTAGAACTATCCAAGATAATAGTCAAGCCACTAGACAATCTAAAGGAACTATAAATCTTACTAATGTGTCTAAAAATGATGGTTTTACCTTGATCCTAGCTTGAAAGTATGAAATGTTCAATCAAGTGAAAAATAATATCTAATCAACTAAGTATGTTTAATCTAAATATATGTTCAAACTTTATGGGGATTCATAGGATGATCCTAAGAGAATCTAGGCTAATAAATTTTAGGAATTTTAGGAGAATACTTTAGGTGATCCTAAGGGGGTGAAGAAAGCTACCAGAATTGTTGAAATTGTTGAAATTGTTGAAATTATTGAAATTGTGATCTCTAGTTTGGTAAGGAGCTTAAATAAAGGGGAAATTATAATAATAAATAGATAGGTGATTAGTATGAGAACAAACATATACCCAAAACTAGGGGATCTATCTCAAAAATATTATTTTCTTCTATAATTTTCAAGGGATGAATAACGCAAACACTTCTTCATCACTTCATCACATAATTAATGTTCACCAAGAAAGTGTTCTTAGGCTAGAAGAACCTATAGTAAATTAAAATAAAATTTATTTCTTAGATTGACTAAGGATGTGATATCACTTAATGGATTAAAATATTATTGATATTTCAGTTGACACCCAATAGGTTTTTATTCATTATATTTTTTCTACCATATCTATTTCAATCAACTCATAGGATGTTTTATTCCATATTTATTTTGATAACCATATATTTATGGTTGTTTTGGTGTATAAAAAATTTTCTTATATTCATAGGAAGGAACTCTGGAATGAACTTACTCATCTTCCATAAGATATACCTAGGATGGTGATGGGTTAATTCAACACTACCTTGGACCCCCATGAATGAATTGGTAATTTTTACACCAAGGTTTCCACTACTGCCTTTCAAAAGTTTTTTGATAATTAATTCTTGTTTGATATTAAACTCATTGGTGTTGATTTCACTTGGAACAAACACAGTGTGAATGGGAGGAAAGCTTGAAAATTAGATCATGTCTTTCTCTTCATGTCTGGTGATGGCTATTCTTCATTGATTAGTTTCACTTATCTCCCTAGGTTTCATTCTATTCATAACTCAATCATTGTCTCTTTTTTGATACCTAGATGAATGGTTCATTTTCCTTTTAGGTTCAATAATGCTTGGCTCAAAAATTAGGAATGCTCCCACATTGTCAATAGGGAATGGAATAAGCCTAATATTAATAATGCCTTTTAAATTATTACCTTAAAGTTGAAGAGGATAAAATTGGTCCTTAAGTCATGTAGTAGATAAAAGTTTAGAAATCTTGATCTAAATATTAGAGAGGATAAACCCAAGTAATAGTAGATATAAAATAAATTCTTGGATTAGAATCTTCCTCATGTAAAGAACCCAAGTGATTTACTGAAGTTGAATTTTTTTTCAATTGGTTTTGAATATTAAAATTCAATTTGATCTTAATTTTGATGATTTTTGAAGTGATATTAAGTTATAAGACTCATGTTAATGGTGGAACATTTTTTAAAAAAATAGATAAATAAGTGAATTCCATGAAATATTTTATTATTTCATGAGGAATGAAAAGAAGTCTGTGTGAATATATATTTACATTTTACATGAATAATTATTGAAGGAGATTCTCATTTGGAATTTGATAATTCCATGTATTATATTTGGATAACTATTTTTTGAGTTGCTCAAAAAATAAGCCTACCATGAATCAACTAACAAAAAAGTGAACCACTACTTAATTGAGAAAGTAAATCGACCTCAACTAGGCCAAATAGTATCAAAGGAATATACACATGGAGGAATAAGAGAGCAGAGTATTGGTTCCATCATGTAGGGTGGCATGAAAAAAGGAATGATCATATCGACACAGTTCAATTCTAGTGGTATTTCGGGAGTAGACCCTGCACCTGGTGGGGGTTGAAGATGCACATTTACTAATTAATTAATGTTCAACCAGATGGATTTTTGATGTGGGACTTGTGTATTCTGATCACTATTCATCCATATTAAGATATACAGATAGAATGGAAACTGTATGATATGACCATCCTTCACTATTTTATCAAGCCAAACATCATCTTCAACCTCAACCACCTAAGGGTTTGTTTCATGCATTGGAGTTCATTGGGTTCTTCATTGTCGAGCTTCTTTGATCAAACCAATCTCAAGTCGGTGATATGAAGGATTGAATGAGATAATTTTATCCATGAAACTTTGTTTTCATGAAATATAGATTCTTAATATGAGACAAATATACATTGGTGAGTGAAGATAGTGTTTCTCACAGTTGTATAAGATGAGGTTGTGAAAACATATGTAAGACGATGCATGTATGTGGAGAAAGGCGGTGAATTTGATTCGGTGGTGTTTTCTATAAATACCCCAACGTGCACTCATTTTCAGTATAAGATTAATGAAGATTTTGAGATAAGAGGAGACTAAAACAAAGGGTTGAATAATATATATATATTCATAATAGATCCATGCACTCATGTTGATATTGATAAAGCCTTTGTGTATGCATGCTGATGATTTGTGTCCCATGAACCTTTGCATGTGGTATGCACACTCAAAGTTGTTATGAAAATAAACTGTGAAATATCTAATCAAGCTTTAAAGCTTCATAAAGTGTATATCCTATGTATATAGTTGTGGGAAGTAATTTTAATTTCATGCATGTGATATAATACATGCATGATATTGAATCAAGGTACTACACAAATATGCAGTGGAATGCATGATATACTTTCACGAAAGAAGATGAGGAATTAGCTACATGAGTTTCATGTTTTTTACTATGTAAATAAAATAAATACAGTAAATGTGTGATTAAACTGTGTGAAAATATCATGGTAGTGAAATAAATATTGAGGCAGTGTATTATGATTTCACTATTCAACATTTAGATGCACATAAAATAATAATTGTATGAAATCTTGTGCATTTGTGTGATTGAACAAAGAATAATGACTGAGAAGACCATGAATTTTATTTTACATGAATGAATATTGAGATAATCACATGAAATATTCCTTTCATGAATTGTGTTCAGTGATTTGAGACAAAGACAGACATAAATTTAGAAGGAATATACCCAAGTAGTCGGTGTATTAAGAAAGTTTAGATCAGTTCAATATCAGTGTATAGTGATAAATATTAGGAACTTTTTATTAGTTGTTGAAGTTCTTGAATATTATACATGATCAGATCATGTGATCTAGTTTTATTGTGGATAAAGACTACATCTCAAAGTAATACAGAAGTAATTAGAAGCTGACAGATATCTTTCTAACAAAGGATTGTATCTTGTATGACTCAAGATTGTGGAAGTATTCAGTGGGACTTTGAAGTAGAAGAAGTATCCAGTGAGAATATAGAGAGATATAGTGTGATGTCAGTGACACTATGGGATGTATTATAAAATCCTCCTGTGGGATTCAGGAGTATCTTATTTAAGTGGTAACTTGTAAACTCTAGTGGGACTATATAGTGGAACACTATGAGACTCAATGATGATGGGAATAGGACTTTCCTTAGTTGTAATCACCTACATATAGTGAATAATCTGTAATCGATAGGTATAATTGGTTGTAGCAAGTAGTGGTTCTTAGTACTGAACCTTGTAAAAATATAGTGTGATGTGTTTAATTTACTTTCTTCATTGCACACATGATCCACTCATCCTAATGGACGACATAGTTTTTAAGGGGGTAAAATAAAATAAAATAATTCAAAAAATAATAATTCACGCTTGATTTACCCCCCCCCCCCCCAGTGCGACCACATGATCTATTAGGAACTTCAATTGGTATCATAGAAAAGGTTCCACCTCTGGTTGGATCTAATTTACTTGCCCAATCATTTATATCAGAAGTATATGAAGTGTATATTTTATTTTGAATAAGATTTAGAAGAGATTCAAATGGAAAATCCTACCTCTGCTCCTAATGTTATAAATATTGAAGTTTCAGTTAAGACATAGAAAAATAGTATAAAAATAGTGGTAAAAAACTAAATAATAACTCAAAGATAAATTAATATCAACTATAGGATGAAGGAACTCATAGTGGTAATTGTTTAGTAAGGTTAGTTGATTATAATTTTAATGAATCAGGTTCAAGCTATGATGAATATATGTTCAATTATGAAATCAAATAAAATTTGAAGAAAGTTCTCAAAGAATTAGTCACATGTATTATCTGAGTTTTAAAGGAACTTTGGGATGAAAATTTACAGCCGGAAGAAGTGGCTAATGATATATAAGAGGCATTGTCTAAAAAGGTTTGCATATATAACACTATCACAAAACTTGTCAAAGCAAAGGATGAAATATTCTCTCTTTGTAATGAAAGATATTTTGAAGCTATTGAATAATTGAAGAGTAATTTATGTGAGAAAGATTTATTTGAAATGGTATTTATAGAATTTATCTATGCACTATAAAATATATGTAATATATCTTTTAATGTAAAAGATGGTCATTTATAGGTTAAATAAAAAAATAATTGAGGAGCTTGACAATTTTTTACTGAAGACCAACCAAGTGCATGAAGATGATATTTAAAAGATAAATATTCAATAGGGAGAAAGTATGAAATAATTTTATGATGAGAATATTAATCTCAACTTAAAATCTATTTAATTATAAGTGATACTAATAAATATGGAATAAACATAAGTTGAGACTTTGCAAACTGTTGAGAAAATAAGTACTACCAAGAATTCATCATATAAGATCCCTATTTCTAAAAAGAATCAATCTAGTGGCAAGAATAGCTTGATATTATCTAAGGATGAATATATTTTAGGCTTATTGAAAAAGGTAACCCATTGTCCTAATAAATTTTTGTGTACTAATGTTGTTTTGGTGACTAGTGTAGATTCAAATTTAGAATATGGAAAAACATGGGTGAAGAAAAATTTTCAAGAATCCACTATATCTTAAAAGATGCATGTGAATAAGTGTATAAATTATTATTCTACAAAAAAAAGTAAAAGTGAATAACTATGTTTTCTAAAATTATTAAGATGTAAAAGATAGTCATAATGTATCACAGAAGTAAAAAAATCTAGTTTTTTGGTTATTATTGGTGTTGTTGGAAGTTTGGGCATTAGGAAATAAATTTTTGGCAAAATATTTCACTTTATGAATATTATATAATTCCTACATTTAGGGTGAAAATATGAAGAAAACTGGAAACCTTCACAATAGAAATAGAATTTACAAGAAATAAATCACTCTATAAAGAAAATATATAAAGATTTTGAAGATTTCTATGAGTATTGCAATAAAATTGGTCATTGTTATGATTAGTGATGGTATGTATCAATCATAAAAAAATCATATATTGATGTGAAGAAAATACCACAAAAAAGGAAGAAGGAAAGAAAAGATTATGATAGTTGAACCTTGGGATCTGAACAAAATAATAAGATTGTTAAACAAACAACTCCCAAGAATATGGTGAATAATGTTACAAATAGTGTCACACCAAAGAAGAGATGCTTCTACTGTGGTAGGAAAGGACACATCAGGGACCATTGTGAATTTTCTATGAACATCAATACTAAAAAATTAATATGGAATCTAAGAAATAATCAATCCAGAAAAGAAACATTAAGATTGATTTGGTGAAAGAAATATCTGATGAAGAATTTGAAAAGTTTCCTAAAAAGAGTAACTCAGTGGATGTTAAAGATGCATGTGAAAGGTTTCATAATTTCTCACATTTGAGTAAAAAAAATTTGACATGGATGCCTGGACAAGAAGAATTCATGAAGAATAAAGGTAAAGAACCTATGACTTCTTATGTTAAAAATAAGAAGTCTACACACCAAGTCAATATTGAGCATGTTCCTAAAAATTGATTGATCATTTGGCTAGAATAGTTGGAAGAGGCTAGAAATATGGAGTAGGCATAGAAAACTGAAAATATTTTGCTAGAAAATGTTAATAATACTTTTCTATATAAGAATATAGTTGGGTTAAGAAGAAACTTTCAACCTTGTTTCTATAATTACGAAGCATTAAAGAACCACCTTATTCCCATATATATAGATTATGTTTATTTTTAATGAAAGGAATTAAAGGTGAGGCATGTATTTAGGGGGAGACCTGAATTTAATAAAAAAAATTAACATATTATAGTTAAAAGATTATCCATCATGGAAGACTATTGAATTCATGTTGCCTATGCAATATTTCAAATAATATTAGAATATTCTTGGAATTTAATTTTCAAGAAATCCAATCATGATAAAGAATTATTGAGTGCATATCTTTAGGGTGGAATGGAAGAAAAACCACCAGATATCTCTATCTCAGTTGATATCTTATGAATATCTAAAGTCCCAGTGAGGTATGCATCTGATAATTCTAAATGTTAAAAATCTAAAGATTGAATCACGTCATCATTGAGTAGATTAGTTGAAAATATTTTGAATAATCCCTAAAATAATATATTAGTTTTGGTATCACATGATAGAAATTTATTAACATAATTGATGTTAAATTGGATCACTATTATTTTCTACAACAAGCATGGATCACATAAACTTGGAGTTGGTTAATTTTAGCACTTTGTTAAGTTTTTTTTTATTTTTTCCTTCTCTGGAGTACATCAGAATAAATATAAGGAGAGAAGAATATGTTTTTAAAATATGAATTTTGGAGATGATAATTCCATCCCACACTTATATATTTGGTTTTATTGTCAATGAGGGGGAGAAGATAACATTGACTTTAGAATTGAATTGGGTATTGACAAAAAATCTAAAGGGGGAGATTTAATAATCCAAGTGATTTATTAAAGTTAAATTTTTTTCAATTATTTGTGGAGATGAAAATTCAATTTGATCTTAATTGTGAGGATTGTTGAGGTGATATTAAGTTCAAAGACTTGTGAAAATGTTGAAACATTGTTTATAACAATGGAGAAAGAAGTAAAGTCCATGCAATATTTTATTATTTCATGAGGAATTAAAATAAGTCCATGTGAAATGTGTTTACATTTTACATAAGGAATAGTTAAAGGAGATTTTGGTTTGGCTTTTGATAATTCCATTTTTTATATTTTTATAACTATTTTTGTGAGTTAGTAAAAAAAAATAAGCCTACTATCATTCGGATAAGGGATAAGTGAACCACTACTTAGGTGGGAAAGAAAGTTGACATCAACCAGGTTTAATAGTGGTAAAGAGGAACATACACATGAAGGTTCAAGAGAGAAGAGAAGTGACTCCACTGGTCAGGGTGTCATGGTGATGGAATAAGCATGTCAGCATGAGTCAGTGACATTGAGGGTTTGAGAGTGAACCCTGGTACTCACATCTATTGGATTGAACATAAGTATTTACTTATTAAGAAACTCTTAACTAGATAGCTTTTTGATGTGTGAATTGCATATATCGATCACTATTCATCTGCCTTAAAATATACAGATAGAACGGCAACCACCCGATCTGATCATCCTACACCATTTGATCAAGATGAATGTTGCCTTCAACCTCATCCACTTGAGGTTTTGTTTCATGTGTTGTATTTCATTGGGTTCTTCATTATTTATCCACTATGATCAAACCGAGCTTGATTTGGTAATATAAATTATTGAATGAGCACGTTTTATTCATGAAACTTTGTTTTCATGAAATATATATGCTTAATTTGAGAAAAAGATAAATTAGAGAATGAATGTGGTGTTTCTCATAGTCATCTCACCTAAGGTTGTGTACACAGATGTAAGTGGTGCGCGTATGTAGATAAAGTTAGTGAATTTGAGTCATTGGTGTTGTTTATAAATACCCTAACATGTTCTCATTTATAGTATGATATGAATGAATATTTTGAGAATAGAGGAGACCAAAGAAGAGGCTTGAATAAAATTTGTATTCATGTAAGAGATCCATGTGCTCATACTAAGATTTCCAAAGCCTTAATGTGTGTGTGATGATGATGTTTGTTCCAAAAACCATTACCTATGGTATCAACACTAGAATTTATTACATGAAGAAATTGTAATACTTGAGACTCAAATATTTTTAAAGTGGAGATACCATGTATTTAGTTATGAGAATGAATTTTAATTACATGCATGTGATATAATACAAGCATGAAATAGAATGAAGGTGTTATGAGAAGATGTAGTGGCATGCATGATATACTTATGCGAAAGAAGTTGAGGCATTCGCTACATGAGTTTCATGTTATGCACTGCATGAATAAAAGAAATATAGTGAATGTGTTCTTAGACAGTGTCCAACTATTGCGACAGTGAATGAAATATTGAGGTAGTGTAATGTGCCTGTACTATTCAACATATGGAAAAACATAAAATAACACTTTCGTGAAAGCTTGTACATTTTTATGATTTTGTAACGTCCCAGATCCGGGTGACACTCAACGGGTGCCCTGAACCCAGTTGGTCACATGACATCAAGCGTATTTCCCCAAACGCCAGAGGCTGCTGACTAGCAGCGAGGGCCTAGGTCTGATAGTGGGGAAACTACGCCCTCATTTGTCAAAGTGTAGCGCAGTGAAGAAAATACAAACATACTAAAAGTGGAAGCAGTAAACAATACCAAGTTGAAATGGACAACATTATAGAAGTAAAAGATAACAACAGTCATATAAATACGATGATGAAATATGTCCCTAAGTCTAAGAAAGCATCCAAAACAGGATACACTGCAATCTGAAACAATACAGTACAAGGGAAAAATATAGAAAAACAAAATAGTGCAGCAGGAACTCAGCAGCATCACAAGCCTAAGCTTGGTCCCATTCTCTCCTACTCCTCTGCAACAATCAAGTACCTGTATAGGGACTCTTTCCCTTATGAACACCTACATAAATATAATCTTTTTGGGCCCAAGACATGATCCAAACAGGGTGTGAGAAATAAATCTCAGTAGGCAACCACCAAAGGCCCGTGCCCAACTGTCAGTGAAATGTACAACAGCAGTGTGTAGTAATGAAATGCAGTAAGCTAGGAAGTACTCAAAAGCAGATACTCCTACCAGTTCCATTTCCATTTAATTATTATTTATCAATTCAATATAATTGAATTATAAGTTTCTGAGACTTAGCCTCAGGCAAAAATCTTCTAAACAGTGTCGTAGTTAAAATCACAACAAGCTATCTAACAAGTAGAAGGCAAAACAATACTAAGCCTATGCTTTAGCCTGGTAGGTACAACATAAGAAATCACTACAGTGAATATGCAAAGTAACAGAGTCCTCAGACACGCAAAACCTTACCCTTAGGTAATCAGAATCGAAACCCTCAGGTGATTGCCCTCAAGCATAATGAATATTGCCCTCAGGCATACGAGATACTACCCTCAGGCACGGAAGCTACTGCCCTCAGACATATGAAATGTTTCCCTTAGTCTAAACAAATACTTTCCCTCAGGCATAGGAAACGTTTCCCTCAGGAAAATCAAACCCTTTCCCTCAGGCTAAACAAAACCTTGCCCTCAGGCTAATCAAAACACTGCCCTCAGGCTAAGAAAAACACTGCCCTCGATCTAAGCAAGTAACCGGGCCGAGCCCAACACATAAGAAAGCAAATATATATACATTTTCTCTCAAGAAAACTCAAATAATTATAAATCAAGGCATACCCTCGGGTATCCTGGCCAAACGGCTAAACAAGGGAAATGCACCCACGGGGTGGCCCTGGATCAAGGCAACGATCCCAAACAGAAGTTATTACATATTCATTAAATTACCTATGCAATTATAGATATTTAATTAGTCAAGGCCTCATCCATATGACACCCCAAATATGGGTGTGTAGCACCATGGTACACAAAAACAACTTGAAAGTTGGAAATAAACACCAGACCACCTACCCTGATCTCTACTTATCAATATATGCGAATGACGCCTCCCGAAACACCCAAGAACGGCATAGATCTGGGATAAACATTCACCCATTCAAACTCAAATAACTTCCCATCGGAAAATAATTGGAAGGAAACACACAAGTAGAGGAAAGGGCTTACCCACGCGGTCCTAATGTGATCGTCGGCAAAGGAATCAGAGTCCCGGTGTTTGGTCGGGAGCTCTTCCAAGGTTCGGTCATCTCTCCTATGGCCTCCCGTTGTTCTAAGCTTACTCTGTAGAAAGATGAGGCTATTGCCTGTTTATAACAAAAAAACACAACTACACGGCATGTACTCTCAAGTACACGGCGTGTAATTTTCATTTTTTAACTGTTCCTCTGATGGCCACTTTCCACCGCCTCACTATTCATCTGTCGACATGAGTACATGGCGTGTATTTCTGAGTACATGGAGTGTACTATCGTTCCACTGGCGGTTACTCCCACTGCCTTACTGTTCACCTGACGACTGATTACACGGCGTGTATATACTAAGTACACAGCGTGTAGTCAGTTTTTACACCCTTCATCGCCGATAGGCCTACAGCCCTATGTAATCTTCTCACACGACCAAAGTACACGGTGTGTGGAAAATTACATGGTGTGTACCCACAAAATTTGGTATTTTTCCCCATTTTCCTTATTTTCTCAAAAACACTTGAGGAAAAAGGAAAAGAAGAAACCTGTACCTCAAGAATAAGAACCGGGTTCTTGCAAACTTCCCCCCTTAAAGAAATTTGTCCCCAAATTGCCCTTCCAAGGGTGGTAAAGATAAAGCTGAGAACAAATCTGGCCACTGATCACATACGTCGGTCTCCCGCTCCTAGGATTCATCCTGCACTCAGCCATGCTGCCATAGCACCCGTACGAGAGGAACTGAACGGCCTCGAAGAACCTTCGTGCTCCTATCAACAATACGAATCGGATTCTCCTCAAAGGATGCATCAGCCTGAAGCTCAACCTCTTCAGGCTAAAAAACGTGAGATGGGTCTAAGTGATAACGGCGTAGCTGAGATAAATGGAAGATGTCATGCATGGACCGGTACCTCTGTGGTAACTACAACCGATAGGAAACCGGACCGACTCTCTCCAGAATCTCAAATGGCCCCACATACCTTGGTGAAATTTTACCCTGTCTCATAATCCGCCTGTGTCCCAACCTTGGTGAAACACGCAAGAAAACCTGATCCCCGACCACGAACTCCAAGGGTCGTCTGCGGCGATCAGCATAAGATTTCGGACAATATTGTGTGGTATCCATCTGCTTATGAATTAACTAGACCTGCTCTGAAGTCTCTTGCATGAGATGTGGTCCCATTAAAGTTGTCTCACCTACATCCAACCAGCACAAGGGTGATCGGCATGGCCTACCATATAAAGCCTTGTAAGGTGTCATCTCAATAGTTTCCTGAAAACTATTATTGTAGGAAAAATTGACCAGGGGTATGTGCTTATCCCAAGAGCCCCCAAATTCCAGGGCGCATACACGCAGTATATCCTCTAGCACCTGTATCGTACGCTCTGACTGGCCATCAGTCTGAGGGTGGTAAGCCGTGCCCAGAAGCACCTGTGTAGCCAGTGCCCTTTGAAAACTCTTCCAGAAACAAGATGTAAAACGGGCATCCCTATCTGAAATGATAGAAAGAGGGACACCATGAAGACGTACCACCTCTCGGATATACAACTTCCCGAGCTCATCAACACTGAAGGTCTCCTTGATCAGTAAAAAGTGAGATACCTTTGTAATTATATCCACATCAACCCATACGTCATCACTTCCTCGAGGTGACCTTGGAAACCCGGTCACGAAGACCATCGCGACATCATCCCATTTCCACTCTGAAATGGGTAACTATTGTAATAGTATGGTTGGCCTCTGATGCTCCACTTTCAACTGCTAGCAGGTGGAACATCTCGTAACAAAACCAGCTACCTCTCTTTTCATACCTGGCCACCAGTACTGATGTCTCAAGTCACAGTACATTTTGGTAACTCCAGGATGCAATGCCCAAGCTGAAGCATGAAATTCTTGCATCAACTCCTCGCATATATCCCCTATAACCCACACTCTTCCATGGATACGCAGAACCTCATCATCGCCTATCATCCAACCGGGAGGAGGGTCCTCACTTGCCACTGACTCCCGTAGAACAAGGTCTTCCGAATCTGATAGTTGTCTCATCCTCACTCTATACAGGAGGGTAGAAGTCGCAGCTAATGATGAAAGATAGGCTCTCCCCTAACTATCATGCACCTCCAAATGAATATCAGAGAACAAAGCCATAAGCTACCACTCACCACTGGCCTCCTGCACTGCCTGTATCTGAGTCCTCCTACTCAGTGCATCAGCTACTTCATTACCCTTACCAGGTGTATAGGCAAGCTCAAAGTCAAAGGACTGAAGGTATTCAACCCACCTTCACTGTCTCAAATTCAGGTCATGCTGGGTAAAGATTTATTTAAGACTTTTTTGGTCCGTAAACACCACAAAATGTTCTCCCAAGAGAAAATGTCTCCAACAGTGTAACGTGTGAACAACTACAGCCAACTCGAGATCATGCGTCGGGTAATTCCTCTCATGTGGCATCAACTGCCGAGACCCATACGCAACTACTCGATCGCCCTGCATCAACACTGCTCCCAGCCCAATACCTGATGCATCACAATAAACTGTATAGATCTTCCCTTTCTATGGAAGTATCAGGACTGGTGTTGATGTCAAACTTTCCCTTCAGCTCCTGAAAGGCACTCTCGCAAGCTTCTGACCAAACGAACTTCACACCCTTCTTATTCAAACCCGTTAACGGCACTGTTAAGCGGGAGAAGTCTTGTATGAAGCACCTGTAGTAACCATCCAGCCCCAAGAAACTCCGTATTTCAAACATGTTCTTAGGCTGCTCCCAGGAAACTACTGCTCTCACTTTCTCTGGGTCTACCGCAACTCCTGCCTCTGAGATGATATGACCCAGGAAGTGTATTCGGTCCATCAAAAAGTGGAACTTTGAGATCTTATCATATAGCTGATGCTCTCTCAGTGTACTCAGTATGATCTCAAGATGGGTAGCATGGTCGTGTCAAGTGTGAGAGTACACCAAGATATCATCCACAAAGACTACCACAAAAGAATCCAGATATGGGTGGAACACACGATTTATCAAAGCCATGAAAACTGCTGGCGTGTTCGTGAGTCCGAACGACATGACCAAGTACTCGTATAGATCATATCTGCTCTGAAAGGCTGTAAGTGGTATGTCTGATGGTCTAACGTGAAACTGATGATATCAGGATCTCAAGTAAATCTTCGAGAACACCCGTTCTCCTTGAAGTTGATCAAAAAGATCATTAATCCTTGGCAAGGTATATCGGTTCTTGACCATTAACTGGTTCATCTTCTGATAATCCACACAGTCTGAGGGTATCGTTCGCCTTCTTCGCAAATAGGACAGACAAACCCCAAGGAGAAGTACTGGGTCGGATGAAACCCTTTGTCTGCAACTCCTCCAACTGCTTCTTGAGCTCTTGCAACTCTGGTGTAGCCATCCTATAAGGAGGAATAGACACTGGTGCCTCTCTTAGAATAAGCTCAACAGATAAATCCACCCCTCGCTCCAGAGGAAGACCTCAAAAGTTGTTCGAGAATACATCCCTGAAACAATCAACCACTGGAGGGAAATCCTTCTGACAAGTTCCCTGGTCATCCAGATATAAACTCGTAATCTAGGTTGTCACTCCCCCTTGCCCACGATGCTTGGGTCCAGCTCGGCTCTCCTGGACATCTCATTCTCCCTTGTATAGAAACTCTCTTCCCTCTGGTGACGTGAAACTCACCCTCTGATGATAGCAATCTACAAAGTCTCGAAAGGGTACCAACCAGTCTATCCTGAGAATGACATCATAGCTCATCATCTCTAAGACAAAGAGGTCCCATAGGAAGTGACACCCACCAACCTCTAGGGGAACTCCCTGCACTGACGCACACCTGCTGGTCTAATCCCCAATGGAGTGTACAATGTCATAATATCAGAAGAAGAAGAAACACAGAGCCCAAGGCTCTCCACAACAGGCACAGATATAATGTTATACGTAGCACCAGTATCGAAAAGTACTAAATATAAAATAGAAGCAACTAGAATAGTACCTCTGACAGTGGAAGGTCTGGGATCCTGGTTCTATTGGGTTTGTTGCACTACATATGTCTGACTAGTGCCACGACCCTACGACACAACCTGGCTACCCTGAGCTGACCCGCCCTGTTGTCTCTAAGATCCTAGTGTTTGGATACCACGGCCAAGACCACCACCTTGGCCTGAACTTCCTAACGTATTCCAATTCCCTGACTGGTAAGAAGCTGTTGGCCCTGCTCTTGCACACGGAGTCTTCACATAACCCCTCTCACTAGCCAATGGTGGAAACGCCCTGCAAAAACGCTACAGATGACCCATCTTGCCGCAAGATTGTCACTCCACTAGGTCATGTGGACACTAAGGTCTATTATGCCCCTCTTTACCGCACTGGTAGCACATTACCAGGCCACCTGAGGAATTCTTCTAGCTAGTACTACCACCATGAGATAAATTCATCTACCTCTTCCTCTTGCTGGTAGAAATAGTACCAGAAACTGGTGTCAAACCGCCCTGGCCTGCACCACTAGCTTCCCGCAGGTTCCGCTCAGTAATCAGTGCCTGGTTCACAATAGCATGCACTGTAGGCAACCTTAAAACATTCACCAGTGCTCGGATGTCATGTTGAAGACCATCCTCAAAGCGTCTAGCCCTCAACATCTCATCACCCACTAGAACAGGTGCAAAACCCTATAACTTGGTGAAGCAGGTAGAATAGTCCATTACTGACATGGCGCCCTGCTACAAATTCATGAACTCTTGATCTTGATCTGCCCTTAGCATCTCCGAAAAGAAAAATTCATAGAAGACTGCCTGAAAATATTCCCACGCCGTGTCTCTGTGATGCTCAGTCTGGGTAGTAACATCCCACCATCTCTTGGCGGAATCACGCAACATGTAAGTAGCGAGCATGACCCTCCTCCCAGGAGGCGTCTCCAGATGCTCAAATATCGTCTGCATAGAACCCAGCCATGATTCTGCAGCCTATGGTCCGCTATCCCCTGAAAACGTAGGCGGATGCTGCTGCTGGAATATACGTGGCAGCTCTACCATATATGTGGCAACCGACAGTGCTCCTTGGAAGGTCTGCATGAACTGCATGAAGCATTCGCAGAACTACGCATTCGCGCCTGTGTCTGGTATAACGTCTGGTGCCTCATCTGGCACTGCTGGAGGATCCATTGGTAGCCCATGGTCTACCGTCTCTGGAGTATAATTGTTGCCTCTCTCTTGGTGAACAACTTATGGTCGTCTCGGCGACATGACTCTACAAGGTCAAACACACGCCTTAGATTAAGATCATCAAGGATTAAGAACTGGAAGTGTAAGAAGGGAATAGGAGAAAGAAAACATTCTAGTTTTACAAAACAAGACTACATGGCGTGTATAATAACTGCACGGCGTGTTCCCTTAAGTCTTTCACATGGGCGTGTACTTATGCCAGAACTGGTCGTGTAACACCCCAAACACACGGCGTGTTGTCAGCACACACGGTGTGTACTTGAATTTTCTTCCCCTGCCCGAGTCCTTCTACATGGCTTAGCAACACGGTTCTCTTTTGAAAAAGATTGCACGGTGTGTATAAGGTCTACACGACGTGTACTAGACGAGCTTCACTGAACTGTGTTGTTCGAGGCACGGCCGGGTACACAGCTCACACTACACGGTGTGTTCCAGATAGACACGGTGTGTACGGCTTAGATTCCAACTATCTGTGTTGTTAGTGACACTGTCGGCTACTCGGCTGACACTACACAGCGTGTTACACCTGCACACGGTGTGTACACCACCCCGTTTCCCCAGCAACACGGCCAAGTACACACGGTATTTCACCGGTCAAGACTACATGGTGTGTCCCATAGGCACACGGCGTATACGAGATGAGCTTCTTCGACCCGTGTTGTTAGTTACACGGCTCACTCTGCATAGCGTGTTCTAAATGGAAATGACATGTACTATGAAGGATAACCCCGACCCGTATTGTTAGTTACACGGTCAAACTCCCAGACTACACTACACAGCGTGTTCGAAAGTGACATGGCGTGTTTAAGCGAAGATTTCTCCATCCGTGTTGTTAGTTACACAGCAGACATAGGGTCAACACGACACGGTGTGTACAACCGGTACACGGTGTGTACCCTTAGAGTTTTCCCAACCCCGTGTTTCTGCCTACACAGCCTATGACATGGTTAGGAACTACACTGTATGTACATACAGTACACGGTGTGTACTTAAAAAAATTATTTTCTTCCCAAACAGAAGATTAAATGGCATGAAATCATAATTACACGGCATGTATTCTGGGTTTTTCCAAACAGTAAGCCTCAGAAACTACTCCGGAGCCCAGAAAACCACTAAACGAACACCAAAGTGCCAAATTTTGATCTGTGAGGGCCCATACTCCCCGCGAACCAAATCTTGGCATCTTATACATGTTATAACAAAGTAAACGAGTCGATGATCCACCAAATTCCGGTTGATGAGGGCCCATACTGCTCAAAAACCAAAGTTTGGCGTTCATTCACAAAACCTTACATAACAATACCCTATCAAATAGCAGGTATTTATCAAGGCATCTATCACAATAGCATGAATTTTCTAGCACAACATCTACCACAACAACATGCAATTTCTAATGCACCTACATGGCATAGAAACTATGCATGGAATGCGATTCTAACATGTTCCTAAATGGTGCATGAGATGACATACCCTGATTCTAACATGTGCCTAAATGGTGCATGAGATGACATACCCTAATCTCATCAGGTTGCAACTAAATAGAACCCAAGTATAAAAATATAAACAGCACACCATAAGTGCATCACCCAATGGTGAAAATAAAATCAATTATAATAATCATAAACAGAAAATCACAATTTAATTCGATGAAATCCTGCCTTTACCTGTACACGGGGTAGCTACACTCGGGCATAGTTATTACTGAATCCCTTAGTAATCTATCTATTTTCTTCGTCTCCAAATAATAAAATAACTCAGAGAAAAGAAAAATCATTTGATACCACTTTGTAACGTCCCGGATCTGGGTGTCACTCAACGGATGCCCTGAACCCGATTGGTCACATGACCTCAAGCGCATTTCCCCAAACACTAGAGGCTACCGACTAGTAGTGAGGGACTAGGTCTGATAGTGGGGAAACTATGCCCTCATTTGTCAAAGTGTAGCATAGCTGATAAAATACAAACATACTAAAAGTGGAAGTAGTAAACAATACAAAGCTAAAATAGACAACGGTATAGAAGTAGAAGATAACAACAATCATATAAATACAATGATGCAATATGCCCCTAAGTCTAAGAAATCATCCAAAATAGGATACACTACAATCTGAAATAATATAGTACAAGGGACAAATATAGCAAAACAAAACAAAATAGTGCAGCAGGAACTCAGCAGCATCGCAAGACTAAGCTTGGTCTCATGCTCTCCTACAACTCTGCAACAATCAAGTACCTATATAGAAACTCTTTCCCTTATAAACACCTGCAGTAATATAATTAGTTTGGTCCCAATACATGACCCAAATAGGGTGTGAGAAATAAATCCCAGTAGACAACCACCAAAGGCTCGTGCCCAACTGTCAGTGAAATGTGCAACAGCAGTGTGCAGTAATGAAATACAGTAAGCTAGGAAGTTCACAAAATCAGCTACTCCTACCAGTTCCATTTCAATTTAATTATTATTTATCAATCCAATATAATTGAATCATAAGTTTCCGAGACTCAGCCTCAGCCGAAAATCTCCTAAACAGTGCCACAGCTAAAACCACAATAGGCTATCTAACAAGTAGAAGGAAAAACAATACCAAGAATGTGCTTTATCCTGGTAGGTACAACTTAAGAAATCACCACAGTGAATATGCAAAGTAACAGAGTCCTCAGACATGCAAAACCTTACCCTCAGGTAATCAGAATCGAAACTCCCAGGTGATTGCCCTCAGGCATAACGAATATTGCCCTCAGGCATACGAGATATTTCCCTCAAGCACGGAAGCAAATTCCCTCAGGCATATGAAATGTTTCCCTCAGTCTAAACAAACACCTGCCCTCAGGAATAGGAAAAGTTACCCTTAGGCTAATCAAACCCTTTCCCTTAGGCTAAACAGAACCTTACCCTCGGGCTAATCAAAACACTACCCTCAGGCTAAGCAAAACACTGCCCTCAGGATAAGAAAGTAACTGGGCTGATCCCAACACATAAGCAAGCAAATATATATACATTTTCTCTCAAGAAAACTCAAAGCATGATAAATCAAGACATACCCTCGGGTATCCTGGACAAATAGCTAAACAAGGGAAACGCACCCACAGGGTGGCCCTGGATCAAGGCAACAATCCCAAACAACAATTATTACATATTCATTAAATTACCTATGCAATTAGAGGTATTTAATTATTCAAGGACTCAGCCATACGACACCCCAAATATGGGCGTGTAGCACCACAGTACACAAAAACAACTTGACTGTTGGAAATAAACAACAGACGACCTACCTCGATCTCCACTGATCAATATATGTGAACGACGCCTCCCGAAAAACCCAAGAACAGCGTAGATCTGGGATAAAAGTTCACCCATTCAAACTCAAATAACTTCCCCTTGGGAAATAATTGTAAGGAAACATACAAGGAGAGCAAAGGGTTTACCCGCGTAGTCCTAACGTGATCATCAGTGAAGGAATCGGGGTCCCGGTGTTCGGTCGGCATCTCTTCCAAGGTTTGGCCGTCTCTCCCACGGCCTCCCAGCATTCTAAGCTTCCTCTGTTGAAAGAGGAGGCTAATACCGGTTTATAACAAAAAAAACACAACTACACGGCATGTACTCTCAAGTACACGGCGTGTACTTTTCATTTTTTAACTGTTCCTCTGGCGTCCACTTTCCACCGCCTCACTGTTCATCTGTCGACATGAGTACACGGCCTGTATTTATGAGTGCACGACGTGTACTGTTGTTCCGCTGGCGGCTACTCCCACTGCCTTACTGTTCACATGTCGACTGATTACACGGCGTGTAGTCAGTTTTTACACCCTTCATCGCTGACAGGCCTACACGCCCGGTGTACTCTTCCCACACGGCCAAAGTACACAGCGTGTGGAAAAGTACATGGCATGTACCCACAAAATTTGGGATTTTTCCCCATTTTCCTTATTTTCTCAAAAACACTTAAGAAAAAAGGAAAAGAAGAAACATGTACCTTAAGAATAAGAACCAGGTTCTTACAGATTTCACAAAGAACATTTAGTAAGAATACCATGCATTTTATTTTACATGCATAAAGATTGAGAGAAGAACATGTAATATACTTTGCATAAATTATGTGCAGTGATTTGAGATTGAGCCGAGTAGAATTTTAAAAGGCATATACCTAAGTAGTTAGTGTATTGAGAAAGTTCGGATCAATTCAAGATCAGTGGATAATGAGTAAGATCAGGTAGTTTTTTATTAGTTTTTGAAGTACTTAGAGATTTTAGATGAGAAGATTAAGTGATTTGGTTTTTTTATGGTGAAATACTACATTTTGAGGTGGTGAAGAAGTGGTTAGAAATCAATAGAGATATTTCTAACAAAGGATCGTATATTGTGTGACTCAAGATTGTGAACTCTAGTGGGACTCAAGTGATTTGGTTTTCACTTGTATTCTAAGTATTAAAAGATTATATATCCATGTGAAAGGAAGTCCAAGAGGTTATTTTAGTTTCTCTTGTGGGGTCATAACATGTGACATTGTTTCAACCTTAATTTTTAGGACACTTAAGGACTATATTAGACTAGTATGTGTTTTATCAAGGCTATAAATAAAGGTTTTATTTCTCCTATCAATGATATAAGTATATTGTATTTCCCAACTCATATCATGTATGTTTACGACATTATAATTTTTTATGGGACTATTTTTTTCACTCTTACAGCAATTAAGGATATCCTTAGTCATTATAATGGTGTCTCTAGTCAAGTTATTAATTGAAGAAAATATTTCATCATATTTGGGAAGGGATTCTCCTTGTGTAGAAAGATTCAAATCACTCATTCTAAGAACTTAAAAAAATATCATTACTAGTGTTTCACTTTTTTGGGGGAGATTCAAGGCCTCATACTTAGAGGGTATTGCTTCCAAGATTATTAACCACCTAGCTAGTTAGAAAAGTAAATCACTGACTCAAGAAAGAAGATTTTGTCTCATTGACACAGCTATACATGTCAATTTTTTTATTACTTTTCAATATAAATATGGTCTGGATATATTCTTATGAGGAAAGAATCTCTAATCAGGAATTTCCTTTGGATTGGAAGCATTCATGTAAGGAAATTTATAATTGTTTCTTGTTAAAACTGTAATAATCCATTTGATATGGATGGGATAATAGATAATAATATATATCTTTTAAAATTTTCACTCATATAAAATTAATCCTTGAACCTTTTTTGTAATACAAATTTCTCAAATGTATTCCTTAGATATAGATTTATTATAAAGACCTCAACTCCAATAGCCCAGAGTCAGTGGTTACTTTATTATATTGGCATAAAATAAAAGGGATTGCATCCTGAAGGACTAAATAGTTTAATAGTCTTGAATAACTAGATATATACAAGGTACCCTTATTATATTAGTAATTAAACATAGAACATAACAAAAGAAATTAATTCGCATCCATGAAATCATTCAAGAATTTATTCTTCATATTATAGGGAAAAGAAACAAAATAAGGGTGAGATAAAATGCTCAGTAAAGGTTACATATAGTGGAATCTATCTTGAATCAATAATGTATAATCAATATGGAAGGGTAAATAATTAAAGACATATGTCATTTAATAAATAACTTGTCTATCATGAGAAAATAAGGCATAATCATTATGGAAATGTAAATAATTGGAAACAAAACTCATTTAATCAATAACTTATGCATAATCTGAATCCACGAATAATATCATAGTGAAAATAACATGGAAAATAATAACTGATTTCTTAATGAGGGAAATGCTTCATATTGGATGTCATAATCTCAAACATCATGGTATCTATAATTTCAATACCTTTCACAAGATAGTTTAATTATTATGCGTAAAAACCCATTTAATTTGTCCAACTGATTTGTCTCATGAGACCTATCGATGCATCATGGGGATATATAATTCTGATCTCACCCATCACTACATGCCCAATGCATTCCTCATATATCAAAATGGTCAATTTAATTCATGAATTAATATGTATTATCATCAAATATACATATTGAGTAAAGGATATGGATTTACCAATATTTCCTTAGTTAATCAAACAAATTTCAAAGTAAATACCATATATAAAAATAGTATATGGTTTAGGAAATAATCATATCTATCAAAAAAGAATATAGATATTTAAGAGAAATGAAATATTTAAAGATCACAAGTAAGTGAATGCTTCAAAGGATGGTATAATTAAAACATAAACCCATTGGTGAATAAGTAAAATAAAGGGTTTTTGTCATTGATGAATAAAAGTATCATAAAAATATCATTAAAACGTTTTTTAGGAAAAATATCTTTTTTACTTAGAAATTCAATTTTAAAAATAAATTTCACAAATAAAAAGGAAAAAATTTTCTTTGAAAATAATATTGTGAACTTGTAAAGGAATCTTCAAATCATTAATTCACCATGATGGTGAGAATATATTCTCATTCCATATAAATTAAAAAATATATTCCTCTTATATTTTTGTCAAAATAGTCACAAAGTGCCTCATTTATAAAATGATAAGAATATACCGTTTAAAACATTTTTTAAAAAGTAAAACATGGTTAAAAATAACTTTAAAAAATTATATGAGAATAGTAAAAAACATTTTTTAAAAAAAAATTTATAAAACATGGACATAGAAGAGAAATATTCACCATTGGAGACTTAAATATAAACAATGCCGAATAATGAAGAGATTGTAAAATAAACCCTTACTGCTTTGTTATCATTTGATTCATAATCCCTATGAAATAAATAACTTATATAGATATGTAAATCCCCTAATTTTCATAATAAGAATCATAAAATACATTCATGGGTAGTATATGCACCACACAAAATAAACAAGGGGTATATAATACATATGTCCCACTGAAGTAAAAGTGAGATGAGAATCTATTACCTTGTGTTTTCCTTTAGTTAAACATGCTTTAACCTCTTGTATAATGGTTTAAATATGTTATTAATTTATACCAGACCCATATTCATATTTATTATAACATATATAATCCTTATATAACATATTATCACCCATTCATTAATAATATTTCATTATTACCATTGTTTTGGGTGCTAACTACTTCATTTTTTCATGCATGTTTTGTCACATAAGTTTTGATTCATCTGCATGGGGTATAGATTCGTTATCTCCAAAAAAATTAATTCTATAAGTGTAATATTTAATTATTTAATAAATTTTTAGAACCATTATAGAAATTTTGATATGTAAAATGAGTTGCATTACTTTGTGGAGACGGTAGGTCATATTCACGCACGAGTGACATTATCATTCCCTTAATGGGGAATGGGTAGGGAAATTGATGATATATTAATCTTCCAAAATCAATATCATGTCATAAGTATCTATATATCCATTATTTCCATCAATAAAACCATCCAAGTAAAGTGGTGATGAAAAATGAATTACACCGCTACATGGAGACGGTAAGTCGTACGTACGCATGTGTGCTTCTTTCATTTTTCATAGGATGTATAAAAGGTAAAATTTAGTTGTATCATAATGGTAATAACATATAAATATATATATGATATTGTGGCTATTAATTTAGGATGGAAACAACACATAAAGAGGAATTATAATAAGAAATAAACTTGAAAGAGTTGGTAAAGACAATTGCCTCTTCTTCGGTGGACTTACTTTAGATCTCATCTTAAGGGATCTAGAGTATGTCTTTTTCAAGGACCAAAGCCTCAATAACTTAACTAAGGATGTTAGTAAGATAAATGGGTAGATTTTATTATATCTATATGGATCAAAATGGAGTGAAAAAGTGAGGGAGTAGGTGCCCTTTTATAATTGAGGTGAGGGGCACTTTTAGAATTTCTAAAAATATTAAAATATAATTAGACTATTCTAGAGATAAATGTTTCCAAATGGACTATAGATACATAGGGAATAAAATTTTGGACTATATCTTATCCACTTTATTCTTATTTAATATTGTTATTATTTTTAAATAATTTAATAGAATATTAATCACATAAAATATCATTATTGTCAATTTTGATATTATTCATTACAATAACTTTAAAAACATCAAGACAACAAGTAAAATTCATAAAAAATATTTTATTATATCCTAAACATGTAATTTTCATCTATAGAATTCATGTATCACCTTAAATATCTCAAATTATATTTATTTTAATATTTTTAATATCATTTATTTGATTTTTTTCATTAATTAAATAATTAGTGCTTCAACATTGTGTAAGCATTTAAGGTAATTATTTATTCACTAAAATTTAAAAATAAATTACCATGATGAATATAAATATTTTATATTTTAAAATAATATTTATATTCAAACATGTCCTCTGTATAACACCATATTAAAAATATCACACTTATTAAAAATATGAGTGTGACATGTTTGGCTTTTTATTAAATAAAATATTATAAAGATCATAATCTTATCCAAGTGGTTCCAAATGGTCATAAACTCAACCCATTAATTATTACATTCGATATATACTCATAAAATAAGATTTTGGTAAGTTTTTGGGTTATTTGATGGTTCTTATCATTTTATTTTTAACCTAAATTACCCGATTTACCCTTTACTGTGGTAATAAAACTAATAAGTTTACTATTCATATTGACCAAAAATAAAAGGGAAATATTTAATAAATTTATAGCTCATGATTTCGAATATAGAATCCATTTTTCAAGATTCAATTTCAATAAGTGTCAGAAATTAATTTAAGATTAAAATGCAAAAGGCAACGAAATGTAGCTTTCTTGAAAAATACATTTTTAAGCCCAAAAATGTACTTGTATCAAAATAAGGTATAAGGAATATTAAAATGTAATTAATTAGATTATATCTAACTAAAGATTACTTAAGTTAATTTTATATCAAATTCAAATCGTAAAGGTACTTTTAAACATAAAGAAAATGATTGTTTTATAAAAAACGGTATTTTTCACTATTCACTGGAAAATCAATCTTTTCAGAAAAATCCCAAGAATTCAAATTAATATAATTTTAATATTATAATTTAAAAATGATATTATTTTTATAAAATATAATTTATATAAATTATAAAAATTGGTTATAATATTCGCTCATAAAACATAAGAAAACCATTTTTGAAGAAAACATGTTTTTGATGAATAAAATGACTTTACTAAAAATCAAGTGTTTATTAAAAAAGAATTAATTAGTACATTAAAAATGAGTAGTAAAATTATATATTTCATTATTTGGTTACTTCTATTCATTCCCACCAATTTAATAGCTAAGTTATAAAGATCACATAATAATATTTCATTGTTTGTTTAAGATGGGTGTTGTGTATCTTGTATGTTATCAAACATAGTGTTATTTTAAAATATCATGGTGTTACATTCTCCCCCGCTTAAATAAAATTCATCCTCATAATTTTATCTTGTGATTAGTAATCAAGGGTTTGACATTTTAAAATTTCTTTCTGGAAATCCCATATCATAAAAAGGGTCAATAAAAGTTCCACTTGAAAAGAGAGAAAGGGGAGTACGAAGGTCATCTGGAATAACACATAATAAGTTTCCATATGGAATAACATGAGTGGGAAGTGAAAACATGGATATGGAAGATAAAACTAACTCCCAAGTACCGATGAAGAGTGATAGAGAACATGGTCATAAGAAAGTTAACAATCACAAAACCATAAATATGTGATGGGTTAAAAGGTCATTGATTTCTTGGTAAGAAAAGTAAATGGATAATGTTTTCATTTTAAAATCATTTTCCTAGAGTTGAGGAATTTTTTTTTATCCATAGTAAGAACATAAGGAAATATACTTACTTGAAAGGTAGAGTTTCATCCTTTAATCAATTCCCACCACAAACTCATCTTTAGCTCCAAATGACGAGTATGAATTTTTTTTCATGCTTGAATCACTAGAATCAGCTTCTATGGATCACAAAATACACCAAATAAAAAAATCCTCATATATTTAGACATTAAGCAAAACCAATATGGTTAGTGCAATATAAGATAATTCCCAAAAAATAATAAACCTTCATGTGAGGAAAACTACTTTAATATCCAAAAAATCAACAGTAATACCCAAAATTCAACTTTGACCATTCAATAAATAAGTATCCTTAAAAGTCCTCAAAAATATTCCAATATAATATTGAAACCTAAATATCAGAAGGATTTTATTACACAATCTTCCAAGATAAATTTAATATTTATCTCCAAAAATGTGCACACCCTAAACAAATAATCTCCAAGATATGCTAACCATTTTCATAAATAACCTGAATCACCATAAATCCATAATAAAATCATATATTACTCCAAAATAAAATTCAACCTTTATTACTCAAATAAAATTCCATAATATTTTGTTTACCATATTCATATAGGGTTCCAAAAATAGTGAATGTCTTCCAAAATAACATAAATCACTTAATACCAAATCAATTTCCAATCTAATGGTTATCTATATGATAAAACATATGTTCCAAAAATGAACTTATCCTTTATTTATTATATATTTTAAATAAATAAAACTATATCATATTAACTATGACATCACGTAGACTAGTGGTAGGCAATTCACCCTTGTCTCCCTTTAATTGTGAGTTCAAGCCTCACAGCCTTATTGGATATAACAGGTTGTCGCCCGACCTATGGGTTGTCCTTTTTCTAAAACTATGTTAATATAATTCCTATAACATTACATAATTTTAATAACCCATAATTACCTCAACATTAAAGATAAGATAAACCTTAAAGGTTACCATTACCTTTAAAACTTATGTCCACAAAATGTAAAGGCATTATTCCTTAAATAAATTTTTCACTAAAACATATATTAAACCAATGGGTTGTGTTGCCACAAATATATCCCAAAATATCATCAATATTGATTAACTCACATAACATAAAACCAAAAAAGGATGTTTAATAATTTAAACATATGATCAACATTAGACTCGTAAATCCATGATGGAGTCTATAACTCTTAAGTTAATGAAAACATATATGCTTCCAAAATCAACACAATCCTTAGGTGTTTCATGATTCTTATAACCAAAATACCATTGTAAAAATACTTATATAACATAATTATTGAATCCCAATACATAATAGTTCCATAATTCCACTTCAATGATTGTAAAATAAAAACAAAACCCCTCCTTAGTCTAAAAGTTAACTGTTTGAAGAGGGCATTGTCTCGAATAATGCTCAGGTTCCTTGAATTTAAGATAATGAACTATAAATGCATCCCTAGGATGAAATTTATGTCCTTACATCATACTCTTCATTTATCCTCAATAATTTTTTGATTTATGGCCTTCTTTACCACACTTAAAACATTTTCTCACTCCTTTGAGACATTCTAAAAGATGTCGCTTTCTATATTTCTGATATAAAATAAATTGAGCCTTCTTTCCCCTATGGCCTCCACTACCCAAGCTCTCAAGAAACTATATCCTTCTTTTATTTTTCGAGTCAAAGATTTGGTTAAGGTGTAGGTTTTTAATCACATATCTTGATAATTGATTAGTCATAATCACAATATGTTTCACTCCCATTATCATTCCATTTGGTTTCTCAAGATCACCACCTTATCTATCACATTCAATGTTAATATAGTTCCTTCTGGTCCCATCCATTGACTAAAACCAAAAAATGATGTGTAAGCATAAAATTATAACAATTAGAGTGAGCTATCAAATAATCAGGCACCACCCATAAGTCGGCGTCGCCCATCTGGTCGACTCCTCGGAGATCCACTGGACCCGTGCTGCTCCATCGAGATTCTGCTCATCAACTGTCCCCGGCCACCACGACACCAACGGCGGTGCCCTCCCAGATCTGACGACAGTCGGGCCGCCACGCCGCCGTGCGTGACGCATCCCTACGACGCCATCCGTCAGCATTGCTCACTGCTCTTGCGGCCCACCGACATCGTCGGTCCTCCATGTGTCAGCCACCTCTGTACTAATCCTACACGTGTTTCCTCTTCTGATCTGCGGTCCCTATTGCGCGCACCTATTCGCCAAATATGGCCAGCGCCCCCAGGCAGCAACTCTAGTCGCTCTATTCCTACGACGCTGCTTGTAATGCGACGCCTGTTCCCACGTGCACCTGATGTTTCGCCGCATCATTGATACACTCCGGCTGTTCCTGCCAAACATTTGATTTGTGTCCTACCACGTGTTATTCCCGCAAGCTTTTATATTATTGACCCGACTATTCCTGCGGCGGCATTTTCCGGCTATCCAAGACTAGTCCCCTGTCGCCCAGACATGGAAACATCCTCGCCACCATCCAATATTCGTCACAACCTGGCACTCTCAACAGAAGAGATTGCACTTATAAAATATTATCAGATCGCTTTATCATCTGTCTCTTCTTCAGCCTCCATTGCTCAGACTGGTGGACCTACCGCTTGTGTATCTCGTCGACAGACAACTTGGATGCTCGATTCTGGTGCTTCTGATCATCTCACAGGTGATTCAAGTATGCTTGCTACCTATCATCCATATACCGGTGCCGCTACAATTACTGTTGTTGATGGATCTACAATCCCTATTGCGGGATTTAAAACATACTCCTTGACTCCGACTATTCGTCTAACTTCAGTAGCACATGTTCCTCGCTGTCATTTTAATTTTCTCTCCATCAGTAAACTCACAAAGCACTTAAATTGTGTTGCTGTTTTTACGTCTTTTGGTGGTGTTTTTCAGGAACGATCAACGAATCGGGGACTTAGTAGAGGTCGTCTTAGTAATGGGGTGTACATGTTCGATACTCCACCATCTCTTGCTTACTCATCCACCTCTGCTCGTTCCCTCGACCTACATTTTCGCCATGGTCATCCATCAACTTTCATCTTACATAAGCTTTGCCCCCAGTTCAGTCCGCATCTTTCTTTCCATTGTGATTCCTATAAGTTTGTTAAACATCATTGGGCGACGTATGTTCCTCGATTGGAAACGCATGCAGTGAATCCTTTCGATCTAGGTCATTCCAATGTATGGGGTCCTTGAAGGGTTCCTAGTCAGTCAGGGTACCGTTATTATGTATCCTTTATTGATGACTTCTCTCGAATGACGTGGCTATATCTCCTTCATGATCGTTCCGAGGTGTGCGATATTTTCAAAACATTTTACCATGAAATTCACACTCAATTCTCCAAGCCTATTAAATGTTTCCGCTCGGACAATGGACGAGAATATTTATCCTCTTCCCTTTAGCAGTTTCTCAAGGATCGCGGCATCCTTCATCAAACATTCTGCCCTGATACACCTCAGCAGAATGGAGCGGTCAAGCATAAACATCGCCATCTTTTGGAGACTGCTTGTGCCCTCTTATTTCACATGAAGATGGCTCTTCATTTTTTGGAATGTTATTCTTACTGCTACCTAACTTATAAATCGTCTCTCTTCTTCTATCCTTTAAGGAGAGACTCATTTTCGGGCTCTGTTCTCCTCTCTCCCCCCTCACTGATTTCCACTTCGTGTGTTTGGGTGTCTTTGTTATGTACGTGACACCCGTCCAAACCTCTCAAAATTTTCTCCAAAATCTCTCTGTTCAATCTTCCTAGGATATTCCCGCACTCAGCGCGGATAATGACGTTTCTCTCCAGAATTGAGGCGTTATATCATCTATGTTGATGTCTTTTATTGAGAACTCATTCACTCCACCCTCTTCCCACCCAGACACCAGTATCGATAACTGTCTTCCTCTCACCATCAACCCACCCCTGGCTCAGGTGTCCCACTTTGTTGATCATCGTTTTGACTCCGTCTACTCTCATCAACCATCGAACGTGTTCCCCGTCCAGATCAAGGACACCATCTCCCCAGCTTCGTCGAACGTTTTTGCTCCAAGAACAAACAACTTGCCGATTTCTTTGAGGAAAGGTGCTCGCTCTTGCCAGAATAATCCTCTTTACACAACTTCATACAGAGGTATCTCTGCTGAGACGATATTTGTTCCTCGTACGGTTGCTGAAGCCAAATTTCACCCTAGGTGGCTTCAAACAATGCAGGATGAATTACAGGATTTGGATGACAATCACACCTGGGATCTGGTCCCTCTTCCAGCGGGTAAACAGGTGGTCGGTAGCAAATGGATTTATACGATCTGTCTCAATGCAGATGGCACTCTTCATCGCCTTAAAGCCCGACTTGTGGAAAAAGGTTTCGCCCAAACATATGATGTCAACTATTTCGATACGTTCTCTCCGGTTATGAAGATAGGATCTGTCCAATTATCCATCTCTTACCGCTGCTCATCAACCTCTTCATCAGCTTGATGTCAGGAATGCATTTCTACATAACTTTCTTGACGAAGAGGCATATCTACAATAACTTCTTGGCTTCATTGCCTCAGGAGTCGGGTCTCATGTTTATCGATTTTGTTGCTTTCTTTATGGGTTCAAACAATCTCCTCGTGCCTGATTTGGCAGATTATGCACTGTCATCACTGCATTTGGTCTATCTTAGAGTATGAAGGACCAAACTGTTTTCCACCGCAAAACATTCTCCGACTGTATCTTGTTGGTTGTATATGTTGATGATATCATTATTACTGAAAACAACTCACATGGCATTATCCATCTCAAGGATTATCTTCAACAACAATTACAAACCAAAGATTTGGGTCCTCTGACATACTTTCTTGGCATTGAAGTCTCCCGTTCTCCAAACAACATCTTTCTTTCCCAACGGAAATATACATTGGATATCTTGTAGGATGTTGGTTTGTCTCAAACAACTGTCGTGGATACTCCTCTTGAACCCGGAGAACGGTCTCTACATGATGCCACGGACCCATATCCTCATCCAGAGAGGTATCGTCGTCTTGTGGGAAAACTCAATTATTTTACCATAACTCGTCCGGATATTGCCTATGATGTTAGCAAGGTTAGCCAATTCATGGAACATCTGACGAAATCCCAATGGGATGTTGTTCTTCACATTGTCAAGTACATTAAAAAAACTATGTTCGTGGTCTTCGGTATTCACATCACGATCATCTGAATATTGAGGTCTTCTGTGATGCTGACTATGCTGGTTGTTTAGCAACCCGGAAGTCTACTTCTGGGTTTGTCGTTTTCCTGGATGGCAACTTAATCTCATGGCAAAGCAAGAAACATATTGTCATCTCCAGATCCAATACTGAATCTGAATACCGTACAATGATCAGGGTCACTACTGAAATTTTTTGGCTTCGTCATCTACTTCATGAAATTGGTTTCCTGCCACAGATGTCTGCTCATATTTGGTGTGATAATCAGTCAGCCACAAAGATTGCTTTTGTGGTCTTCGGTATTCACATCACGATCATCTGAATATTGAGGTCTTCTGTGATGCTGACTATGTTGGTTGTTTAGCAACCCGAAAGTCTACTTCTGGGTTTGTCGTTTTCCTGGATGGCAACTTAATCTCATGGCAAAGCAAGAAACATACTGTCATCTCCAGATCCAGTACTGAATCTGAATACCGTACAATGATCAGGGTCACTACTGAAATTTTTTGGCTTCGTCATCTACTTCATGAAATTGGTTTCCCGCCACAGATGTCTGCTCATATTTGGTGTGATAATCAGTCAGCCACAAAGATTGCTTCCAATCCAGTCTTCCATGAACGCACGAAGCATATCGAGGTTGACTGTCACTTTCTTCGTCATCACCTCGAGCAACACCATATCAGTTTCAGCTACATTCCAACGGTTGATTAGTTTGTCGACATCTTCACCAAAGGCTTACTGAGAGCTCGACTGGACTCTCTCTGCACCAAGCTGAGCATGCACAGCATCAGAGACCCAGCTTGTGGGAGAGTGTGTTTGGTCTTATTTTGGTGTCTCCTTCCTTTTTTGGTGGGACTCTTATTTTCCAAGTTATACCTGTTCTAACTTGAGGGAGAGTGTTAGACCCGATTAATTGTATTTCCGGGTTAAATGTATTTTTGAGTCCCGCATCCGATTCCACCTTGTAATTATTTCCCTCTATCTATAAATGAATGACTCCACCGCTCCTTGAGGTAAGAATTCGGTACCATTCTACAATAACAATAAGAACCTTATCACAAAACCAGTTTTAGATGTATAATGTTACCGAAATAGTCTTCAAGAAAATAGATATGGGAAATGAAATAATAGATAAGAAAAGCTTTAGGAGGGAAGGATCGAACACAGCACCCAAGGGAAGATGTCGACAGATGTGTGCAACTTGGATAAATACCCTTTGACAAACATGTAGTGGATTAATATATCAATGTGCTTTCAAAATGAAAACTGCATTATTCAAACTAAATTTTATAGAATTGGGAAAGATACCCATAGGTTGATTGCATTAAAATCAAAGTAGAGAAAACTATATATTTGTGAACGAGAAAACAATGCAAGCACCATGAAATCTTTCAATCGTATTCCACCATGTTGGTCATCTTTCATCCAAGTCCAAAAAGATGATTTGTTTCATATGCAAAAAAATTATAGGATTCATAAATTATTTATTGAATTTTATATACTAAATGAGAAAATTAATCAACAATTTACCATTGGCAATGTAACACCCCAAGGTTTTAAAAAAATAAATTGAAATTCATGAAACTTTGTTTTCAGTAGATAGTTATAACTATCCTTTAAACTTAATTTTATTGCTTCTGTGATTTGAATTTTAAAAAACGGTCATCTGCGGTTGTGATCAGTAAGTTATTTGGAGTTTGATAGAACCAACTTATTTTTTTTAATAGTGACATACCCTTATAAATAGTAATATGAATAGTAATATGACCCTAATGAATAGTAAATTGTATTATTATTTTATTTTCTTAAGGTTAGAAGATAATGAGATGTTGCTTAATTTTTTAGGGTGTTAAAAAATGAGTTATAAATTTAAAATTGTTATTTTTGAATAAATTATGATATTTAAAAATTAAATTAATAATATTTAGAAAATTATTTTCAAAAAATGGAGTTCATTTTTGAATTCTACACATCAAAAAATGATTAGGGTGAATTTTTGAGATTTTTCTGAAATTCTTAAATTTTCGATGAATAGTAAAATACGGTAAAATACCGTATATTCAAATTATCAGTTAAATACACTATTTATGACATCATGGCTGATGTAATACCACTTGGTTCGAACTCACATGCACTTATTACTATTTGGGTTCACATTAATCAAGTTTATTCATAGTCTTGAGCAAAAATATTAAAATAATGATTAAAATAATGTAAAATTCCTCCTCTCCTCCACTATAAATACCACCCTCATTCCTCTCTTCCTCTCAAGCCTTGAGTTTTGCCTAAGTTCTGCCCAATACACCTCCCAAGACCCGTCCCCACGTCTAAACCTACTGGTCTCACCAAAAGTCCAAAACCAAAGGCCTTAAGAAGGATCTCAAGGAGAAGAGATCAAGAGAAGGTTTAAACGAGTTTGAAGTAAGACAAACCTGAGGTAAGAGAATTCTTAACCCGATTTCCATTCTTTGGGTTAACATTCTACTTCATTATTTATGTGGTATTAAATTTGTTTGTGTAATAAATTTTGTATATATTATGTTGAATTATGTTTATTTACGGTGTATATACACATTTCATCCACTATTAAATCTCACCTCAATTATATGATATTTGTAAGGGACTTCTTTTAAAAACCTCTTTTAAAATTCTGTTTTACGAAATTCAAAACCAATGTTTTTATGGAGTTATTCATGTTGTATGATTATGTTCTAGTTCTTGGGCATTGTTTATGATGAAGGATGGGACCTATATTTCCCTCCAATGCATTGGGTATGTGTAAGTTGGAGGTTGGCCGTATGGTTACTCCAAGTGTAACAGCAATGGTTACACAATAAGGTAGCCGTGAGGATTACATTGTAAGGTAGTCATGAGGGTTACAAATTCTAAGGTAGCTAAGAGGGTTAAAAGATTATGTAAGTAATGCCCCAAGATACCTTTATGGGTCTATTTATATTCTATATGTTTTGTGGAAATCTCATGGAAATCTCAAGTTTCACAAAGTAAGTTTATATGGGTAACGAGTATGTCTTTTTTTGAAAATGATTTCACACATTACAAGTATTCATAGACTAATGTTTTCTTTCTTTTTATATTCCTTACTGAGCTTTTGTGGTCATCCCAAGTTTTTAAATGATTTTCACAGGTTATAAAAATGTGTAAGACAAAGAAGGAAGTCAAGTTAAATGTTATGAAGATTTGTCAAAGGAAACATATTTTATTTAAAAAAAATATATATTTTGAAAAAAATGAATATTGTTTTTGTGGTATCTTCTCTATATGAATGTGGAATGTTATGTATGTTTTATATCCCAATTCTCTAAAACTCTAAACTTGAAAATATCCTCAGTTTGAAAAGAAATGATTTCTTGACTAAATTCAAGATTATGTAATGTAATAAGGTTGGGTCCTTATAGACAAGACTCATCTAGTGTTGTCATGTTGAAGTGCATCAATCCTTTTTTGTTTCTCATCATCCCCATAACAAGTACTAATAATTAGAATATCCTCCCCCCCGATAGCAATGATATCAACAACAGGTCTGCCTTTGAATTTCATCCCCTAAACACTTATAAAATTACACATACATTGCAGCTACCAGGATAGAGAGATCAAGAAAAGGATTCCAAGCCACATGTGTTATCCCTAAATCTTGAACAGACAGTGAGCTTTGGTGGGGAGTGACCTTACTTAAACATTGTATCCACACACACAGTGACTTATAGTGGATTTGGTACACCGTCATAATGCTGAGTGTATGCTCTTTGGAGTAGCATTTTATAGGTGAACCAAGTAAAATCTATGCGTGTCTTGCATTTATATTTCCATATATGTGTTCGTGTTTTGTTAGGAGTAAGCAAAAAAAAAGTAGTTAAAGGTTGAATTGTGTTCCTTCCAATGAGGGAACAAAATCCTAAATTATAGAAAAGGAACAAGTTTGAAAAGGTTTAATTCCACACACCGTGATTCACTTAATGGCTCACAAACATTATTGATGCTGCAGTTGAGACCCAATGGGTTCTTACTCATTAGATTGTTTCTGCCATATAGATTTCTATCAGCTCATAGCATATTTCATTCCATATGTCTATTGATAACCATCTATTTATGGTTTCTTTGGTGTATGATAATTGTTCTTATAGTAGTAGGAAGGAACACTGGAATGAACTTACTTATCTTACATATGATATACCCTGGATAGTGATGGGTGACTTCAACACTGTCTTGGGCCCCCATGAACGAATTGGTAATGTTCACACCAAGGTTGTCACTGCTGACTTTCAAAAGATTGTTGATAATTGCTTATTGTCTGAAATTAAACTCACAGGTGTTGATTTCACTTGGACCAGACACACTGTGAGTGGGAGGCAAGCTAGAAAATTAGACTATTCCTTTCTCTCCATTGATTAAACTCACAGGTGTCTGGTGATGACTTTTCTTCATTGATTAATTTCACTTCTCTCCCTATGATGCAATCTGATCATAACCCAATCATTGTCTCCTTTGTGATACCTGAATGACTGATTCCTTTTCCCTTTAGGTTCAATAATGTTTGGCTCAAAAAGGATGAATGCTCCCACATTGTCAATAGGGAATGCAATAAGCTTGATATTAGTAACGCCTTTTAAAGGCTTACCTTAAAGTTGAAGAGGATCAAACTGGCCCTTAAGGTATGGACTAAATAAAAGTTCAGCAGTCTTGATCTGAATATTAGAGAGGCTGAAGCCAAGCTATAGGAGATACAAAATAAATGTCTGGAGCAGGATCTTCCTGAAGAAGAGTTCAAGAAACAATGTTTACGAGATGACTTGATCAATTTGAACAAGTCTTCTTAGGGAGCAGTTTTTTCTGAGATGGCTGAAAGAAGGGGCTTGAAAATCAAAGTTTTTCCATCTTATGCACAAAGATAGGAAGGTTAAAAAGTCTATCTCATCTATTGTTATTTGTAAGGGCTTGGACCCTTCTATCCCGTTCCTTTACATGTTTCCAAAGTCTGAGGTTCTTGGAGAAAGCTTGGAGTAGGGTCAGTGGAGTTTGGGAGTTGGAATCTGGTTGCAAGAGGAATTAACAGCGTGAACTCGGTACTCACGATGTGTATTGTGATTCGCGGCTTGAGTTCAGGTTCACAGCCTGAAGGGTTTCGAGGTGGAATTCAGGGGTTCTACCCAGAAGAAATTCACAGGTGAATTGGTGATTCACGACGTGAATGAATTTTCGGGTTTTAGGGATGAGGCGACTGAATTTTTGGTGGATGTGGGATTTCAGGAATTCACAGCGTGAAGTAACCATTTACATCGTGAATTTAGCGTAACCAGCTGGGTTATAAGTTGGGGAGCCCCTCGGAATTCTCATATTTCACCTCTCCACTTTCGCACCCTAGGCAACCAGGAGGACTTTTTCGAAGGCCTTTGAAGCCCCTTCGATCAAATTCAACCTCCATCTTCTAGAGGTCGATTCATGGTGATCCGAGGTTGGTTTTTCCTTCTTCAGTGTTCTGTTCTCTTCCATTCTTATCTTTCCATGCTATAGCTGGTTGTTCTCTTCACTTTTCTTGCGGTTTCTATCAATAAATGATAGAGTCCTCCTGTTGGGTTGGTGTTTTGGGGATCGTTGGTTCCCCATGGAAGAGGTAATCGGAGTTTGCCGCTTGGTGTTCCTTTCTTGCTTGGAGAACATTGAGATCTTTGTGTTGAGGTAGGGGATCTGCGACTTCCCCTTATTTTTGTGCAAGTGTGAATTAATCATGCTTTAGATTCCATGTTTAAATGGATGCGATTAACCTTAAGAAGATAATACTCTGGTTATATCACATAAAAAATGGTTATTGAAGAATCTCGAAATTCATATAGGAAGAATAACCAGTTGCAAACTGCTTACAGTAAATTTATTATGTTATTTCAAATAAAGAAATCTTTGAATTGTGATGGATTATAACATGCAGTGGTTTAATGCTTTTATTCAGAATCTGGGAATCGTGTGATTAAATTATATATCTGACAGCCTGTAAACCATCTAAGAAAAAAGAACAGATTGATTGCATGCAACCTTTTAATAATTGATAAACTGGAATTTATCTAGAGGATGAAAAGGCTGTTATTCCATGCTGATGGATGATAATTTATCATCATTCTGGAAAATAATCTAAGACAAAAAGAACATAGATCGCATGTTAAAGATGATTATTATTTCTTATGGTGGGAATTGAATTAGTGGTTGGGACTTTGTAATTGAATGTGTTTATTGTTACCTCTTGAGATTTACTAGATAGTGTACTATCTTCTCAGGTGTTCTTTTGTTGTTGTTCTTTAGCATGGTTGAAGGCTTGAAACGGATAAACAACATAACGCTGGATGATATTATTAATCAAATTAAAGAGGCACGGGCAGAATAATTACTGCGCATCTTGGAATTGTTTAAACAAGGAATTAATTCGTGAAGCATGTTACGTTGATGGTAGCTACTGCTAGCTACTGATATAGGTTGCTTAACAAAGAAAACATATGTGTATAAGTATTAGAATGGAGACTCAAACCCAAGGTGCTCTCTAAAGGAGGCTTTGAGCTTATTTTATAAAGAATAATAAGGACCACATTGGACCACAAGTCCGATGTGGGATACAGACTCCAACACTCCCCCTCAAGCTAGGTGTACCTAGCTTGAACACATAAAGAAAAGAGAGCAAACCAAAGACAATACAAAGCAAACAAGAAACGCTGCAAACACTCCCCTGGACATACCCAGTTTGATGACAAAACAAAACAAAACGGAATAAAAGATAAAGCGTCATGGTTGTTGTTCACCCTCGGGAAGGTGATGGATGATGGAAGAAGTCGCTGAAAAGGATGTGCCAACGAGGCGCCGAGAAAGCCACATAGGCGGGGCCGGACGACAGAGCACCGGGAAATCCGTACCGGCGGGGTCGGTCGTCAGAGCGTCGGGAAATCCGCACAGGCAGGCCGATCGTCAGAGCGCTGGGAAATCCGCACTGGCGGGCCAGTCGTCGGAGCGCCGGGAAAACCGCAGGAGGAGGCCGGCATGGAGGCGAGGGCTGCCGCAGGAGGAGGCCGCAGGCATAGAGGGAGCAGCGGTGGAGGCGTGAGGCGGTGCAGAAGCAGAAGAAGCAGCCGACCAGCGGAAAAAAGCGTGCGGCAGACAAGATCCGGCCGGATCTGGCCGGATCTAAGAGGGCAGCGTCGCTGGAGAAGGGTTGACCAGGGATGTCGCTCGGGGAGGTGCACAAGGAGGGGACGACGAGCAGACGTGGTTTGGCCGCGGTGTGCACATGAGAGGGGAGGAGCCATCGGGGGTGGGGGGGAGGAGCGGTGCCGCTAGTGTCGTTGCGCACACAGGAGGCCACCGGGGATTTCGCAGAAGGCCGGCGTGGAACGGGAGAGCAATGCCGGACCGGGTCGTCGCGCAGGAGAGTGACATCATCGCGCGCAGAGGGGGGCGCGTCAGAAGGAGGACGGCGTGGATCATCGCACATAGGGCCGCAGAGGGCTAGAGGTCGCGCTCGCAACGGAAGACGAAGCTTCGCGCTCAGGTGGGCCGGCGGGCGAAGCGCCGGGAGGTGAAGCCATTGCGGGAGGGAGGCGGGTCAGGAGTCCACAGGGAGGGCGGGGCCTGACAGAACCGAGAATCCGCAGGGGCTGGCCAGGGGGCGGCGCTAATGGTGGCCAAAGGGTCTGGGGCCGCCGCCCCCACCAGGGGGAGAATCCCAGAAAAACCTAGGGCTTAAAAAAATGGGAGGGAGGCTCGGGTTATTAAACCTCCTCTGATACCATGTAGAAGTATAAGAATGGAGACTCAAACCCAAGGTGCTCTCTAAAGGAGACCTTGAGGTTATTTTATAAGAAATAATAAAGACCACATCAGACCACAAGTCCGATGTGGGATACAAACTCCAACAATATGCATAACAAACCAGTTAATTCAAGATGGAATTAAAATGGTTGTCATCAAAGATGAATTGATTGGGGCTGAGCGAGCTCATTCTTGATTACGGGAGGCTTGATGCATTGATGTTATGGTCGCAGTTGCCTTCAAACATATGTGTGCAGCCAAACATTTAATATGTATTTACGCTCTATGGATTTACAGCCTTGATGTGATTGATTGATAACCTTGTGTGGTTGGAATGTTTTGATGAGAAATGGGATGGAGGCTCTGTTAAAATAGTGGGTGCCCTAGACTCAACTATTCAGTGCTTTTGATTACCATATTATGTATACAGTTAGATATACATGATTTCATCTTACCATTATAGTGTAGACTTTTCTGCGTCCACTATTGAAATGGTAATGTCCAAAGGTTAATTGCTGTATCAAAAGATTATAGCAGTTCTCAGACTATAATGAGAACCTCTAGATACTATGACATTAATCTTAAATATATGTTTTATAGTCTAGATACATCTTACTAATTGGACACAGTAGATGTTTGACTATCAGGTGCTGGGGGCGCATAAGCATTGAGACTTCTTCTCATGAAGTTCGCACTTGGTGATCTCTAGTAGTGAGATCATGAGAACTGACCCGCCAATAGGAACACCACATGTTTCGGGTGTCATTGGATGTTCCTATCTACGATCATTTGTAATGGTTTCCTGACTTGAGATCATTACCAATGTATGTCATTTGATTGCGTACTTTGATGCAAGACGAAAACCATGGCAATGAAGTCGTGGCGAGGTAGTTTGTGTCAGGTGCGTCATTGGTGGCATGACATTGGTTGAATTGCCAAGAAAGGATTTGTCGCTTCCGGGTTATGGAAGTAATATATCTCTGGCCATGTTGATATGGATGGCAGTACCTTTATAAGACCATGGTCATGGCAGTCGAGGGTAAATTCATCCAGTTACATCAACAAACAATAAAGCAAGAAAAGGGTGATAACACGAGAGTGCGTCCTGCTTTATGAGATATTATAGACAAAGAGATTATATTACACAGTGTGTGTTCGTAGGTTGGTTGTCGTTGTTGTGACAATCCTTATTTCTTCAGGGGCCATGATGGGTTGCTAGATCCCGCTCTTGGTCTGTGAATATTATTCACGGCTGTCGAAATAAGGGCCTAGAGGGTCACACACAATAGCGTATTCAAGAATCTTCCCTATTCAGTTGAATAGGATTTTTGGACATGGTGGGCCCCGCCACAGGGGTCTAGGATTTGTCCAAAGTTAAACGATCATCAATGCAATAAATAAATTCAAATCATTCGAGTTTAGAATAATGAGTATTGAATTTATTTATTAAATGTATTTACGAGTTTTAAGTAAATAAATGAAAAAATATTAATTGACGAATATTAAATTATTCAAGGTTCAATTAATATTTATGGGAGCGACGAATCCAGTTAATGACTCAATTATTATCACGTAATATATTTTAATATATTACAAGTGAATGATAATAATATTTATGACTCAGTTTAGTAGTCATAAATGTCATTGATAGTGCGTTAAGTATTCAGGACCGGCTAGGCGATACCGGGTATTTTAATTGTGCACTATAAATAGAAGAGGAGGGGCATTTGTCAAACATTATTCATGGAGCTACTCTCTCCTCTCCTCTCTCCCACATTCTAGAGAGAGATGCTCTGGATCCAAAGAGCTCGGATGGAGCTCTCTCTCGGGCATCGCTAGCGATGCGATGCGGTGGTCGTTGGAGCGTCGAAGGCATCGTCGCAAATCCGCGCTAGCACCCGGATTACGACGAACGGCGCTCCCGCAGATTCCTTGAAGCGCGTGTGGACGATCTAGAGGAATTCGACTTCGGATTCTTCGAGCAGCGATCGCCAACGACGAGCAGACGTCGTGCGCGGCTTCAGATTTAAACCAGGTATTTTACGGTTTAATTTTTGTGCTTAAAATCCTCCACGCGTGGTCCTCGACTAAGACCGGACTACTCTTCTCCGAGTCGACATGTTTACATCGACCGTCGGTTGAAAATTTTTAAAACCCACCTGTTTGGGGCTTCCGCTGCATGCCCGGTTCCAACAGGCTCGAGGCTAGATTGGTGGCACAAGGTGTCCATTATGTTAATCATGATGGCACAAGGTGCCAGTTATGTTGATGATGGTGGCATGAGGTGCCAGTTATGTTGATGGTGGTGGCATGAGGTGCCGGTTATGTTGATGGTGGTGGCACAGGGTGTCAGATGTGGGGATATCAGCATGAGATGTCAGATGTGATATCATGCATAATGGTGTGGGACACAAGTGTTGGATTGGTATAGTCTAATCGGGGTGGGCCAAATGCTTGTGGCCCGTATTGTGCACCAGCCCGCAACTTTCACGGGTCGAGCTCCATGGTGAGCTCGTTGGGGGTTGCAGGGGGCAACGCGCCCTTATTCCGGGGGTCCGGGGGATGAAGGTCCCCGACCTTAATTTTGGGCACTGTAGTAGTGTTGACCACTGTAGCAGAGTTGACCGACCGACACCGACAAACACTGTAGTGACGCGGACTTCCAGCCGTCATTTCACTATAGCTCCTTGGACTTCCAGTCGGCAGCACTGTAGCACTTTTAACTTGGGTGGCCGCCTTTCACTTCAACGATGCGGACTGACTTTCTGACGTTTGGTGAAATAGTGTTTCGTCTTCTATATTAGCCCATTTTCGGGCTAGGGTTTCTAAGTGTGTGTGTGAGAAACTCCTGTAAATTGTGCTCCCGAATTATAGTGATTTTCTACCTCTCCGTGGACGTAAGGATTATTCCTAAACCACGTAAATCCTTGTGTCATTGTTATTTTTTTCCCCTTTTACTCTTATGTGGTCCATTCTTTGCTTCGTTGCTCCCGACGTTTTTTTCGCAACAACAAGGGCGGTCATTATGAGTTCAGAGCGGGGTTTGCTCGTCGATGCTTACTTCTAACTTGATGCTTACTTGATGGCCAATGACGAGTTGTTATTTATCTAACCAGTTTCCAACGGGATACAGTTTGATGCTATGCACTACTGTTGGATTTGGTGTAGCCCGATCCCCTTCGGATGTTGGGCCGAATGCTTCCAGCACATACTGTGCATCAGGCCGTCAACTTTGCAAGTCGAGCTCCGCGGTGAGCTTGTTGGGGATTGCAGGGGGCAACACGCCCCTGCTTTTGGGGTCCGAAGGCCCTGACCCATTTTTTTGGGGGAGACTGTAGCAACTTTGACCACTGTAGCAGAGCTAACCGACCGACACCGCCAGGGACACTGTAGCAGTGCGGACTTTGGCACGACTACTATAGCAAGTCGAACCTTGGAGTCAACAGTACTGTGGCTCTTTGGACTTCCACCCGTCGGCACTGTAGCACTTTTGACTTGGATGACCGCGATGCTGTAGCGGCACGAACTTCCAGCCACCTTTCACTGTAGCGATGCAGACTTCCTATGCGGTTGGTGGAACAGTGGATCGTCTTCCTCCTTTTGTAGTCCATTTCGGGCTAGGATTTCTGTGTGAGAAACTATGAGAAACTCTCTGTTAATTGTGCTCCCAGATTTTTTGTAGTGAAGTTATTTTACCTCTCCGGGGACGTAGGGATCATTTCCCGAACCACGTAAATCTTTGTGTCACGTGTGTTTCTTTCTTCTGTCTTTTCTTTATCTGCAAACCATTTCTGTCGTTGTGACTCATCGTTTCCGCATCAACTACGAGAGTATCTTTTAAGTGGTAGCTTAGACTGGGTCCTAGAGTACTCGAATGTTTATGAAATGATAATTGAAATAATAAAGAACGGGATTGGTTCTTGATGCTTAATTATGATGATGACATAATAGTGTTGTCGACACATGGCTTAGAAGATTAAAATGTTGCTTTCGAAAATGAAAACAAAATAATATTAATTAATGGCTAATGAATTAATTAATATTAAACTTGATTTTTGTATGCCTATTTGATATCTAGACCTTAGCGGTGGTAGTCAGGTGTCATGAGTGACGATAGCGGTAGATGAATCTTAGACTAGGTAGTTGTTCGTAGTATCGTTGTGAGCTATATCTATTCTATATGTTTTGTTATTTCATACGCACCTCACCCATTTCGGAAGGGAAACTGACAAACAGAGGTTCTTGGGGTGTTTTCCCCTACATCTAGGTAGGCGAGGATACGGATGGCTGGCTACCCCCTCTCCCCCGCTCTCTTTTCAGTTGTAGTATTATGTGCGGGTATACACGGTGGTGATTTCCCCCATACATGTGTGTTGTAGATTGTAACGAATTAAGGTTATTGTGTATGCATCTATTCTGGATGTAGTATCCGAAGGATTATTAGAGGTGTTATGTAGGGGTTGTGATGCCTTGAGGTATAGTACATAATACGCAAGTTGTGGTGGCTTTCAGAAATAAACTTGGTTACTATATGGAGAATGTGGATGTGATGATGTGATGCAAGGGGTGCATGGTATGATGTGGTTGCACGGGTGTTTTCGAGCAAGATTATTTATGGAAGAGATGATGGCTCAAGATGTACGACGTTGAGGCGCGAGAGCAGAAAACTGTTGGGGAAGTGGTTACGGGGTACCCATTTCGATATATATATGTTCTCAGTATTGTGGTTATACTTCTATGTATTATTTGGTGAGTGAGTCATGGTGATGACGAGAAAAAAATAGTTTGCCTATATAGGTGATGAGTTAGTTTCATTTATTTATTCACTAAGCTTTAGTATACTTCTTTCACATTTTGCACGAGAGGTTTCAGGGAAAATCTTACTGAATATACATGTTATGTTCATCCCACGTATATATAAACTATGTTTCAAGTCAGCAGGAGCTGATTAGTGATCAAGGTAGGCATTACTAATTCGAGGACTTGTTTAGGAGTTGTTGGGGCTTCATTGTCGCTGTTCAGGATTTATCTCTTATATTTTCATTCAGCTGTATCCAATTATGTATGACATCACTTTATGTATTGGGATTGTTTATTTATTATGCGCAGGAGTTGTTTGATGGTTGTTCACATCTTATCTCTTAATTATAAAATCTCTATGAGTGCAATGTCTCTCATGTGTGTGATTATAAACCCTAGGTGTTATTCGTCAACCCATAGTCTATTGGGGGCGGGCTTCGGGGGACATTATCTCTCTTCCTTCGTTATCGGGCCAAGAGGGATCTTTGGAGGGAGGAGGTCATGACAGACTGGTATCAAAGGTGATGGTTGAGAGATAAGATGGAGTTTGGAGTTAGACACTAGTGAGGATGCATGGGTTGATCGGGCAACAGTATCAGTTGGGCTTAATACGTGGTGTAAACAAGGGAGATCAGCTAGGACACGGGATTTTAGATGCCCCTATGATCCAACGTATGGACCTTTAAGTTTATGGGACATGCTAAGCGAAGTGATGTTGTTTGAGGGGTAAAGGCTTGTTGGATTGGTGTTGCCCGATCCGGTTGGGCCGAATGCCTATGGCCCGCAACTGTAGCAATGTTGACCCACTGTAGCAGAGCTGACCGACCGACACCGACAGGCACTGTAGCGGTGCGGACTTCGAGGTCAACTTCACTGTAGCGATTTTGACTTCCAGCCGGCAGACACTGTAGCACTTTTGACAGTGAGTCGCCGATCACTGTTGCAACGCGGACTACTATTCGGAACAGTGGACCGTCTTCTTCATATGTAGCCCATTTCGGGCTAGGGTTTTACTACTGAAATCCTCTGTAATTTCATGCTCCCGAATCATAGTGAAATTCTGCCTCTCGTGGACGTAGGGATTTTTTCCGAACCACGTAAATCGTTGTGTCCTTTGCTTTCTTTCTTTTTCGTTTTTCCTCGTTTCTGTCGTTGTATCTCCCGGCGATTCCGCAACAACTGGTATCAGAGGGAAGTTCAGAATTCTCCAACGATGGCTCTGGATGAAGGCAAAGTGAAGATCGATCGCTTCGATGGAACTGATTTCAGTTTCTGGAGGATGCAGATCGAGGATTATCTTTATCAGAAAAAGATGCACTTGCCGCTTCTGGGTGTGAAGCCAGCGGACATGGAGAAGTCGGAGTGGGAGCTACTGGATCGACAGGTTCTGGGTGTTGTGCGCCTGACGTTGGCCAAAAACGTGGCGTTCAACATCAGAGAAGAGAAGACGACGGTGGACCTGATGAAAGCCCTCACAAATATGTACGAGAAGCCTTCTGCAGCAAATAAGGTGCATTTGATACGACGATTGTTCAACCTGAAAATGGTTGAAGGGAGACCTGTTGCAGATCATATCAACGAGTTCAATACCATCATAAGTCAGTTGTCATCGGTGGACATTGATCTTGGTGACGAGGTCTGTGCTCTGGTTTTATTATCTTCGTTACCTGAAAGTTGGGAAGCAACTGTAACAGCTGTGAGCAGCACTTCGGGGAATACGAAGATGGCTCTGAAAGATATAAGGGACCTAATCCTTAGTGAGGATGTTCGAAGAAGAGAATCAGGTAGATTCTCTGGTTCTGCTTTGAACGTTGAAGGAAGAGGAAGGTACCCACAGCGGGACAATCGCAGAGGATGATCGAAGTCAAGAGGAAAGAGCAGAGACAAGGCAAAGGGGTTTGGTCCTACCTGCTGGACATGCGGGAAGAAAGGACATGTCAAGGAGTGCAGAAATAACCGGAAGGGACCTGAAACCAGTGGAGCAAACGCGGTAGCTGAAGGAACTGATGACGTGCTACTGCTCAGCGTGGACAGCCCAATGGAGTCTTGGATTTTAGACTCTGGGGCGTCTTTCCATTCTATATCGGAGAAGGGTTTCCTGAACAATTTTGTTTCTGGAAATTTTGGCAAGGTGCATCTTACTGATGATGAGCCCTTACAGATTGTGGGTAAAGGAGATGCACGGATCAAGACCAACAGTGGGAATTTGCTGGTTCTGGAGAACGTGAGGTATATCCCTAGCTTGAGAAGAAACCTTATTTCTGTTGGACAACTTGATGATGCAGGGTTGAGTACGACATTCACTGGTGGTGCATGGAAGATCACCCGAGGAGCTATGGTTATAGCTCGGGGAGCAAAGAATGGCCCCCTGTACAACCTGACAGAAACTTGCATGGACATGGCTGCATCACTGCAAGCTGTCGGAGGTTCTCAATTGTGGCACTACAGACTCGGCCACATGAGTGAAAAGGGGATGAAGGTGCTGGCAACAAAAGGGTTGCTGCCAGAGCTGAAGTCGGTGGAAGTAGGCTTATGTGAAGATTGCATCTTTGGAAAGCAGAAGAAGGTGTCCTTTGCAAAAGGAGGCAGAACACCGAAGGCTGGAAAGCTGGACCTGGTGCATACAGATGTTTGGGGGCCTGCACCAGTACCATCCCTCAGAGGGTCACAATATTATGTGACATTCATCGACCACTGTAGCAGAGCTGACCACTGTAGCAGAGCTGACCGACCGACACCGACAGGTACTGTAGCGGTGTGGACTTCGGGGTCAACTTCACTGTAGCGATTTTGACTTCCAACCGGCAGACACTGTAGCACTTTTGACAAAGTGAGTCGCCGATCACTGTTGCAACGCGGACTACTATTCAGAACAGTGGACCGTCTTCTTCATATGTAGCTCATTTCAGGCTAGGGTTTTACTACTGAAATCCTCTGTAATTTCGTGCTCCCGAATCATAGTGAAATTTTGCCTCTCCCGTGGACGTAGGGATTTTTCCCGAACCACCTAAATCGTTATGTCCTTTGCTTTCTTTCTTTTTCGTTTTTCCTCGTTTCTGTCGTTGTATCTCCCGGCGATTCCGCAACAAGGCCTAGAAAAGGATCATGCATCATACTTGTATGCCCCTATGTTTGAATTTGGGTAGACAATGGAACCTTAAAAATAATCTGTGCCCTGGGAAAGGGTTTCTTTGACTTTGTTCGTATTATTCTCCAACTCTCTCCTCAGGCTCACTGATGTGAAGATATGGCTCGAGGGGAGGGGTTGTTATCATCATATGCATCCTATACTCTAATCTCAGGCCTGGTGTGGAGGAGATTTGGTTCGGGGGAAGGGGTTCTTGTATGTCTTCCTTTGTTTTGATCAATATACTCTTCACTTGGTCCAGGTGATATGGGCTCTAGGTCGGGGAAAGAGAATATTGTATGTTTTGTCATTAATTTGTTCTCTGCCTAGTATTAGATGAATTTTTCTTTATGTTGTGAATTAGATTCTTGTATGTTGTGGATTGTGCATGTGACCTTGTTTATGATGTGGTTGTGGCCATGTGTGCTTACATCCCCCGAAGGAATTTCTCTCGTACTGGTAATGTGTGTTATGACCTCGAGTATATGAAGATAGGAGACACTCCACCTATCATGACGTGTTATTTTTCGTGATGCATTTTAAAACCATGCAGCCGAGTCAGGGCCACTCAAAACGAAAAATATCATGATGTGGTGGATGGATTCCTTTAATTTTTATACTTGCGGCGACTCTAATTATGTTGACCTAGGTGCTTGTGTCGATTGAGGAATGTTATGTGGTGTTAATTTAAAACTCTTGAAAGTGATGACATGCACCTGTAGTAAATGGTAATTGGGACGTTAAATCCTTTATAGTTTTTTGCATGACCGTGTTCCTGGTAAATAAAAATTTGTTAACTTGGAAAAAAAATTACAGCTTGATAAAGTGGATTGTTTCAACCTCATGTTTTGTTTACAATGCATGTCATTTGTTAAATTAGGTTCTTCATTTTTGAAGTTATATGTGTTGATATTAAATTGGTAAAGAGTTGGCTGAATAAAAAGAATTTGATGAAAGCATGTAGCATGTCTCAAAAGGCATGTTAAATATGGAATGTTAGACATCATGCTTGGAATGCTTTTAAATTTCTCAAAATCATCAATCGGTTTAACATGAATCGTGTTTGAGTTTTAAATTACAGCACTGGGTGGATAAATTAAATTTTGTGTTGCATGATGAATTAAATTGGTTAATTTATTGGTCAGCTTGGTTGCTGATTAGTAATAAAATGTTTTTGAAAAAATTGATTTTTCATAGTAACATGTTTTCTTAAATAAAAAATTACAGTCCTCCCATGAAACTTGAATTTATTTTAAAAGCAGTTTTGCAAAATTTATTGGAAGTGTTTTCACACATATGGTTTTGATAAATACCTTGATATGAAAAAGGATTAAAAAAGGTTTTCATTTAAAGGTTTTATAACCTGCTGGGTTTTAAATGCAAGAGACTTAGTGAAATGTTTTTATCACCGTGATTTTGAATTTAACTTGTTTTAATATAAAATGTTGTGATACATGTCTAGCGAGTAATGAATCATTTGAAAAGCATGTTTATGTTTTGAACTCATTAACCAATATGAATTGTAATAGTATCATATTTAAGATTGTTAATAAATTATTATGCAAACATGATAGTCTACTTTGTTCAAGATATGTAAAGCATGTATAGATTTTCATTTCATAGCATGCCTAGGTATAATAATGTTTTCTCCTACATGAAGTTTTATGCTTCCTGTTTTAATCAATGTGAAGTGATTGTTTCTGAAGATATTTCCTTTTGTAGTGTTGTTTTGTTGTAATGATTGTTTGATTGATATCCATTGCTTGCTGAGTTTGTTATGGCTGTCTGTGTGACCCTTATTATGATCATGAGACCTTAATTAGGAAAGAGAATCTCATATGCGTGCACAATATCTCAAATTTTTTAATGCTTGATTTTGCTAGGATGAAGTATCCGATCTCATGTTGATATATGAGATTGATTCTCCTCCTTGATGCAATGTTCTGTTAATTGTCATGTTCTTGTTTGAGAGGTGTCTTGATAGATACTAGATATGCTACCTGGAGAGGTTAGAAGAGAAAGGTGGGTTAGGGGGAACATATGGAATATTTTGTGGGCCCAAGGGAATATTCTGGGGAATACTGTTAGTTGGTTAGGAAAGGAGGGAGGCTATAAATAAAGAAAGATGATGAGTGAGAGGGCATCAAGTGGGAATGAAGTTAGCGGGTTGTTGTGTGCAGATCGGCCATTAGACTTGAGCGGGATCACTCCTCATCTTCTTATTCCTCCTCTTTGCATGTATTTTTGTCGGTTCTCTTATATCATACAAGTAGTCGGTGCTTGGTGCTTATCAATTGGTCCGACCTACCTTTGCTCCCTGCTGCCGGAGCACCCCATGTTTCTGTTGCGGAATCACCGAGAGACAGAACGACAGAAAAACGAGAAAACGAAAGAAAGAAAAGCAACAAAGAACACGACGATTTACGTGGTTCGGGAAAAATCCCTACGTCCACGGGAGAGGCAGATTTTCACTATGATTCGGGAGCACAGAAATTACAGAGGATTTCCAACAACAAAACCCTAGCCCGAAATGGGCTATAAAACAGATGGAGAAGACGATCACTATTCGAAAAAGTGGTCCGCGTCGCTACAGTGAACGACGGCTGGCTTTGTCAAAAGCGCTACAGTAAAGTTGACCCCGAAGTCCGCACCGCTACAGTGTCTGTCGGTGTCGGTCGGTCAGCTCCGCTACAGTGGTCAGCATTGCTACAGTAAAGCTCGACCCGCGAAAGTTGCGGGCCACAAGCATTCGGCCCAACCGGATCGGGCAACACCAATCCAACAGTTTCTTCCTTTGTCGGACTCGCAGCGCCGTATCCACTGTCGTCCATTTCCTGCGCGCTGAACAAACCGCACAACACTTCATCAGGCGGAGGTGCGCACAGACGAGACGAGCGTTGCCCGCTCCCAACCAGTGGAGATGTGCGCTCTTTGCTCGGCCCTCACTCGTAGGTCGCACGCGCCTGGAAGTCCCACTCGACGACCGGACGTTCCATCGACTTCGCAAGAGCCGACCGCTGCCAACGAACCGCACCTCTCTGTCTCGTTTCCCATCTGCAAGGGATGCGCAACCCAGGAGGCCAGGCCAGATGCCTGGACGAGCACAGTGTGACGCACTCTCCAACATCACAATCCCGCACCTGGCGCTTCTTCCAAAAGACCCGCTCGGGCGGCTACGATTCTAAGGAGATAGGCGACACTCTCTTCGCCACTTCTTCCGACCCGTACCGCCAAAATACGTTTCCATAAAGTACGCACTGCCAGAACGCATTCCACCATCGACGTGCTGCAGGTACCCTTCATCGGACGATCGTACTATCGAGGCTTTTTGCGTCGGACACCTCGTGTTCAGCAGCGGCACACTCGGCCGCAACTTGTTAGACGGGGCGCACACCGCCAGGAGGCTGCTCACTCCCTCTATGAGGATACGCGTCTACATAGGGAACGCACGGCAGTTCAGTCTCAGGAGGCAACCTATGGCGCTTCACATGCCGGAACTCTGGGCTTCACTAGCCCGGGTGACCAGAAATCAGAAAAAATACTTACAAGAAGAGTTTTTACCGGAATTTTCGACCACACATGCGGAGACGTGGATCTCGAAAGTTGAGGATTGTTTCTTGAGCAATCAAACACCGGATCAGGTGAAAGTGTCAATGGCACACCTATGCATGTTAGGTATGTATGAACTTTGGTTTTTACCGGCCAAAAGAACTGCACCTACATTTACTTGGGCGCATCTCAAAGAAACACTCCTTGAGGATTTTGGCGACTCCATTGGAGAAGCCCCAGCAACTACATCTGAGTTCCCGCCAACGATAACGCAGATGTCCGCGTCACACTCTGGGGGGCCTACCGAACATGAGTCACACAGCTGGAGCAAGGGGTTGCCCGACTATCCTGACGTCACTACCTCCAGCCAGTTTGTAATAGACCCATCGCACAGTGAGGAGTCGGACACTTCAAAATTCGTAATGCTGAAGCACGGGCCGCACCAGACTGAGCCGGCTCAAACATGGGCTCTTGTTATTTTACCACCAGTTGCATAGGTCACGCTCGCGGTGTCAGGATGGGGTCCCCGAGTTCATAAAGAAGGATCATACTGTTTTTATAACCCAGAAGTCGGGTGGTACCAACCGCACCAGCGGCCCGGCTCACAACAACACACCAAGGGCCTTCCCGATGGAAGGCGGGCGAACATTATGACGAGAGGCACTCTCACCTTCGTCTATCCAACCCTGGTCCATGATAGCGGACGGCGCGTTTGGGAGATTGCATGGAGTGCACCTGCGGCACGGGCACTTTATACAGAACCGCAGCGGCTCGGTCCTCAGTCAACAGTGTTGCTTGGTTCAGCCCGACGCGCCAGAGCAGGGAAAAGAATATGGAAGATTGTTTGGCATAACTGTCTGACTAGAACTCCTTGCCCTCAGTTACCTGGAGCACGGCCGGCATGGGAGATCGCTTGGCATGCCTACGCGATCCACCACCTTGAGAACATGGTGGTTTTTCAGGACAGTGGCAGTGATAGATACCAGATATGTCACCTGAAAAGGTTAGAAGAGAAAGGTGGGTTAGAGGGAATATATGGAATATTCTGTGGGCCCCAAAGAAATATTCTGAGGAATATTATTAGTTGGTTGGGAAGGGAGTGAGGTTATAAATAAAGAAAGATGATGAGTGAGAGGGCATCGAGTGGGAATGACGTTAATGGGTTGTGTGCAAATCAGCCATTAGGCTTGGGCGGGATCACTCTCGATCTTCTTCTTCCTCTTTGCATGCATTTATGTTGGTTCTCTTCTATCATACAAGTAGTCGGTGCTCGGTGCTTATCATATCTCCCTTGGGAGATTATTTTGAGAGTGTTTTAAAGATGTGCATTTATGCGCTTGTTCCTCTATTGTGTTGGTTGTGTTCCAAATATAGCAAGATAGATATCTCATGAGGTGGTTGTTCATACGACCATTTTTCCTTTTATCCGGGTTTAGTTTTAATTCTCGAAAACGAGAATCGTTTGAGGGGTATCTAATGTAAAGATCTGGACCCTTCTATCTTGTTCCTTTGCGTGTTTCCAAAGTCTGAGGTTCTTGGAGGAAGCTTGGAATATGGGGGGTGGAGTTTGGGAGCTGGAATCTGGTTGCAGGAGGCATGAACTCAATATTCATGATGTGTATTGTGATTCACGAATTGAGTTTTGGTTCACAGCTTGAAAGGTTTCGAGGTGGAATTCATTGGTTCCGCCCAGAAAAAATTCGCAACGTGAATTGGTGATTCACGACGTGAATGAATTTTTGGGTTTTAGGGATGAAACGGCTGAATTTTCGGCAGATGTGGGATTCGAGGAATTCACAGCGTAAAGTATCCTTTCACGTCGTGAATTCAGCATAACCAGTCCGGTTATAAGTTGGGGATCCCCCTCAGAATTCTCATATTTCGCCAATCCTCAAACCCTAAGTGACCGGAAGGGTTTTTTCGAAGGCCTCTGGAACCCCTTCAATCAGATTCAACCCAAGTCTTCTAGAGATCAATCCATGGTGATCTGAGGTCATTTTTTCCTTCTTTGGTGTACCGTTCTCTTCCGTTCCTCTCTCTTCATGCTATGGTGGGTTGTTCTCTTTGATTTTCTTACGGTTTCTATCGATAAATGATACAGGGCTCCTGTTGGGTTGGTGTTTTAGGGATCATTGGTTCCCCACATAAGAGGTAATCGGAGTTTGGCACTTGGTGTTCTATTCTTGCTCGGAGAACGTTGAGATCTTCATGTTGAGGTAGGGGATCTGTGACTTCTCTTTATTTTTGTGCAAGTGCGAATCAATCATGCTTTAGCTTCCTTGTTTAAATGGATGCAATTAACCTTAAGAATACAATAATTTGGTTATATCGCACAAAGAATGGTTATTGAAGAATCTGGAAAATCATATAGGATGAATAACCAATTTCAAATTGCATGCAGTAAATTAATTATATTATTTCAAAAAAGAAAATCTATGAATTGTGATAGATCATAGTTTTCAATCTCGGATCACAACGCGGCGCGGCGGGGGTCCCATAGCGGGATAGCGGCGACGCGGATGGCATCACGGCCACTTTTTTATCCAATCGCGGGGCAGTTAAATTAATTTAAATTATAGAATTTTACACACATATATGTTGAAAAATTAAACACAAAACATAAAAAGTAAAAACAAATTCAAATTCATAATTAAAAACATTCATAAATTCATCATAATACATCAAACACGTGTCCCACCCAATTATTCATAAACAATAATCATGAGAACAACCAAAGTTCAATCATCTTCTTCATTTTCAAGATCTTTCATTGCCCTTTCACTTTCACTTTCACTATCATCACTTTTATAAATCTCCTTTTCATTTGTTTCCTCATCATCGTCATATTATTCATGTTTATCGTTTTCTTTTTCAATAATCATCCTTGTTTTTACTTTAGAGTTTGAACTTGAAGCATGGGTAGCTCCTCCTTTTGTTTTCCTCCTTGTATAATGAGAAGGTTCACCGGCCTCGGTAGCTTCCTCAACCAATCTCCAAGTCACGGTGTTGTCATCCTCAAACATCAATTCATCTTTAGCGCCATCTTCATCACCATTCATTTGCCCTAAAAACCACTCACCAGTACTATCATCATCATCATTCTTTAGGACAATGGGATCAGTGACATCTCTGGAATCAAACCGATCCTTCAAAGTTTGGTTATATTTGATGAACACAAAGTCTTGCAACCTTTGATCCTCTAGCCGACTTCTCTTTTTAAGATGAATCTGTTTTATAAAAATTAAAAAAAAAACATTGGTATCACTAATGAAGTTTAAGCTTAAATGAAAGCGAGTTGAGTATTGATACTAAGTTACATACATGCTCAAAGGCACTCCAATTCCTCTCACATCTCGATGAGCTGCATGTCAAGCTCAAAACTTTGATGGCAATTGTCATCAAAGATGGTGTTCCTCCTCCATAATTCTTCCACCATTCAACTGCAATTATTAATTATTAGCATTGTTTTGTAATGATCTAAAATTAAGGATCATGTAATTAAATAATCAAGACAAAAATAAACTCTTACCAGGAGCTATTGTATTTTGTTGTCGCATGCAACCTTTCCCACCAAAGAGGCCTTGTGCGCATCTATATATTGTCAATTCTAAACAAGTCTTGTCTTCCTCCTCAGGGCTAGGAGATAATCTCTCTATACAATCATATAAGTCTTTCATCACCACTGCATCTCTTTCAATGCTTGGATTTCCATAGAAAAATTGAGGATTCAAATAATAACCTGCAGCATGCAATGGATGATGCAACTGAGAATTTCATCTTTCATCAATTATCTCAAATATATCCTTATACTAAGTTTCATCATTCTTGAAAAGCTTCTGAATGGTCTCTTTTGCCCTGTCCATAGCCTCTCATAAATGAAACTCATTTTCAGTTTCTTCTCATTATCAACCAATCTAAGAACTTCTACAAGAGGTCTCATGGCCTTGAGGCTATAAACAACATCATTCCAAAATGATGGCATCAACACGGTGTAGGCAACACGCTTTCCCTTTGCTATTGCATTTTTGGATCTCAACCACTCTTCAGAAGTGAACATCTTTCTGAGATTATTTTTTTGCAAATACAACCTTTGTAAAGTTAAAAAGATGGTAGCAAACCGAGTAACTTCATATCTCACCAACTCAGTTTTGTTGGTGAACCTCCTCATAATGTTCAATGTCAATGAGTGGTTGTAGATGAAGGACACAACCTTAATGTCTCTTTCTATAACCCTCTTCACCCTACTAAGCTTGTCAATGTTTTCCAAGATTAAATCAAGACAATGTGCAACGCATGGAGTCCAAAATAAGTCATCAACAACTTGTCTAAAATCATACAAAATCAATAACAATTAAAATCTTAAGCCGTTAACTGAATTGATAATATTAAAATGAAATGGAAGTACTTTTAAAAAATAAAACAAAATTTTTTTATTACCGACTAACTTGAAATTGCTTCCGTTGTCAGTAACTAATTGCACAACTTTTAATTCTCCAATCTCTTCCACAAAATCATCCAATAACTTAAAAACCGCTTCTCCCGTTTTCACGTAACTTGATGCATTAACACTTTTTACAAACATTGAACCAGTTGGACTATTTACCAAGAAATCGATCAAGGTTCTTCCTTTCTTGTCCGTCCATCCATCAAACATGATTCAGCAACCATAGTTTTCTCGTTCAATTTCATGACCCTTCAACAATTCTTTTTTATACTCTGAACTTCTTTTTAAGAAGAGGAACCTTGCACTCGTGATAGCTTGGAACTTTCAAGTGTGGTCCATATTGTCCAATTGCTTCCACCATCATCCTAAAGCTTCTCGATTGAACAACATTAAAAGCAATTTCATTTGTGCAAAGGAATCGCTCTATGTATTGCACCGTTCGATCTCTTAATTGCTTGCTACAAGCATCTTTAATACTTGTTTGTTTTGCATCCTTGACTACTCTTGCCGGATCTTCCATGAACATTACATCAAGAGGTCCTTTCACATTTTTCACTTTGTTGCCACTTAAAGGACGTGATGCTGCACTTGATGCATAACTTCTTTTTTTCCACTCTCAGCGGCATGAATTTCTTCAAGCTCTTCCTCCACATCCTCATCAATATCATGAATCTCATTCATATATGTTGATTTGTCAGCTTTTTTCTTTGTTTGCACTGCAAGAAGCTTGTCTTTCACTTCTTGAGGAGTCTTCATACACTTCTAAACATTTCCCGGTAATCTCATTTGATGTTCTTTGGCTCGAGTAATACCACCATTGGTCGCTATCATGCAAGGCTTTCTTTTTATTGTTGATGTCTCTTAAAGAATTTCACTGCCAAGCAATATCTAAATTTTTTCCTTGAGCCTTCACCAATGGTGGAAAAGACTGTACTGTCGTAGCATCGGTTGGTGCAATAGAAGGCTGAGAAAATGAAACCAGAGTTGTAGAGAAGGCAGAAATAGAAGAAAGGTTTAAGAGACTTGTTTGACACAAATAACAGATAAAAGATAGATGTTTGGATCACCGAAAAAAAATACCGATGAAAGGTTGTTGTCACTTTGTCGTTGTTTTTAGTGGTTATCGGTGTCTTCGGAACAGTGCGGAGCAGAGAAGTAGATGCTAACCACAAATGGGTGGCAGCGGAGGGAAGAAAGGAGAAATCCGCTGCAAATGAGAGGAAGGAGCGCCTGGAGAAAAAAAAGGGTGTGCGCAACAGTGACAGTGAGGGGGGCGCAGCGGGAGGAGAAATAAGAAGGGTTACGCAAGGGTGAGGTGGGTTGGACCGCTGACGGGGCAAAAAAAAACCGAGATTCTTTGGCGCCAGAACAAGGCACGGCTGCGCCGACCGGGATCGCAACGGCCATGATAGCGGGTGAGGCGGCGCGATCACGTTCCGTCCGCGATCCAGCCGCCTAAAGCGGTGGGGTGCCGCTCCGCACCGCGATCACGGACGCGACGGCACGTTTTGACAACTTTGTGATAGATTATAATAGCATGTGGTGGTTTAATACTTTTATTCAGAATCTGTGAATCGTGTGATTAAATAATATATCAGATAACCTGTAAACCATCTAAGAAAAAGCAACGGGTTGATTTCTTGCAACCTTTTAAAAATTGATAAACTAGAATTTATCTAGAGAGAATGAAAAGGGTCTTATTGCATGCTGATGGATGATAATTTATCATCATTCTAGGAAATTATTTGAGAAAAATAAAAAGAATATACATTGTATGTTAAAGATGATTATATTTCTTATTGCAACAATTGAATTATTGGTTGGGACTTTGAGATCAAATGTGCTTATTATTGCCTCTTAAGATGTACTAGATAGTGTGTTATTAGCTTGGTTGTTCCTTTGTTGTTGTTTAGTGTTGAACCCGGTTAATTGTATTTCCGGGTAAAGGGTATTTTCGAGTCTCGCATCGGATTATTCCAAGTTGTAATCCTTTTTATCCATCTATAAAAGAATGTCTCCACCTCACCAAGGTAAGGGGAATTCACCATCTACATGGTATCAAAGGAAAAATCCCGATAACTTTTCCTCTCATTCGCGGCCCTCATTCCTCCCGAAGGAACTTCCCAGCCCACCTCCCCCTCGGCGACTCCCAGCCCGCCACCCTCTCGGCGTCTCCCAGCTTGCCTCCCTCTCGACTGTCTCCCGGCCCGCCTCTCTCGACGCCTCCCGGTCCCGCCTCTCTCGGCGCCTCCCAGTCCCGTCTCCCTATGCAAGGTCCTGGCCCGCCCTCCTCAGCACTTCTCGGCCCACCTCCCTCGGCGCTTCCCGGCCCCGCCTCCCTCACGGTTTCCCGACCCCGCCTCCCTCGGCGACTCCCGGCCCACATCCCTCGGCGTCTACTAGACCTCGCCTGCAATTGCGCCCTAGCCGGACCACGCGCCCCCTCCGGAAGCCCCATCTCCAGGTCAGACCTCCCACCCTACGTGCGACGACACCAGGCAGGGTCCTCCCTTCCCTGAGCGCAAACAGCGCCTCCAGCGATTGCTCTGCGCCCCTCGTCGTCAGCAACACCCCTTCCCAGTGCACCATCGACCGGCCCACCTCAGCGAATTTCCCAGCGCACGGTTGACCAACCCACCTGTGTGGATTCCAGACTATCCAATGGTCGACTCTTCCATTATTCTTCCATTGATCACCGCCTCCACTCGCCTTGTTGATGAGCGGCTTGACTCAACAAATTTTTCTTTATGGCAGAAGACGGTACTGATGTCTCTCACTGGCATGGACCACGACTCACACCTCAAGGCTCCCCCACCACCACCGTTAGATCCAAAATACAGGCCATGGAAGTTTGCTGGCAGCAAAATCTTTGTTTTACTTGTCAATTCTATGGACCGCTTGGTCAAGGATGTAACTCGGACAACAAATACGGTTAATGAACTCTGGGACTTCTTGAACCTTATGTATTCCGAAACAAACAATTTGGCTAGGGTGTCAGACGTTCTTCATCACCTGTCTATTATCCACCATCGAGTGGAAAGCCCTCTAGGATGAATTACTTGAGTTGTGGCCCATTCCTTAACACCTGAGGCAGCCCTGGCCCAGCGGGACCAATTATGTCTCTTCAGCCTTCTCCATGGCCTTGATCCCGAATATGCAACAACGGCCACAAAGATGCTCGTCAGCCCCTTGCTCGAGATTCAGCTAGTTTATCATCGCCTTGGAAAGGCTCATCGGGCTCTTCCCCCACCCACTCACAGCATCGATCCTACTGCCCTTCTGGGTCGTGGCAGTGGACGTTCTTTAGGCACTCGTGGACGTGGCTGTGGTAAGGGCCGTCCTCATCCTCTATGTCAGCATTGTGACAAGCTAGGTCACCTCATTGACCGATGTTGGGTTCTTCATGGCCACCCATCTCAGCCACATCGGCAAGGTCAGACTGCAGTTCATGATGCTTCTCCATCAGCTTCTGATCTTCCTCCCACTCTGGACCTCTCCATGGATGAGCTCCAACTTATTCACACTCATCGGGTCGCCTCTCTACCTAGTTCTTCTTGGTCATCTATTGCCCATACTGGTGGATGAATTGTTTGTGTCACACATCGTCCACCTGCTTGAATGCTTGACTAAGGTGCATCCGATCATCTTACAGGTGATACAAGTATGTTATCTACTTACCGTCCATATACTGGCCCCACAACCATCACTGTTGTTGATGGATCCACTATCCCTATTGCGGGATTTGGCGCATGCTCCTTGAATTTATATATTCGTCTGTCATCTGTAACACATGTGCCTCTAAGTCCTTTTAATCTTCTCTCTATGAGTAAGCTTACAAACAACTTCAACTATATTGCTATTTTTACCACTTCTGGTGTTTATTTCAGGAGCGGACGACAAACCGGGAACTTGGTAGAGGTCAGCTTCGGGACGGGGTGTACATGTTCGATGGTCCGACATCAGTAGCTTGCACGACACTCTCTGCTCGTGCACTGGACCTTCATTCTCGGTTGGGACATCCACCCGCCTCCACCCTTCATCAGTTATTTCCTGATATTATTTCTTTTCATTGCGAGTCATGTAAATTTGCGAAACATCATCGCACAACATATATTCCTCGATTGGTAACACGGGCCTCCAAACCCCTTGATTTGGTTCATTCAGATGTATGGAGTCCCTGTGTCGTCTCGAGTCAATTAGGGTACTGATACTATGTATCCTCCATTGATGATTTCTTGCGTATAACATGGTTTTACCTTCTTCGTGATCAGTCTGAGGTGTTTATTACTTTTCAAACCTTTTATCATGAAATTCATACTTAGTTCTCCATCTCCATTAAATGTCTCCGCTCGGACAATGGACGGAAATATTTATCTACTTCCTTTCAACAGTTTCTCAAGGATAAAGGCATCATTCATCAGACATCCTACCCCGATACACCTCAGCAGAATGGAGTGGTCGAACGTAAACATCGCCATATTCTGGAGACTGCTCGTGTCCTCCTATTCCACATGCAGGTACCTCTTCTTGTTTGGGGGGATGTCATCATTACTGTTACAAACCACATAAATCGTCTTCCTTCTTCTATCCTTCAAGGGGGGACTCTTTTCCGGGCTCTCTTCTCTTCTCTCACTCCTCACCCACTTCCACTCCATGTGTTTGGGTGTCTATGTTATGTCTGTGACACTCGTCTCAACCTCTCCAAGCTTTCTCTCAAATCCCTCCGCTGCATATTCCTCGGATATTCCTGCACTCAGTGCGGATACCGATGTTTATCTCCAGACTTAAGGCGATATATCATCTCTGTTGATGTATCTTTTGTTGAGAGCTCTCTTTTCTCTCTTCTATCTCCTCATCCAGATACCACCATCGATGATTGTCTTCCTCTCACCATCCACCCACCTCTGGTGTCTCACTCTGTTGATCACCAGTTTGGCACTGTCTACTCGCGTCGCTCATCGGATGTGTCCCTCGTCCAGGCCGAGGACACCATCGTCCAAGCTTCATCCGATGCTCCTGCTACGGCAACAGACGACTTGCCCATTACACTGCAAAAAGGTACTCGTTCTTACCAGAATACTCCTCTTTACACATCCTCATACAGAGGTCTTTCTGCTCTGGAGACGATATTTATTCCCCACACGGTTGACAACGTCAAATCTCACCCTCAGTGGCTTCAAGCAATGCGGGATGAATTACAGGCTCTGGACGACAATCATACTTGGAATATGGTCCCCCTTCTGGCAGGTAAACAGGTGGTCGACATCAAATGGATCTATACGGTCCGTTTCAATGCAGACGGCACTCTTCATTGCCTTAAAGCCAAACTTATGGCAAAGGGATTTGCTCAGACATATGGTGTCGACTATTTTGATACCTTTTCTACGGTTACAAAGATAACATCTGTCTGATTATCCATCTCTCTTGTTGCTCATCATCATTGGCATCTTCGTCAACTTGATGTCAAAAATGCATTTCTCCATGGCTTTCTTGAAGAAGAGATATATCTGCAACAACCTCCTGGCTTTTATGCCTCAGGAGCCTACTCTCATGTCCGTCGACTTCGCCGCTCTCTATATGGACTCAAGCAATCTCCCCGTGCTTGGTTTGAATGATTCTGCATCGTCACCACTACATTTGGCCTATCTCGGAGTATGAAGAACTACATTGTCTTCTACCGCACGACGTCCTCCGACTGTATCCTGTTGGTTGTGTATGTTGATGATATCATCACTGGGAGCGACTCAAATGAAATCACCCAAAGGGGCATCTTCAACACCACTTTCAAACCAAAGATCTCGGTCCTCTGACATACTTCTTTGGCATTGAGGTCTCTCGTTCTCCGAACACCGTCTTTCTTTGTCAACGAAAATATGTCATGAATATCTTACAGGATGTCGGCTTGACTCAGACAACTACCGTTGACACTCCTCTTGAGCCCAGGGAACGGTCTCTCTATGACAACACAGAACCATATTCTCACCCAGAGAGGTACCATCGTCTTGTGAGAAAACTCAATTATCTCACCATGACTCGTCCAAACATTGTCTGCGTTGTTGGCAAAGTTATTCAATTCATGGAGCATCCGACAAAATCTCAGTGGGATGTTATCCTTCGCATTGCCAAATACATCAAGAAAGACCCTGTCTGTGGTCTTTGGTATTCACATCACGATCATCTGAATGTTGAGGCCTTATGTGATACTAACTATACTAGTTGTCTTTCTACCCGAAAGTCTACTTCTAGGTTTGCTGTTTTTTTGACAGGTAACCTCATCTCATGGCGCAGCAAGAAACAGACTGTCGTCACCAGATCCAGTGCTGAGTCCGAGTACCGTGCGATGGTCACGGTCACTACTGAGATCTTGTGGCTTCGTCATCTCCTCCATGAAATTGGTTTCCCGCCGCAGACGTCTGCTCATATTTGGTGTGATAATCAGGCAGCCATGAAGATTGCTTCTAATCTCATCTTCCATGAACGCACGAAACATATCGAGGTGGACTGTCACTTTCTTCGTCATCACCTCAAGCAGCACCATGTCAGTTTCAGGCACATACCGATAGCAGATCAGTTTGTCAATATCTTCACCAAAGGCCTCTCGGGAGCTCGACTGGACTCTCAGTACCAAGCTGGGCATCCATAGCATCAGCGACCCAGCTTGAGAGGGAGTCGGTCTCGTTTGGTGTCTTTTTTCTTTTTTGTGGGACTCTTGGTCCAAGATATCTTGTACTAGCTCGAGAGGGAGTGAACCCGGTGGGCAGGGGTTTTAAAATTTTTCATCACCAGAGCAACGAAACTTTATCGTCTCTAGTGATCCAAGCCCCAGTAGAGGTCCGAGAATCCCGCGTGAATATTTTAAAGCACAAAATTTAAACCAAACGGTTACCTTATTCGAATCAAAGCGCGCTCGACAACAGCTCATCGTCAACAACCGTTGCTCGAAGGATCTGAGCTCAAACCCCTCTAGATTGTCCACACACACTTCAAGAATTCGCGCAAACGATGATCGTCGAATTCTGAATGCTAGTACGGAGCTTCGACAATTCATTTGACATCACAACGGTCACCTCGATCTCATCTCTTTGATCCGCAAAGGCGTTCTTGGATCGATCACTCGGAATGAGCCTTTATCTCTCTAGGATGCAGAAGGAGAGAGAAACTCTCAATTCTGAATAATGAATAGTCATGGGAATGAGAGTCACTCTTCTGAAATGAAAGTGACAAGTGCACTTGAAATTTTATAGCGCTCAAATGCATTGAGTAATGTTTAGTTTCATGAAACGTCATGTTGGGACAGGGAGTGAACTTGATTCCTTTATGAGACTTCATCCACCAAGATGTCTTGGCGGTTTAGCCTTGACCTATGTTTATGATGCATTGTTTTAAGTTGTTGCCACATTTCTCACGTTGTCTTTATGATTATCATGTCATATCATACCTTATTATTCATGTTCCTTTTATTCCCCATTGATATGTATATTGTCTAACATGTATTACCTTATGTCATGTTTACTCTCTTACTGGGCTTTATTATGTATGTCTCCAAGTTATCTCGTGCAGTTTTAAAAGTCATGGAATTTTAGAAGCATGTTAAGGAAGTTTTCAATAATATTGTTATATCTCATGTTCAAAATATTATGCTATATACCTAATTCCCAAAGACAATAGACTTCTCGATCTTGGGGGTTATATTATGTGTACTTTTATGTAATAAATCATGAATTAATGTGTAATAAAGAACAGAGTTGTTATACCGATGGTGTGTTGTTATTGAGCATGAATAGCCCTATAGAGTCTTGGATTTTAGACTCAAGGAGATCTTTCCATTCCACTTCAGAAAAGGGTTTTCTGAACAGTTATGTTTCTGGAAATTTTAGCAAGGTACATATTACTGATGATGAACCCTTACAGGGAGATGCACGGATTAAAATCAACAGTGGGAGTTTGCTCGTTCAAGAAAATGTGAGTTATATTCCTGGATTGAGAAGGAATCTTATTTCTATCGGGCAACTTGATGATGCAGGTTTTAGTACCACGTTCACTGGTGGTGCATGGAAGATTACCAAGGAAACCATGGTCGTAGCTCGTAGAGTAAAGAATAGATTCATGTGCAACATGACAGAGACTTGCATGGACATGCTTGCATCAATAAATTTTGTTGGAGATTCACAATTGTAGTACAACAGGTTATGTCATATGAGTGAGAAGGGGATAAAGGTGCTGGCAACAAAAGGAATGGTACCAGAGCTGAAGTCGGTGGAAGTAGGCTTATGTGCAGATTGTATCTTTGGAAAGCAGAAAAATGTATCTTTTGGGAAAGAAAGCAAAACACCAAAGACTGGGAAGCTGGACCTGATGCACACTGATGTTTGGGGTCATGCACCGGTATATTCCCTTCGAGGGTCACAATATTGTGTAACATCAATCAATGACTCGACAAGGAATGTATGGGTTTACTTCCTAAAAAGAAAATATGATGTATTTAACATGTTTCGAAAGTGGAAGACCATGGTAGAGAATGAGTCGAGATCAAAGCTAAAATGTTTGAGGTCTGACAATGGAGGAGAGTATGGCAGTCAAGAGTTTAAGTTATGTGCTAATAATGGAATTCGGTGGGAGAAGACTCTTCCAAGTACCCCACAACAAAATGGTGAATCTAAAAGGATAAATAAGACGCTAAATGAACGTGTCAGGAGTATGAAGCCGCACTCGGGGTTACCCAAGACTTCCTGGGCAGAGACAGTGAACATAGTGAACATGGCAGCATATCTCATCAATATAAGTTCATATGTACCAATGGAAGAATCACTCCTCAAGGAGCTCTAGTCAGGAAAGGAGGTAAGACTCATTTACGAGTCTTTGGTTGTTTGGCATATATACTTATAGATGCAGATGAAAGAGACAAGTTTGATGGTAAGTCCAAATCATATTTATTTATTGGCTATGGTGCAGAAAAGTTTGGTTATCACTTCTGATATGATAAGAACAAGATGATCATCAAAAGTCAAAACATGATATTTAATGAAGGTGTCACGTACAAGGATCGTCATGCAGCTGAAATTGATAATAGGAATAAAGAGTCAGAGTGCCAAGAGCAAGTGGAGCTTGAAGGTGTACCGGAGCATGTGACACCGAAACCAATGGAGTCTACTCAAGTGGATTTGAGGAGATCAACAATGGTTAAAAGGTTTGTGCAGAGGTATTCATCATCCTTACATTATCTGTTATTAACTGACGGTGGAGAGCCAGAATGTTTTGAAAAGATAATGCAGTTGAAGGAGTCAAATTGGACAAAAATATGAACCTATAAAAAAATATGAACCTCTAAAAAAACACCAAACTCACCATTCCAACAGCACTAAAATGACCTCTACCATGGGATACAGCACGGGTGTTTTGAAGCTCAGAGAGATTCATTCTACAACCGAGCTCCCCAACAAAACATCCAAAAAACCCTACAAAACTTCCTAAAACCAATTCAAACTCTCTTATAATAAAAAAAATGCATAATAAAACAATGAAAAAACTTAAATCGGGGGTGTTACATCCCCAATCACCTGTTGATGATATGTTTAATACCAACTCCTCATATTCATATTTTAACTTTAATTCTGAAATATCTATTGTGTTAAAACAGTATAAAACGAACCAAATGTAAATAGAATATGAATACATATCATTGAAGAAAAAAAACTCATATCATAAATATGGTGCAAAGTTTGACTAAACTATCCTAGAAATTGTGACTGAAGAATCATTTTGTTACGATAGTGATATGGCTCAATAAAATATGAAGGTAGTTTTTGAGACATCATTCCATGAAGATGAAACGATTGAATAATATACAAGGATTTTAATCTTAAAACTGTTGTAAATAATATACACCGGTTGGTTAAAAATGAGTTTAAACCAACGGTACTATAATGCATGGAAGGTACTTGTCCAAACAGAAACACGTGGTAAATGGCGTCTTTGTAAATGTGTTTTCGCATTTATAAAGGATCGGAGACTGAATATCAATGCCAAAAATACAAAAGGAAATAGACCTGTAATTCACCAATGCCATCAGAAACAGCAGATCCAATGTTTGATTTTCAAACAATTTTGACTTAATGTCCTGAAAACATGTAAAAACTGAAAAGAATCGGAGACTTTAGAAGGAGATAGAAAAAATTAAATCAAAATGCTAAAAAAAATAACACAGTGATTGCCTATAAACATACAGTGTTGGTGTATAAAAATAAAATTACAGTTTTGAGAGGGATATTAATATACAATGGTTTTGATTCTGATTTCATGGGTTAAAATAAACATGATTTAACAGGGTAAGCTTACTTATAGTTAAATTCAACTAAAGCCAGTGACATGGCTGGTGCAATAATGAGAGAAATTCATTGTTGTCATCATTTTCATGGTTAATTAAATGAATAATTAAATTTCAATTTTAATGTGCTAGCTATATGGGCAAAGGAATCATAGTTGCATTAATCATATATTTGATCATACAAAACTTTACAAACTGTTGAATCTTATCAAAGAACGTTAAGGAGATATTGAAAAAATGAAACATGCTATAACATAACAAATTTCATGAGAATAAATTGAAAATTAAGTATATTGTAATATTATAAATGTAAACACATATTAGAATATAAAATTTGAAATCGTTAAATCTCATGAGTTTTTTTTACCTGTCATGTGAAGGAATGGATGAATTAAACATCATCTTTGTATAATCATGAAGAAAATAAAAACTTTGATGACCATATTCATCTCATAATGAGCAGCCTATGTTATCCTCTAGAACAGTTAAATAATAGAGTTTTCAGGGAATCAAAGAAGGAACCCGGTTGGGAAATGAAGAAGACAATGTCATAATTTCTTACATCGACCTATCCGGACATGTTGATAATCGGTTGGGAACCCGGTTGGGCAACGCAGAAGACAATGTCATCCATAATAGGATTAGAGTAGGGACTTAGTAACCTGCAACAAAAATTCAAAGCCCCTCTAAAAAACAGTTTCATTCAATTCATGAAGACAATGAAAATAAAATTTCAAACAGACACAAGATGGGGAGAAATTCTTGTATGCAAGAGAGTATCAAACAACATACTGACTAAAACTGCACTCTAATATTCATCTCTTTCTAGCAACCTGTGCATCACTGGGAGATAATTCCGAAAGAATAAAGTTATCCTCTAGAACAATTAAATAATATAGTTTCTAGGGAATCAAATAATGAAACTGTTTGGGCAACGTAGAAGACAATGTCATCCATAATGGGATCATGGTAGGGGCTCGGTAATCAGCAACAAAAACTCAAAGCCCTAAAGAATAGATTCATTCAATTCATGAAGAAAGTGACAAGAAAATGTCGAACAAACATAGGATGAGGAGAAATTCTTGTATAGATTTTGGCAGAGCACCCAACAGCGTATTGGCTAAAACTGCACTCTAATATTCATCTCTTTGGAGCAACCTAAGCATTAATCAGTACAATTATGCACATGTATACTGTTTTTCAATATTCATATTGATCATGAGTGTAAGTTAATATATCACTGCTCATGCATATGTATTACCTGGTATAAATATGTCCGTGCAAATTCACGGGACGTAATAGGTTTTAAAACAATTAAAAATATCATTTGGTTATTAAGCCAAGTTCAATATGAGAAGAGAAACAAATGCTAGAATGATTATTAAGTAAAGAAAATTAAACAAAGAAAAGGAAATGATTAGTATTAAGGTAGACACTTAAATATCAAATGATACTCGGAACAAAAAAAACATTAAGTTTGTGTTAAAAACAAATGAACGGGTTGCTCATTCCTTGTATGCATCACATTAATGTTTTTCTAGAATATGAATTGAACTTTTAAGAAAAGGGTTACCTACTAAATAATAAAGGGAGACGTAGACAACACACATGTAAAAAACTTCATGTTTAGGCTTAGAATGCGTTGCTCCAAAACAAATTTAAAAACAGGTTGGCGACTCGAGTGTGGGCCGCTCCTGTTGGGAGTAAATTGAGCATTCAAACCTGTTGAAATATAAAAAAAATCACAATAAAACTGACTGGAAACACATTAATATAGTGAAAGAAGCAAAATGACAGTGATTGGAAACACATATGAAGCATGCATATGCCATTGTTAGCTATCTTTTAACATAATGCTAACATGTGTAGAGCACGCTAACACTATATACAATAAATAATGTGACTACAACATACCAATAATGAATTTATACATATTAGTGTAATGCAATCACAATTAAAGAATGCTAAAAGAAAACGCTTAGATTAATGTTTTCATTTATTGTTAACACGCTAACATGCAATGTGAACCCATATATAGCATATCCATAATCGCATATATAAAATGTTAACAGTGAATATAAAATGTTGTAATCACACAAGATTGTCATGGCACGGTCAAAACAGTTGCAATTTATCATTAACATGTTCTCAATTTTGAGTCTTGAAGACATCTATTCATAAGCAGTGAACAGAATGAATGAAATAAATAAAATGAGTCAAGGGTTTGGAATTGCATAAACGACCAATTTGCAGGGAAGCATGGGCAGGCAAGGAATCAATCCTTCGATCAACCCCTGAACACTGATAAACTTTTATGGAAAAGTATGATTTGCATATTAAATTATCAACCAAGTGCGACATTTAATATACAGAAATCATACCTTCGACTACGGAAAGGGTAAGGGAGAGGACGGCACCGGCAGAGGGTGCGGCGAGGGTTAGGGGAGTGGGAGGCGATAAGGGCGGACGGGCGGCCGCAGCGGCTCCGGGTGCGGTGGTGGATCTGGTTTGTGGAGGGTGGCGGATCTCATTTGCGACGACAAATCTGGTTCGCAACAGGCGGCGAATCTGGTTCGCGACGGACGACGGCGGATCTGGTTCGCGACGGGCGGCGGCGGCGGCTACGAGTGCGGCGGCGACAACGACTCTGATTCGTGACGGGGAGGGCTGGTTCGCAACGGGAGGGTTTGCGGAGGCGGACTCGTGAGGGGGGAGAGGGAGGGTTGTGCACTAGGTGTGGGGGAGGGGGGCGATAGCTCCCCTTTTTTTAGGGTCGACGACCACCAAAGAGGGTCACCCGTTTCAGGGGGTGCAATTGCCCTAATTTTTAGTAGTGAAAATCCATCCTATAGTTATAATCATCATCCGCGTGGGTAATTACATGGGGTTAATGGTCATATTCTATGAGTAACAAGAAACTCACATATTGATCATCACCCTCAAGGGTTTTATAGGGAGAAAATATCATGGATCATCTCATGACATCAGTCACACACAAGTAATAGCTCAAGTCATGCCAAATGTTTTTACAATCATGTATCAAGTCATCATATGTTTGATTTCAATATAATACCTCACGCATGTTGAAGAACGAAATATGGAATTCCATATTAAATTGATATAGCAACCAACGTATAACCCTAACATGTTATCACATCTATATACTGAATTTCACGCGTCATAAGAAAATAAAACCATAATGAAATATAGGAAACATCACGGTCAGGATAACTAATGAAGGAATGTCAATTCATTTTAATTCAATGTGCTTGTATGAATATATTCCATTTCATGCATACACACGAAATATGATTGGCATGATAATCATGATCATATAATGATTAGAGGATATCAATGCTACTATCATCAAAAGATACACTACTGTGGATAATGTGCGTACAATTTATTTAAATATTAAAATAATTTTATCATCTTCTGCAGTGAAACGAGGAGAAATTATAATGATATATTAGTTCGAAGAATATCAATTAGCAATGACAATTTGAATACAGCTTATCACCCTCCAAATTCTATTTTTTTGATTTTCAAAAAAAAATGTTTTATGATTTAGTGGGAACCAATGCAACCATCAAAGCCATTTTTTTTAATGCACATAACACTTGCATTAAAAATTGTTTATAAAAGAGGTAGACCCGAATCCCCAAAATCTTTTCTAAAGGAGGCCTTTAGGTTTTTTTATAATAAATAATACAGACCACATCAGACCACAAGTCCGATGTGGATGTAGACTCCAACACTCCCCCTCAACCTAGGTGTACCTAACTTGAACACATAAAGAAAAACAAACCAACAAACAGACGCTGCAAACACTTCCCATCAAGCTGGACATACCCAGCTTGATGACAAAACAAGACAAAACACAGAAAAGATAAATCGTCATGACTGTTGCTCCCCCTCACAAAGATGGATAATGCCGAAAAAGATTTGTCAAGCCGCTCAAGCGGTGCCGGTCGACGGAGCGCCGGGAAAGCCGCACTGGCGGTGCCAGTCGGCCAAGCGCTGGGAAATCCGCACAGGCGGGCTGATTGTCAGAGTCGCCGGGAATACCGCACGAGCGGGCCGGTCATCAGTCGCTGAGAAAACCGCATGGGCAGGCCGGTCGCCAGAGACGCCGGGAAAACCGCACAAGCGGGCCAGTCGCTGGAGCGCCGAGAAACCATAGAAGGAGGCCGGCTTGAAGGCGGTGGTTGCCGCAAGAGGAGGCCGGCATGGAGGGAGCAGTGGTGGATAGAGGAGTCGCAGGAGGGGTTCCGCTGGGAGAGATGTGTCGGTCATCTGCTTCGAAAGAAGGTCGGGAATCGCGTCGGGAGGTCACTGGAGGGCACAGCGGAAGAATGGGGGGCCTGGTCCAGCGAGCGTCGCGCGCACAGAGGCGACGTCAGGCGGTGCACAGGGAGCAACGTGCGCGAGAGATCCTCGTACAGGAATGGGGGTCGTCGCGGACTGGGGACAATCCGCGAGAGGTGATGACGGGTGGAGGACCGGGACGTCGTGGGAGTAGGCGGAGGGGAGGGTTCTGCCTGGACGGAGGGAGGGTCAGGAGCCGCGACGGATGCAGGAGCGCTGGGATCTGGCGTCGGGATCGGGAGGCGCGCCGTCAGGATCGAGAGGCACAGCGGGTCCGAGAGGCGCGACGGGAGGACAGGGCAGGGCAGGACCGATGGACAGGAGGCCGTTCGCGATGGGAGGGCGCCGTTGGGAGGTTGTTCGCGACGGGAGGAGGCCCTGTAGAGGAGCAGAGGTCACGCTCGCGACGGGAGGAGGGCGCCTCTCAGGCGGGGGGCAAATCGTAGATGTGCCGCGGGAGAGCAGTGTCTGGCGACACCAGGAGGCCGAAACAAGGAGGGATCCACCGGGAAGGAGCCGCTCAGGCGGGATGGAGCCGCTCAGGCGGGATGGAGCCGCTCAGGCGAGATGAAGAACCGCCACAGGGGGCGGACGGCTTTGACGGAACTAGGGCCGCCGCCCCCCAAGCGGGAAAAAAAATAACCTATACAGGAATTAAAAAAAATGTGCAGAGGGTTTTTGGTTATATCCCCTCTGATGCCATGTTAAAGTATAAAAGAGGTAGACCCGAATCCTCAAAGTCCTCTATAAAGGAGGCCTCGAGGTTCTTTTATAATGAATAATAAAGACCACATCGGACCACAAGTCCGATGTGGATGTAGACTCCAACAAAAATGAAGCATAAAAAATTTGGACCATTTCTTGATTTGTGTGTCATCCTTACGCAGACGCTATGCTCGTCTTCTCTGTATCTTTCCAATTTTATCGGATGTCACCGAAGAGACTTTTTTTTTTTTTTACAATTCTCACAAGATGGTTCTTCAATCATTCAATTCATGTTCAAAACACAATAGCAGCACATCAAAATTCAATCATATTAACATTAACAAACACGAGATTCTGAACTCTGACCACTTGCTTGTGAAGCCACGGCTACTTCCCAAGTTGTTGCAGATTGATTCTCCAGGCCGAGGCCAGCTGCGTCATGAGTTGATCGGCCGATGCACCTTCCCAATCCTCAGGCACTTCCACTGCCAAAGAACATTCACGTAAATTCCACAGCAACTCCCTCTTGATCTCCCCCGGAATCCCCAGCACATTCAGTCCACTCTCCATTACTAGATCCAACAACTGCTGCATCCAAGGTTGGCATATACCAAACAAGTTCGGCTCCAGCAGAAATTGCCCCACTGCAAGCAAAACTTCAATCGCTATTTCATTTGTGAGTTCATTAAGTACAGGACCGGATCTATCCATCAGTCTCCAGAGCAAGGAATCATCCTCTGAAGACAAAACTTCAGCGTATGCTGAATCCATATCACCCTCTTGAAGAGCATCAATAGCACCACTCCAACAAGTCCATAACAGATCCCTACCATCCCCCTCAACTTCTCTGCTCAATTCTGGCACGGCCATTCTTGCATTTGGAACTTTTCCATTGTCTTCCCCAGCAACCCTGATCGCTTCCAATGTAGCTTCATCCTTCGAAGCCTGCCACACACTTCTCGCAGAAGGCCCCTCCCCAAGCCTGCCTGGTCCAGCCCCCTTCTCCCAAACTCTCTTGCTAGCATCCCCATCACCATCAAGAACTCTCCTAGCGCCGATTTGGCTATTAAAAGGGACCCTTCCTCTAATGCCTAAAGCAAGACTGTCAGACGGCAACGATCTTTCCCCAAATGGAGCCCGCCCATCACCTCCCCTTCCAAGTTTGACAAAAGGGTAATCTGAGAAGCCATTATACCTGCTCCGGTCAGAGGATGCCTCAAAACCCACCACAAAGTTGCGACCTTTCCGACCCGATGAGATTGATAAATCCTGTGCCATGTCCTCAACAACCCTCTCAAGACCCCGGACTCTGCATTCTAAATTCTCCATGGTATCATGAGATCCACCCATAAAATCCTGTAACAGGTTCATGAGGTGAGTTTGTTGCCTCTCTAGTTGTAATAACTGCCTCTGGATAGTCAACCAGTTTCCCCTGATGAAAGATTCATCGAATTGAACCTCAGTTTTGGAAGAATCTCGTGGGTTTCCATCAACATCAAAAATGTCTGCCTCTAAGCGCTTCTTGTCTTTCTTGCCATCCCATTGGTTTGTTACAGATCCATCAAAATTTTGTTGTTTAGGAAATACAATAGTAGCTCCACACTCCATGTTATGACCGCCATCAGGTTGGCAGTTCCTTGAGTGATTGGACATTGAAACCGAAGTTGTATCATCAGTGCCAGTTTCTTCATCATTGTGCATGCTTGGAGAAGTAAAATGGTTGTGGGGCACTATAACTTCCACAGGCAACTCACCTGAACTCCTGCTATGAAGTTTCTGAAAAAATTCAGCATTCAGCTCATTGTCTGATAAGGCGGGTGGTTTCTTTTTCAATATCCCGGCCGCTTTGCCAGAAATACTGTCACTCTTGCCTTGGGCAACAGAATCGCATGTAAATGAAGGTCTATTAGATGGTTCCTCCACTGATGGCAATCCTCTACTCTCATCCAAATTTAAATTTTGTTGGCAGCTCATTCCCGAAAACACAGCTTGTTCAGAAATTTCCCTTTCATTAGACAAGGCCTTAGGTTCCACCGGAGAGCCATCCACCTTTCCTGCAATCTCCTTCCACAGCTGCAATGCTTCCAGCATGCTGTCTCTGGCAGGTTTTATCTTGTCAAAGCGACAAGCCTCTAGAACTCTCACAGTTGAAGCAACATTGTCTTTGAGCAGGATGTTTGAATTCAATGCTAAGGCGATTAATGCATCAGCTGCTCCCTTGCGTGTAGCCCAATCTGGGCTGCTAAGACAATTATGAATGCAATGCAGCAGCGCTTCCAGGCTTTGAGGTGCAATTGCTCCTACCTGGGACAAAGCTCCAACCACAGACAGGAGGGACGCCTTGGCCTGGAAGTTAGGGTTGTTGACAAATTTGCAGATCCTTGGGCACAACTTTTGAAATGCAGCGATAGGTGGGGCGGGAGCAGACTCAACCATTTTAGCCATACACATTGCCGCCCCGGCTTGAACCCCTTTGCTCTGATCAATCATTGCCTCAAATAAAGGCTTGGTAAACAGTGACACCAGAGCGCTAAGATCTCCATTATAAACCTCATCCTTCAGGAACTGAGCTGACAACGCGCCGAAGGCGTCGCGACAGGAATCTCGGATGCCAGAATCCGTGTCCTTGAGCCTTTTAACAATATGGCAGATGATCTTGGTGATGTGAGTTGAAGAGGTTTCCCCGTACGAGGTGCAGCATACAGCAAGGAGACGGATGGATTCCTTCTTAACAGCGGTTTTGGGATCAGCAGAGGCCTCAATGAGGCATTTAAGCAGCATCGGAAAGCCATCCGGGGAGACAGATTGGATTATGTTCTCCAGATCCTCAACCGCAATACCGTGGGTATCCCTGTCAGAGAGTTTGGATATAGAGGTTAATATCCGCCGCTTGAGCTCAACCATGGCGACGTGGGAGAGCAGAGAGGATGATATTCTCGGCAGCGGAGCACCTGGGAATTGGTTTGGAGGTTTCGAGGGTTTTACGAAATTTGGTGCTTGTGATCCCATGATTGCAAGCCGGAGAGGAATTCCGCAGCAGGGAGGGAGTTGGGGGGGGGGGGGGGGTGGCGATTTGAAGAGCAGCAAATGCCGCAGGGAATGATGGGTGGAGATCGTCACGCAGAGAGCTGACCCGACATGAAAACCGAACCCACTGGAGCTTGAGGGTGGTATCGTCTTCCCATTTGATTTCGATTTCTTTTCGTAGTTTGGGTTTGTGCCTTTCCAATAATAAATCTTTTACATATCATTAATACTATGTTTGGTTATATTTTAATAAAATAAAATAAATAATTTAATAGTTTATAAAATAAATGAAATGAAATGAAATGATTGTGATTTATCTCATTGTGTTTGGATTAATAATTTGAATTTATCTCCATCATATTTAGTTACAATTTTTAAAAGAAAATAAAAGAAACTGTTTTGAAACAAATGACACAAATAACCTTTGTTTAAAAATAACACATACACATGGGATTAAATGGCATACTTGCTCAATATAAAAAACTCATATCGATTAGATCCGCACGGACACCACACCTATCACCGTATATTAGTACAAATTATAAAAATTAAAAATTAATTCAAGGTAATCAAAATTATACATTCAAATTTATTGATTAAAAAAAAATTATTAATTCAAAAAAAATATTAATTAAAAATAATTACTAATTCAAAATAGTTATTAATTCAAAATATTTATTCATTCAAAATTAGTTATAAATTATTTATATAAACAATTGATTCGAGATAATCATAATTATTTATATTGAAATTTTTTTATAATCAGAATTATTTATAAATTATTTATGATTATTTATATACACATAATTAGTTATAATCAAAATTATCTATATACACATTATCAAAATTATTTATATTTGATTGTTATTATTATTTATAAATTATGTTGGACTTAGAAAATCATTATTTATAAATTACATCGAACAAAATATTTAGATACCCATGAAAAATATTGTTTGTTGTTATTATTAATAATGAAAAATATGTTCATTTATATAAATATTAATTCAAGAAAATAATATAGCCTTGAATAAGACAAACATTTATCTTTTTTTATGAAATTCAACGCACCACAACTTTGAATTTACCAAACAAATATATTTTATTTCTCGTTACAACGAGCGTGTATAGATTATCAAGGAAAATATTATAACCATACATGTACTCCACAAGATATTTCATAAATACCTCAAACATTTTTAAAAATTAAACACGAATAAAAAAACAATTCAACAGGGTTGTATAGCATTCAAACCGCAAACATAAAATAATCATAACACAACAAATTAAATGATAAAAGATGACAACATACAAGTATATAATCAAATGATAACATTATGCGACATTCTAAAAAAAAAACCAAAACATCTTTCATTGCAAACACAATATGTCATAACTCGAATAAATGACATTGTTTGAAACTAACAATTACCAACGATTTTGAGGATCATGCATCATAGCATCTAAAGTCACCTTCATAAACTCCACTGGGCAATTTAAGAATTGTCTTGTCCTCTCTGGCTTCTTAGTAAGAAATAGATATGCCTCAATAATAAATTCTGGAGCAATTTCTATTTCTTGTAGTGCTTGATGCACCTCTCCACCCGGTAACCATCCTTGAGGTCTCACCAAATATGAATTTCCCTCCCTCATGACAGCTACAACTTCATGCAATGTCGTCTTTAGTATTTTAATGTCTTTTTCATTACCATCTGAGCTCTTTCGTTTCTTTTTTTTCATAATATTTCCACCTGGAGAAGGCACTGCATATGAATCTACATCCGGTGAGTTTAAATTTTGCAAGTTTGCTGCATTTTGAAACATCATTTCGTCAATCTCTTCAATTGTATCTTCATTGGTGTTATTGGATGAGTAGTTCAACTCTTGCACTTTATCTTTAGCGGTTTGAGTGTCTGCACCTGTCACTCCGTCTTTTTCAAAAATTTCAGCAAGTTTCTCATAATTACCAATGGGAGTATGCTTCCATTTCTCAACATAAGGCTTTACCTTTTATGGGAATATATATACAGACACGCAAGCAAAAAAATGTTATAATTGTGCATAGTTTTAATTTTCAGGAAAAAAACATAAATTAAATTAAATTACAATGCATACCTCGATCAATGTCTTCCATACTTCAGGTTCAGCAGTAAACATTTGCGAGATTGGACTCCATGCAAAACCGCTAGTATGATTAAATAAATCATAGCATTCCGTAAAATGTTCTTTAACTGTCTTTAGTCGATTCTTTATCTTAGCCTTATCCAAAGATAAGTTAAACTTCTCTCGTAGTTCTTTAACAATATTATCATATGCCGAAGTAGTGAAAGTGTCATTGACCCTATTCCCTTCAACATGTTGATGATATAAAGCTTCAATCAGTCCATCATCCATCTGTTTTGTCCATGACAACTTTTATCTTTTACAATCCTCTCGCTTTTGCATTTTTTTACTCATTGCAATAACCTACATTAAAAATAATTAATACAAAAGTAGTCATAACTAAGAAAAATTGTAAAATATTTGATATCTCTAACAATCTATCAAGATGAAATAAAAACATAAAGATAAAAAATAAAAAACAAGGAATATCACACTTGAATAATGAAACCTTGTTGGTAAAATAAGTACATAACACGAGGCATACATGGTTCGTCTTTAATTATTAACATAATCAATCCACATATGAGTTGTAATTTCATCTCCAATTTGCTCTTTTTTTTGCATCTTCATCAGTGTTTATCCGCTTGCTAGCTGCTTATTCAACTTCATAGTGATTTTCAAGGTCATTATCCACCTCGGCAAGAAGATTTCAATCTGGATCTACACCCATTAAAAATTTGTGTAGTATGCAGCAAACTAATATGATATTTGATTGTGTCTTCACCGAGTGCATAGAGTCTATTGTAGTTGATATAATTGGAAATAATTTCTTTAAAACTCCAAAAGCTCTCTCAATAACATTACGCAAAGAAGCATGTCGATTATTAAATAACTCTCGAGCATTTTCTGGAGGATGATTGGAGTACTATTTCAAATGATAACGTACACCTTTATAGGGCGGTATAAGGTCACTTCGTAACATATATCCCACATCAACAAGATAAAATTTTCCTATTTCAAATAAAAAATGTCGTTACGCAAAATAATTCAATTTACATATTTTAACAACCAAAATTAAGTTGAGTAGAAATTACTGATCGATAGTCTCATTTTGTCTTCTCTAAATAATGCATTTTTAATAATTCTCAAGTTTGATACGGTTCCCTCCGATCCAGGCAATACATAGGTAAACTTTAGATCAAATGTACATGCACATAATATGTTAAGTGTGGGATAACCTTTTCTACCATGATATCTTGGTGCATCATTATTAGAAACTTTGACACGAACATGTGTTCCATCCAATGCTCCAATATAATCATACCAGTTAATATATTTTCTGATAATTTTTTAAAATATAAAGATAGAAAGAATTGTAAATTGAAAGAATAATTGTATTATATAAAATGTACCTTAAAATATGGGTGAAATCTTCCACTGTTGAGTATCACGGGAGAAACTTCAGATCCATCGGTTGGCATAGAAATTTATCTTCTAATTAAATCATTGCTCTAAAAAAATCATGAAAATATCTACTTGTTGTTTCACTAGATCGATGAAAAAAAGGAAACATTTCTATTTTTTACATTATGTGATGGGATATAAAGACATTTTGCAACTTGTTCTTCAATTGTTGAAAACTTTGTCGGTTTCATACCACCATGCATTTTGAGCATAGAACACAAATTTGAAAAAGCATGTGGCCCCATACGAATTATGTTACGACAATCATTATCACATTTAAGTTGATCCATGAGTTCAATACGAACTTTTTGATGTTTCACATAATCAGTGGATTGGTTTATCTGTTTTTTACGATGATAGATTTTACGGGAATACCAAAAGACCACTACACGACATATAAGTTCAACAACTGCTATATTCTGACTTACATCCCATTTAATCAAATGATTATTCAATGCTTCATCTTGTTGATCCATAAGACCTACAATTTTTTTAAAAATGATTCAATAAAATTTATTTGATGAAATCATATAAATAGAGATATATGTAATTGACAATTAAAATATAATTGAATATAACAAGTAGAAAATAAACAATTAATGTTTCATATAAAAAATTACCTTATAGATTTTTTTAATATGATTTATAAAAGTATCTTTATAACACTAATAGTCTATATTAAATAAAAATATGTTTATTTACAGATAATGCATTAATAATATTAATAATTTTAATTATTTGTATAAATAATAAATTTTATAATACAGCCTTACAATAAACCTGTATAATACATTATAAACTATATAAATCATAAATTTTGTAATACAACAAAATAATAAATCTATGATAAACATGTGATATACCTATAACACAAATATGATAAACATGTAGTACAAATATGAAATATAATTGACAATAAATTTATGATAGACCATAAATTTTGTAATATAAAAAAATAAAAAATAAATAAATTTTGTAATATAGAAAAATAAAATTGATAATAATTAATAAAAATAATGTAACAAAATAAAATATTGTAACAAAATAAAACAATGTAACAAAATAAAACAATGTAACAAAAAAATATTAAATCATAAACTCTGTAATACAACAAAATAATAAATCTATGATAGCACAAATATGAAATATAATTGATAATAATTAATAATAATTAATAAAAATTCGATCTTGTGCAATTTTCAACATTATATAAATTAATATGACCCATATATCAATAAATAATCACAAGTTGTTGATTGCAATGTACTGTTTTTTCTTATAATCATTTCAACATGTGTAACTATTTGTATTTGCATTACATAAATCTCTAAAGAAATAATATATTCATAATTTAAAAAGTAATCGTATACTACAACCGAAAAAAAGTTTCAAGTATAAATCATTAATTTAAAAAACAACCAATTTTAAATCAATATATCATTAAAAAACAAGATATAAGAATTACAACAAATAAATTACTTACAACGATGCAGAAGACGAAAGATGTGAATGGGTGAAGATGAAGTGGACTGGTTGAAAAATGGATGCCAAAAAATAGTAGCCGGATGATGGAAAAAAATTAATTTCATAGTAATAACAATAGACTTGAAGGAGAAAATAGGGTATGCTACACCAACGGAAGAACAGGACGACGAAGATGGGGCGACAGTGTGAGATGGGGCGGTAGTGTGAGGTCTGGCTGTTTATATAGAGATCTAAGGGCAATATGGGAAATGTATAAAATATTTGAACGAGATTGAGTATTTTCATCGGAATCGTCCCGATTTTGGGAAGATTTGAAATCCACTGAAATCGCGTGCGAGAGAGAAATCAATTTCTCTTCCTTCTGACCCCTCGCGTTTCTCTCCTTCAACATTGGATAACCAAATGACAGATATCGATTTCTCTCCTTCCATATCTTCTCTTTTTTCGTCTGTTTCTCCCCTACCAAACGAGCTCTAAATTCATTTTTCAAAATATGGAGTGTGTGATACAATTTTACAACATGGTTTCATATTTATATTATACTTTTGAATGCATTGGATTTCATATCGAGTCTTTTTAACAGGACACCTTATTGACATGTACAAGAAACATGGAAAACATAAATGAATACTGACAATTTTGGGGTTGCCTACTGTATATCAACCCTAAAACCTCATTTGTACTCACACAACCCCGATAGTACTCTTTACGATATGGCAACGAGATCTAGAGTTACCCATAAAGCTCTCCACCAATAGACTATAAGGTAATGACTAGCTTCAAGTGTGTAAAACCCAAGTTATAAGAGGCATTTCCCTATTCGAATATAAATAAATAACTCAAATGATATGTATAACCATAAGCACAACAACCAAATTCAATATAAATGAATAAACACATGTCTCAATATATCAATATGAAGTGAAATCTAGGACACTATTTGTCATCTATGTATAAAAACACTAATACATGGATGCACTTACTCCCAACGGGATTAAATCATATTCAAACTAATCTTTCCCTAACCCACCCCTAACAATATCCAGTAAGTCAGAAAAATAACAATGAATAATAGCATAAACATACAAGTATACTTGGTTCCTCGGGCCTCTATTGTCTCATGTTAATGGGCACAATAAAGACTCAATGAATGACATATACAAATATTAATCATTAAAATACAGTAAACAAGGAGAAAATTGGGAAACCTACTCTCCATGTCACTCATCACCTCATCCACATCATCATAACCATAATTCCACAACTGGCATGACAACAACCACCTCACAGTATCCACAACTCCAATGACAATAACTATATCCATAATAACTATATGTTAGTATAAAGAGGTCCACACAACCACAATATAAAAAATAACCACATAGAGATGCGATGACAACAACAATAAATATATATAGAATGTGAATAAAACATCCCTTGGTAAAAACAATTATAAATACCACATTTGAGCAAATACAACATCCCTTTACCTCATCTCATCAATATATGATGATACCATTTCCATCTTATAACCACAACATATTCTTTCCAAAACATGGTTTGTATATTTCTTCATTGTATTATCAACAACAACATATCAAATAACCACAACAATGCAATACATAACCAAAATCTACAGCACAATGATACTATAAGTAAAGAAACCACAATGATCCACAACATAAAAGCCACAAAAACATCCCCTAATCACAACTCACACATCCAAACCTCAATGCTAATGTCTACAGAACATTCCATATTCAACACATCATCTTCCATGTCAATAACACAATCTAAAAAAAACATAATCTCATTCACTCTTCATAGTTTATATTACCACACACCACTGCATCAACCAATGAATTTTAGTGACCACAAAATATACACAATCACACACCCATAACTCATGAACTTACACAACAAGAAGACAACTTTACCCATTCTCCTCTCATATAACAACAACTTATACCTTACCTTCCGAATTATATTCCATTCACCCTCTTTTATGCATATATCATCATCCACTTATTCTCAATTTTATAGTTCTTATTTATCCATTCCCGTCCACAAGACCATTTCCATCACCGAAACAATCTCATAAATTTAACTCATAAGAAATCACATAAAACTATCTTTCATTTTCCCCTAAACAATCCTCATCATTTTTCTTTATTACACATAATCATATCATAACTGTAGTAACCTAGATTTTTGTAATAAATGCCTTCGAATATTTTAAATAATATTTATAAAGATTGTGGAAAAGTTGCTTCATTCTTATTAGCAACACATGTGACACCCACCCGTCACTGTTACATTATTTATTTTATATTATTTTGGGGTGTTTTAAAACTTTGAGGGTTTAGTTTAAAATTTGTAAAATCTGGAATTTCTCTTCGGTTGTACAGTTGACATACACCATTTAAGGGAAACCATGTGATGACCCTTACACATAGACTTTTCTAGTTTATTTTGTTCTTGCACGGCTTCTCTGCATGGGTAGTGCACAATTCAGACCAAATCGTGTGAAATCAAAGTGAAAATCATGCATATCCTTTTTCAATCGGGGGTGTTGGTGTACAACGTATGCATGGTTAGGAGAAACTGCATAGAAACTGTGTGAAGTGATATAGCTCATTAACAAATGTGTTTTTCATGGCTGATGCACAATTTGTTAAATGGTACATTTTTTAGAGGTAATTGTGCAGCTCAGCTAGTGCGTAAGAGTCATTCACATGGGCAGAACATGATTAGTGGGAACCAGGAAAATGTCTCATATGCAGGGGTGTTCCATCTAGAGGCACCTGCACGATTGGCACACAGTTTGGTAAACCATGCGAGTGTGTTGTGTTTGTCGAGTGGCTCCCGTGAGGTTGGCGCACGATTTTTCTAACTGTGTGGCATAACTGTACAAGCTACCCAGTTTTAATAAAACTTGAAATTCTACAAATACTCTTATCAGATTTTTAATTCCTAAGCCTCCTCCCTCCCCTCCCATCGTTCAGTCGACCATTGGGGTGTGTGGAGAGCTCCTCCTTTTCCTCTTCCTTCAAATTTGTGGCCTCCTCCTTGAGTTTTAAGTAGATTTTTAAGCTATTTCCCCTCATTCCTCCCCATCTCTTCATTGTTTCTCTTTCCATCTTGGATTTCATTTCTTTCTTGAACCCTAATAACCATAAGGGTTGAATTTAGGGTTTGGGATGGATCTAATCATGAGGTTTTTGATGTTTAGGGGTTGTGGAGCGTGTTTCTTTCCTTGGATGAGTGTTCACCATCGAAAGCAACACGTTGTCATTGGTTTTCACTTGAAAGAGGTATATGATTTTATGTCATTCCTTTATACTATATGTCATGAGATGCTTGAATGTTTTAAAATGATTTTATTTTCGAATTATGCCTATATATATTACCCATGAGGGGTTTAAAAGGGGTTTTCGAATGTTTTACACACTTAGTATGGAGTTGTCGCATGCCAAGTGTTTGATAAAATGTTATAGTTTCTCTTTCAAAGTAATTTAAATGTTTCCAAAGGGTGTTTGACACCAGTTGATTTTGTAAGAGTTCATTTTATGTTTAAAAGGCTTGGTTTATTTAAAAAGGGGGTGTTGAACTCAAATTTAATATTTTTAAGACTTTTAGTCTTATGGTGATTTGAAGTGATCTCAGAAGGGAAGTGAGTGATTTCAAAAAGGGTTCTTAACACTATTTGACTTCAAAGAATGTTTAAATGATTGGTTTTAAATGTGGATAAATTATTTTGGAATTCCAATTTTTTTTCAAAGGCTCATCCAAAACTTTGTTAAAAAGAGCTAATTTGAAATAGTGGTTACCCTCATTGTTGAGCCCCTTTATTTATATTATGCTCATTATAGAATTATGGCCCTAAGGGGGATGTTGTATGTTGTTTATTATTGATGCTTATGCATGGATGTGAAAAGGGTTTATTTTGTGTGAGGGTGTTGGTGGTGAGATGAGGTTTATTGCTTATGCTTTAAATGTTTTTATGTGATTCGTTGTTTTGTTCACCTAATTTTGTACTGATATAATGGGAACCCCTAGGTAGATAAGTATAAGGTCCAGATATGTGTTAAACTGGCTTAGTGTGTGTAGCCTAGCTAGTTACCTAGGAAAATCACACCCTCCTAAGGGTTTTGGGCACCTTTTTTGACTAGAAGGAAAAATTGGATAAGGATATTGATAGGATTCACATGGGGACTAGTGATCCAGGAACCAAGTTCAATATCATTCATGTTAGAGCCTAGTGAGTTTAACATGATTCTTATATCCTATTAGGATGATTTAGGGGATCCTGATACTCATACCTCTTTGTATCCCCTAACTTTGATTGTATGGAACCATTGTGTGGTTGTTGTCTTTGTTTATATTTATTTTGTTCCATTGATATCTTAGTGTCGTTGTGTTCATTCCTTGTATTTGATTATGGTTTTGGTCCACTTTCAAACTTACAAATGGTTCAGAGAGTGTGGCTTTAGAAAAATAAAGTGACGTTGTTTTGAAAAAAGAAATGGAGAAAGGTTTTTGGAAAAATGAAAAGGAATGGGTGTTTTTCTTGTAGATTTAAAAGTCCTCTTTTCAAGGTTTAAAGAAGATTTAAAAGAAATATTTTATTTATTTTTTGGGTTTAAAATTATAGTTTTGGGATGGATGAGCCTCATTTATTCTTAAAATTTTTTACCACATTTTTGGAATGAAAGAGTTAAAGTATGTTACTTGTTTTTCTTAGGCTTGCTCATACAAAAATCTATTTTATAAATTATGTTCAAACTAACACTTAGGGAATGTAGTATGAAGAGAATGGATTCTTTCATAAAATACTATTGGGCATGTTTGGATCACACCCCACCACTATAAAAAAAAGGGAATTAGTGGCGTTTTTTTGTGGACTAGCGATAGTTTAAACTGCCACCTAAAAATGTAGCAGCGGTTTTTAAAACCGTTGCGTATTGCACGGTCTCTAGTTATTTAGAGGCAGTTTCTTTAATTTCATGATGGTTTTGTTATGTGTCATTTTTGGAGCATTTAATGGTGGTTTCTTGTTTATTTAGTGGTGATTTTTTTTATAAAAATAATATCCATGGGGAATATAAATAAAATGAAACTAATCGTCGCTAAACATATTAGTGGTAGTTATGCTTAACTGCTGCTAAAACATATTTTAATGAATGTATATAACAGTAGTTACTAAAAACTGCCGCTAAATCAGAATTTTTTTAAAATATTTAATAAAAAATATAAATATAAAAAAAACCGACATGCAATAAACTAGAGTATGAATGTATAATAAACTCATCATACATATGTCATACATCCACAGTTATACAAACATCAACAGTCATCATAACCTCAGTCTAATTCAACTCATAAATCTGCCAACCAATACCTTAGTCATTAATATATACATATAAAATATGTCCAATAACAACCCATTCCTAATATATGTCCATGCCACATCCTTCATTGCATCTGTCTGCCTCCACATCGTCTCATAAACTGAAACCAACCACGTCATTTCATCAATTATAACAAAAAAATAAATAAAAATAAACATAATAAATCAGAATTACAGTAGAATAATTGATAAAATTTTAACATACCATGGTAAATAAGAACCATCGTGGATGCCTTATGAAGAATGTCGTGGATCAGAATAGTTAACCTCCTACCTACTATCAGTATCTACCACCTACAATGAAAACCAGAATATTTAAGAAAATAAATGCGAAAGAGAAAAGACACAAAATATATTTAGAATGTTGCACATAAAATTTGTTATTTTTTTAATCAAACAAAAGACATTTTAACATAAAACAAATAATATATAATTAAAAACACTTTGAAAACATAAACTTACCTATTTAAGATATGATTTAACACTTGAAATTGAAAAGTGATAAGTAAATATTCTAATTAATTTTTAAATCAATGTGTGGTGTGTTTGAAATTTACTTAATAATTTTTTTTAAAGTCTTTGATATCAAAACATGTCCTATGTTTTAAAAACAACTCAAAAGTGTTTTTTCCATGATTCCATGTCAATCTGAGGCCGTTTGCTATGATTTTGACCATTTCATGCATGTTTTAGTGTTTTAAAACAGTAAAAATGTGTTTACAGGAATCCTAAGAAAACCACAATTTGGAATGATGTCCCATGAGTTCCTACATTTCAAAATTCAATCTAGGATCATTTTCCCCTGATTTCAGGGCAATCTAACATCATTTTCCTACTTTTGACCTCCTAAAACATGTTTTCAAAGGCTTTTGTATCTTTAAGAAGTGTTTACTGAGTAATTACAACCACAACGCACATCAGATTGATGTGTTGTCTATGCGTACACGTAAAAAACAACTCAGTGGTGGTTTCCCCATGATTTTACATCAATTTAAGGTCATTTTCTATGGGTTTGACTATTCCATGCACGTTTTAGTGTTTTAAAACACTAAAAACAAATTTACGACCATCTAGACAAACCATGATTAGGAATGACATGTCGTCACTTCCTACATTTCACAATTTAATATACATCCATTTTCCTATGATTTCATGGCAATCTGACATCATTTTCCTAGTTTGACCCCCAACACATGTTTTTAAAGCTTTTGTACCTTTAAGAAGTGGTTATCAAGTCATTCCAACCACAACGCACGTTATATTGACATGTTTTCTATGTGTACACGTCAAAAATAACTCATAGGTGGTTTTCCCATGATTTCACATCAATCTGAGGTCGTTTTATATCGTTTTGACTATTCCATGCATGTTTTAGTATTTTAAAAGGTAGTTCCATTAATACACACGTTATAAGAAAAATGGCCTGGGGACTTGACCCTACGACTGGCACCCCACACCCCAACCCCCTGCCACCCAACTGCCTATGAGGGGCCATACACGTTTTAGTATTTTAACACACTAAAAATACATTTATGGCTATCCCAGGAAAATCGTAATTCAAAATGACATGTCGTCGGTTCCTATATTTTACAATTCAATCTATGATCATTTTCTTTTGATTTCAAGGAAATACTACATCGCTTTCTCAGTTTTAACCCCCTTGACACTTGTTTTTAAAGACTTTTGTACTTTTAAGAAGTGCTTACTGAGTAATTTTGACCACACCGCACGTCGGATTGACGTACTGTCTGCACGTACATGTCAAAAATAAATCAAAGGTGTTTTTTCAATGATTTCAAATCAATATTAGGTCTTTTTTCTATCATTTTTATCATTTTACACATGTTTTAGTTTTTTAAAACACTAAAAACATGTTTACAAATATCCTGGGAAAACCGTAATTCAGAATGATGTGTCGTCAGTTCCTATATTTCAATATTCAATCTACAGTTGTTTTCCCTTGATTTCGGGGCAATCCAATGTTGTTTTCTTGGTTTTGACCCCCCAACACTTGTTTTTAAAGGCTTTTGTACCTTTAAGAAGTGTTTACCAAGTCATTCCAACCACACCGCACGTCATATTGACATGTTGTCTATGCGTACATATAAAAAATAACTCATCAATGGTTGTCCCATTATCCCACATTAATATGAGGCATTTTTCTATGGTTTTGACTGTTCCACGCACGTTTTAGTGTTTTAAAACACTAAAAATGTGTTTACGGTCATCCCAGGCTAACCGTAATTTGGAAGGACGTGCCTTCACTTCATACATTTAACAATTAAATATACAATCATTTTCCTCTAATTTAAAGGTAATATGACATTGTTTTTTTTAATTTTGACCCCCTGACACATGTTTTTAAAGGATTTTATACCTTTTAAGAAGTGGTTATCGAGTCATTATGACAACACCACATGTAAAATTGACATGTTGTATATGTGTACACATCAAAAATAAATAATTGGTGGTTGTCCTGTAACACCCCAAGCTTCTATGGTACGCTCCTCTTAGAATAATAGAGCAGCGTGTGTTGCACGCAACCTCGAGTTCTAACACCCCGTGACCAATAAAAGTAGCAGTTATGAATAGTAATACCCACTTTTTGAAATTATATAAATTTTATATTTCAAAATGGACTTCATTTTTGGATTCGGAATATCGAAATTAGCCTATGTTGAATTTTTGGTATTTTTCTGAGAACTTCCAATTTTTGATGAATAGTGAAAAATACTTAAAAACAACTTTTTTAATCAAAATAATTTATAGTGATAAATTATACAATTGAGTGGTTATAAAGTGTAATTAGAATATATTTTTACCATTTTATCCAATGGTGGTCATTAGAATTAATTTCACTTTGAAATTGGACATAAACGAGTGTCAATCTTTTGATTGATATTGTTTCTTAAAAACACGCTATTTGTTATGACAACGAGAATTAATTATAAAATTAATTAATGCACCTTATATGTTTGTAATTTTTTAAAATAGACATTATTTTTGAATTCAGAATATCAATTATAGCTTAGGGTGAATTTTTGGTATTTTTCTTAAAAACTTCAATTTTTGATGAATAGTGAAACCACTAAGTGGTAGTTTAAAAACTAATTTTTCATGTAAATGAGACATTACCACTTATGTGTATTGAATTTCAAAAATCCGACATACATTGTTGTAATTAGGAAGAAAAATGTGGTTCAATGGGATTAAAATAATTTTTTGGTGAATAGTAACTTTTAAGTTTTATTAATCGCGATTAAAGGTAATTAGTGAAATTTAAGGTAAAAATGATATTATAAAAATATGAAAATATCTTGAAACTTGTCCTACCATTATTGGATGAGTCATGGACAACCAAGAAAATACATGGGTCAACTTGGGGACCCCATGAAGCCACTTGGGTAAGAAAATGACATTAATAACTTTTTATTTAAAGTAAAAATAAAATTGTCACAAACATGTGTTGTTTTACTAAAACAATTATTACATGGGGTTATATAAGTTAACTTTTCGACTATAAATATTCATTGTAAATATAAAAAGATTTCCTACATCATGATATTTTTTATATAATTTTTAGACATTAAATAAATTAAAATTTTTATGACACCATGATGATGCAACGATTTCCTCATTAATTAACGATTTAAATAAAATGAAAATATAATGTAAAATATAAGACTTACACTTATCAAAAACCTATTGGATGAGTAGATTTAGAACCCTTATCACCTTATCCTAGAAATATATAATTTTGGTACCTCTAAAATTCGAAAATCATTTCATAGTAATGTAATATTTCACGACTTTCCAAGAGTGCCCCTCCTCTCCTCTTATAAAAGGCCCCCACCTCTACCACCTTATTCACACTATCAAAGCCATTTGGATCAGACAAACTCTGCCCAAATACTCTATAAACTTCTCTCTCTTACTCCTATAAGCCTAAAATTGGGCATAATTCTTCCCAAGGAAGCCTTTGTCTCAAATCAAAAAAGAGTTACCCGATTTTAAGGTAATGTCTTCTCCTATGTTATTTTGTTTTATTTTGCTTCTCTAACCCCTTAAACTATTTTTATTCATTTCTTTTGTAAAAACACCAGTATCTTCAATATACTAGGATGTTGTTATGATAAGGATTTGATTTACACTTACACACACCTTCATCTAATGGTTAAAGAACATACTGTTTCTGTGGTTGGCGAATTTCTGCCTCACGAAACGATGATTGTTCAATATTCTTTAAACACCTCTCATGGTGGCCATTAAGATGTCACTATATTTATATATGATATATATTATGTTTATTTTTCCTTATTATTCTGTATTTTTCATTTTTGTCATACCTTTATGATTTTCATTATGGGTAAACGCGATAATTTCATTTTAGGAAGTGCAGACTACCGCCCCCTCAAAGTGATTTGAATCGTTAATGCCATATGTGGGATGTATAAAGGATGGAGTAAATAATATTATATATGATATTATACTGGAATTATAATATACCTTTATATCATTATGATTTCATTCCATTAAATACTAAATATAAATGAAAGTAGCGTTCATGCGTACGTACGACTTACCGTCTCTATGAACGGTGCATTTCATTTCTTACCTCTAAATGTTACGTAATATTATGAATGAATGTATATACTGGATATATATGATATATATTATATCTACATCATGAATATAATTATGGATATAATGGATATTCTACCACATAAACAACTTGTAATTATAAGAAGTTTATTGTTGACTCAAGTACCAAAGATCGACAAAACGACCGTTATTAACTTAAATGGCTACATAATTTTCGTAACATTGTAATAAGTGATATAAAAGTGACAATTAACTTGAAAAAGGTTCTTAAGCAAGTAGATATTAACTCTATTTTATTATTTAGGAGATTAAATAACGGTCGAGTGAAGTCGGACATGAGGTAAGGGAACTTCTTAACCCAATTTCCGTTCTTTGGGTTAATCTACTACTTTCAAATTATGTCATGATATTATTATGTCCTATCTAGTATTTGTACTTTCTTTATGTGTAATTATAGTGAATACACATAATAAATCTATTTTATTTAAAAATGATCTTTGTAAGGGACTTCGTCTCAATCTCCATTCATTGAGGCATATTTTGTTTTATACACAAATTTCTTTTATACGGTGTATAAACCCCTTTGACTTTTAAGTTTATTCAAGAAGAGTCTTTTTTATACGAAGCATTTTACTAAATGACAAAAGGGAATGTTTTTTTTGTCGTACGTATGCGGCGACAACGACTTCTCCGCCGCCATGACCATTATTTGAGTTTCGGTTTCCTCTACAAGCCATAACTTTTTTAAATGAAAAATAATTACAAAGTTTTAATTTTCTTTTATTTTGGTATTGAAAATGGTTTTAAAAGTGTTTTTTTATATCAATGTGTTTTATTGATATCTTGTGATTGAAATGTGGAAATGTTATGTTTCCTTTATGCATGTTTTATGTGATACGATTATGTTATGGTTTATGATATGTTTAAACCTGTTCATATGAGGAATGAATTGGACTTAATAAGTGACGGGTGGAGCCTGCTATAGCTCCTCGATGCATCAGTAGGTCTCATGAGACAAACTAGTGTCTTGGAACGAGGCCTTGACAAAATCTTATTTGTAGTCTTGGCATGAGGCCTTGGCTACGTGGTTATGATAGTCTGACATTATGAATTCCATCATTATGAAAGTGGTTATTGATATTGAATGTGATTATTCGACTAGTAGAATATCCATGTGAATAAGTAAATGGAATTATTTCATTTTATTTTTTCCATATTATGCTGAAGTTCATGTTTAAAAGGATTTTGTTTTAGTTATACATTGCCTTAAATGTTAATGTTTATTTATGAAAGATTCCGCTATATTGTTATCCTTACTGAGCATCTGAGCTCACCCCTTCCAATGTTTTAATTTTTCCAGGATGTGAAGAAATATTTTATGACTGACCTGCAGGGATAGTCTGAAGGGGATATGAGTGTGGACTATGGAGACAATGTTATTTTAGTTTTTCACTTTATGATGTAATGTAACATTTATGAATGTATCTAGTGTTTACAAGGCTACTAAACTAATCGGACTTTCGAGACTTGATCTTTTGTGATCATGCCAATGTTACGCAATAATGTATCGACTCTGGGTAACTGGGGTCGGGGTGTTACATGTCTCATGATTTCACATCAATCTGAGGTCGTTTTCTATGGTTTTGATTGTTTCATTCATGTTTTAGTGTTTTAAAACACTAAAAAAGTGTTTACAGTCATCCTGGGAAAACTGTACTTCAGAATGACATGTCATCAGTTCCTACATTTCAAAATTCAATTTACAGTCATTTTATCCTAATTTAAGGGAAATATGATATCGTTTTCCTAGTTTTGACCCCCTGATAGTTGTTTTTAAAGGTTTTTTACCTTTAAGAAGTGTTTACCACACCACACATCAGATTTATTTTTTTTGCTCTTATATGTAAAAAATAAATCAGTAATGATTTTATCATAATTCCATGTCAACATTATGTTTTTTTCTATGGTCTTGACCGTTCCACACATGTTTTAGTGTTTTAAAACACTAAAAATGAATTTATGGACATCCCAGGAAAACTGTAATTTCAAATTATGTTTTGTCAATTCCTATATTTCAAAATTAAACTTATGGTATTTTTCCTATAATTTCAAGGAAATCCAACATCATTTTCTTAGTTTTGATCCCCCAAAACATGTTTTTAAAGGATTTTGTACCTTTAAGAAGTGGTTACCGAGTCATCCCGACCACACTGCACATCAGATTGATGTGTTGTCTATGCATACATGTAAAAAATAACTTATTGGTGGTTTTACCATGATTTCACAACAATTTTAGGTCGTTTTCTATCATTTTGACCTTTACACACATGTTTTAGTGTTTTAAAACACTAAAAATGCGTTTACGACCATCCTAGGAAAACTGTAATTTTGGAATAAAATTTTTCCAGTTCTTAAATTTTAAAATTCAATCTATAGTATTTTTTTACCAATTTTAGGGAAATATGACATTTTTTTCCTGGTTTTGACCCCCCAACACTTGTTTTTAAAGACTTTTGTACCTTTAAGAAGTGTTTACCGAGTCATTCCGACCACACCACGCATTGGATTGATGTGTTGTCTATGCGTACACATAAAAAATAACTCATCAGTGGTTGTTCCATGATTTAACATTAATATGAGGTTCTTTTCTAAGATTTTTACTATTCCATGCACATTTTAGTGTTTTAAAACACTAAAAATGAATTTACGGTCATCCCGAGCAAACCATAATTCAGAACGGTGTGTTGTCAATTCCTACAATTCAAAATTAAATCTATATTCATCGTCATTTAATTTCAGGGTAATCCAACATCATTTTCCTAGTTTTTAATCTTCTACACTTGTTTTTAAAGGCTTTTGTACCTTTAAGAAGTGTTTACTGAGTCAAAACTTAGCAAAAAGCTCGGATTGTTTTCAAAATTTTGGATAATGATCTATAATTCATTTTTGATGTATAGGAATCAACCACATGTCAATTCGACATAAGATGTGGTCGATATGACTCGAAATGCATATTTTCTATATAAAAGTTCCATTTTAGTTTTATTTATGGATATTGTACGTGTTCTTTGCAAATGTGTGAATGATCTATAGAATTTAGAATTTACCTCGGTAGGATAAGCTATAAGGCTGAAAATTTCCTTAGGGATCGTGCCAGTCATCCACTAAAATATAGAAACTAAAGAATTTTCTATTCGTAACCGCCACTGATCCTGTGTTTTCCTATAAGAGTCTTTTTATTTTACTTTTTCTTTAAATATTGCAATTTATCTTTGTGATTCCTGATCAATGACCCTACTTGAACCCCCACCGAGTATAGCAGTAACAGATGACGTTTCCCTACCAAAGCTAGCTAATGGAGTAGGCCTAGAACCCATCCCTCATACATGTTTGGGATGCTCCTTCCCTAAAACGATTTCAAGCGTATCGTTCTAGGAAACTAATGATGACTGTGAAGGGTTTGAATCCCAGTCTTCTTGAATTTTAATATGTTAATACAAAATATTAACAATGATTTTTTAAAATATCTGAACTTGATAATATTATCTAATTAATAATTTTTCATTAGTATTTATTGTTATTGCATTACTATAAAAACATAATAATGTTAATTATATTATAACAACAAACAAGTTATAAATCCAATTACTTGGGGCTAGATAGATGTATCAAATAACGCCAAATTGGCATCATTTGATCCATGTAGCTGTACCCATTTAACCGAGTTTAAGGCTTGTTAGTTGTTATAATATATTTTCATTATTATGTTTTTATAATAATGAAATTATATAAAATGGTAATGAAAATTACTTACTTCAACGTCTTTGGTAGGATCATTTACAAAACTGTCATTGGGTTTCCTATGCACTTTAAACCACATCTCTATTTGGCCAACAGAGTGACCTAATTTATTAACCTTTATAAAAATATAAACAAGTAAAAAACCTTGAGGTATAATAAAATGATATAAATAATAATGAATAAAATATAAACCAATTTTTTTATTTTTCTCGAAAAACTCTGAGACCCAACGATGTGAGGAATGACTTGCTTCTCATGATTGACAATATTTTTTGGATAATTCATACAAAAATAGCAACATTAATAAAAATTATAATTATATTGTGTTTATGTTATTAAGATACTATAAAATATGAAATTACCTCATGAGATGCATCTCTATTGATATCGACAAAGAGATTCCATTGCTCACAAGAAATGCCTTCAGACACTTTCTCATACATCTATCATGAGCTTAGATAAGTGTCATTAAACTCATGCCATAATATTCATTTAAAATATCTCTATTTCTTTCCCAAAATTTTCAAATTCCATGACATGAAATGGAGTGAGGGACATCAAAATGAAAAAACATATGAAAATAAAAAACATAACACTTTATAAGTATATTACAAAATTTTACTTATGTATTTTAAATTAGCTATCAAGGAATATTAAATTAATATTACCTTTACTTGAGTATCAAATACCTCATTTTTTCAAACTGTAGGAATATGCCTCCAATATTTATAATTAATAAGAAATCTCACCGTTTCTCAAGCAAGTTGCCCAAGAATATGCCCATAGATTCTGTTAGCGTCACCGGTAGGCACCCCAAAATCATCAAATGGAACGATAATCTTAAAGTAATTCAGGTCCCATATATATGTTGTGTTCATATTTGTATCCCTTCTATGTTTGTATTTATCTATTTAACAAATGCATGAAACAATTAATAAAATATATAGTTTTTTTTGAAAATTGACATACATACCAGTAACAGTAACTCATCAATATCCCCTAGATGGGGGGGGGGGGGTGACCAAATGATCCATCACCAGAGATGAATCAGGTGGTGGGATACCAATGAAATCTAAGGAAATGACTGGCTCGCTAGTAGTGTCACGTATAACAAAATCACTAGGATCCATAGAATATGACGGTAGTGGTGGTGTGCTATGAGATGCTGATCGACTAGGATCCTAATTTTTTTTCTTGAAATTCCTACATTTCAAATGGTTAAATTATATTAAATATATAAAAAATTCAAAACTAAAAGATTTTTACAAAAAAAAAGAAAAACTAAAACAATGTATATACGTACAAAACACTTATCAATGGGAATTTGTAATATATTTTCATTACCAATTTATACATTCAATTATCTTTATCTTTATTATCTTCATTGTTATCAACCACCATTGTTATGAGTCCTTTATTTTCACCCTTTCTTTCAAGTTCTACCATTTTGATATTGTTAGGAAAAAAATGTTCAATGTTTTGTGGTTGATGAGGTTCACTGTCATAAGCACCGGTTGATCTTCATCACCCATATCATATGTGTCTCTATTCTTTAAGTGTACAACAACAATCCAACCTTCACGTATTTCATCATTCACATAATAAAACATATTATCTTTTTAATCCAAGATAAATTGATCATAATTTACATGCTCACCAGTATCCATCAAGTGAGAGAAGTTGAAAGAAGTAAAATGTAACAAATCTTTCATTATATCCCTATCAATGTTGACCCACTTTCATTTCAATAAGACAACTAAAAACTGAACATGATAGTTTAATTCAATTATATCATTCATCTTCCCATGGTATCCCACCTCTGTAAGTGTAAATACACCACTATTTTGATTTTTCAAGTCTTCTTTACGATAAATTGTATGAAACCTGAATCCATGAATATTGTAGGCATAAAATCTATTAGCTTGCCTTAGAGGACCTCAAGACAAAAACTTCAAATCATTTGATATTTCAGCTTGATTCTCAACATTAATTATCTAGAAATAAAGATATAAGGTGTTACTTTTCATGTAGAAAAAATAACTACACGTTAATAATATGAATATGAGTATATAATTACACGATGGGAGAACCATTCAACAATCTCCTTATTAATATATTTTGTTAATTCTATCTCATTTAGAGCTTGACCCCTTAGTTAACTCTTTGTTTTTAGTCATAATTATTCAATAAATGGATTTGTAATAACACTATTGAGAAGTATATATTTATGTTCTTGTAGCAACTCCAATTCATTCAATGTAAAATTTGAACCCTTTCTAATTGGTTGTCCAATATTTGGAAATATCGATGACTGATTTTCAAAATGATAATTAATGGAGATGTCGTGAGAATGTTCATCATGATTGAATCTAGTCTCAATCTCATCCAAATACCTAGAACAGAAGGTCAAGAACTCTTAGGCTATGTAACCTTTAGTAATAGAGCCTTATAGTTGAGATTTATTCCTCACATATGATTTCAAATTACCTAAGTACCTGATGAAAAAAAAGAAACTTATAAAAAAATTACACAATTATTTGATAAAATCGAATTCGCCAATGAAAATAAAAATAATATCAATGTACCTCTCAAATGGATATATCCATCGATAGTGTACTGGTCCACCAAGTTCAGATTCTTCAACCAAATGAACATTCAAATGAATCATGATTGTGAATAATGAAGGGGGAAATAACATCTCCAAATGAAAAGTGTCAATATAATTCCGTCGTGAATTTTATCAAACTCAATTGGATTTAGAGTTTTTCCACAAATATCTATGAAAAATGTACAAAGCTCAACTAGAAATATAATTAATTTTTCAAGTAACATATTATGCAATTCCAATGGCAACAACTGCTCTATCAAAATATATGATTTTTTACTTTTCAATCCATGTTTCTTTTGATGTTTTAATTTAACTCACCTTGATATGTTACTTGAATATCCATTTGGCACTTTTACATTCTTCAAAGTTCAAATTAATACATCTTTCTCATGATTTTTCATTGTAAAAACAGCTAAAGGATAATTTCCATTCTCATTTTCCCACAAACCATGCTTTATATTCATTGACTCCAAATCCTTACAAGCATTAAGTCGATCCTTTGATTTACCCTACTCATTAAGCAATGTAAAAGTTACATTGTCACAAACGTTCTTCTTAATATGCATTATGTCAAGATTATGACATATAAAATCAAACTTTTAATAAGGAATTTTGAAAAATATACTTTTTTAATTCTATTTTTGTGTTCCAGTTGCTTCAGACAGTGTACCTTGTACCCTTTTCCCCTTCTTTAAACTGATGAAATTTTCCAAATTCTTCAATGACATTCATTAACTGCCCCAATATTTTTGAACTAGATAACACCTTCAGTGGATTTATTATTTCAATATTTCCATTGAATCGTGTCTTGTTAAACCTGAATTTATGAGAAGCATAAATAAATTGATAATGATACATAAAACACCTTTTTATTCTATGAGGTAATCATTGATGTTCAAAATAAAAATTAAAAACTGGACAAGCCAAACCAGTATGAGTGTTCCAACCAAATAAATTCCATAGTATAGTAAAGTCACTAATTGTCTACATTAAAGCAAAATTTATTTTGAATAGTTTTCTCATTGAATCATCATAGGTTTCCACACCATCATCCCATAATTCTCGCAATTCTTTGATTAGAGGTTAAAGGTATACATCAATTTCATTTCCAAGAATTTGTCCAGGAATAGTCATTGAAATAATGAAAGAAGTATTCTTTATAAACATCCATGGAGGTAGATTATGGGGGATCAAAACAACTGAAAAAATGCTATAATTAGTACTTAAAGTATCAAAAGGGTTAAAACCATCAAAATCTAATCCCAAACATACATTCTTAGGATCCAAATAAAAACATGGATATAGCGAATCAAACATCTTCCATGATGTTGAATCTTTTAGAAGTATCATCAAGCCATAATTATTATCTTGAGTGTCACACCCATGACTTTTTTTTTTAAATTCATTACTCATTTAATTTCCATTCCCGATTTGTTTTGGGGGCTTACCACTCATTTTGGTGAAAATGGTGGGTTTTGAAAATTTGGGCCAAACCGTGAGCCCAAATTCAGATTTAAAAACAAATTTTGATTATTCTATAACTCCTTCAATTTTTACCATTTTAAACCCATTCAAATTCCCAATTGGAATGCCCTAATATATTAAAATCACCATATCCCTTTGAACCACATAGAAATCCCAAATCATGATGGATTTGGGTTTTTAATTAAGGTAATGGGCCTGCCCGTAAACCCATTTCCTGCTTTAAATTATTTTTTTAAAATTTCAATATCTCATTAGTTTTTTACTGTTTTTCGGTGATTCAACCTCCCACTCGAAGCCAAAAACCTCAGCCTCACTCCCTGTATCACGTTTTCCTCTTTGGAGCTCATATACCGCACGAATTTGGACGATCTTTCTCAATCTTTCTCAAATCGACCAGATTTGATGAGGTAAAATGAATCTTTCATAACTCCTTCAATTTTCATCCTTTTCCCCCCATTTAAGTCCCCACATGACCTAATATGACTCCTTTGGACCTCCATATCAGTTTTGGGTACTTGGAGATTCATAGTTAGGTGGATTGGGGCCGATTTCTTCAAGATGTTTCAAGTAAGGGAATTCCTTCTTGGTTCCTTCCATCCTCTTTTAGTTTTATTTCCTATTTATTGAAGTTCTTAATGTCCAGAAGTTAGGGTTAGATCCTAAGGTCTGATTTGGTATCTTTTGGGTCAATTTTTGGTGGTCTAGGTATGGATTTATATTCCTTGTGGTGCGGCGGTGGTGCGCTTAAGATTTCGCACCAAGTTTTGAGGGTTTCAACTCAAAAGGTAGGTGATTCCATGTGTAACCATTTTATGATGAGTTAGATTGCTTGTTTTATTAATTTAGTATGTTTATAATCTGTCTTGTGTGGTTTGAAAACTGTTTTTGAGGAATTTGGTTAAACATTTAATTTTTAGTTGTATTTTAGCTTGAAATTGGGTACTTTTCATGTGTGACTCTTGGGGTAATGTTTGGGTTTAGTTTATAACATATGAAAGTGATTTATTAGTCTTGAAAGGGGCTGACAATTCTGTTTTGTTAATTCCTTATTGTCATGTGGGCCTTGAAAAGAGGTTTTTTGAATGAGTTTAAGGTGTAAAACCGTGTTGTACTTTTTGAAGGTGATTTATGAAAACGTGTGTTTTTCATGTGCATCTTTGTGGTATTATTTGATGTATTTTTATAACATTTGGGGGTGATTTAATAATTGTTTTAGGGCTGAGAATTCTGTTTTGGATTGTTATTGTTATGATTTTGGTTTTGAATGAGAGGTTTGAAATGGGTTTAGTGTGCAAACAATGGTTATACCTCTTGAGTTTGTTTTATAAAAATTGTAAATGTTTTATTTGGTTAAACAAAGTTGGGAAATGGTGTATATGTACTGTTTGGGTGAGTTTGTTCACCTAATGTGGGATTTTGAAAGGTAAAGTGATGATTTTAGATGTCAAACATTTTTTTAGAATGTTTTATAAATTGTCGAAATGTTTTACTAAATTGTGTTTTGTGTGCGAAACACGGGTGTGGGATGTTTCGGGTGAGTTTATTAATAAAATGAATTGTGGAGTTTAGAAGGGTATTATGTGACATGTGTTTGGGTTGTTATGTGAGTTTAATATCTTGTAATGGTTTTATAAAATCGTTTAAAGGATTTGTGGAAGTGTTAAAGAAATGTGAAAAGTGTTGTAGGCAATTTTGGTGTAAGTTTGATTCCAAAATGCATTTGAATGAAAAGTGGAATTTTTGACTTGTGTGATATACATGGGGCTGTTTGGTTAATGTGTGATGTGGAAGTGATATTTTCATGTGAAAACTATACTTTTTGGATTGTTGAACTTGTTTGAGCACAAAGGGAAAACCCGAGTATCTAGGTGGGTGGACGTGTACTAGTATGCTAGTGAATCCGTGGGGTTTGGCCTCAGTTTCACTTAGCAAGATTGACACTTACAACTCTAACTAAACAATGATGATGATGATTGGGGACCACTAGGTTATGGGTATGATCCCTACTAGTGGCTCGTGCACGAGAACAAATATTTTTTGTGGTTACTCTCACCGAGATACGAGGTACCTGGGACCCACAACTAGCTAGTGCCTAGGGGTTATTTCCTATTACTTGTGCTCATTAGATCCTTTGTACTTACCGTCGGTATACGGTATTGTTGGCTGGAAAATTCAGTAGCTTTGTTATTTATTTTAAAATTGTTGTTCCTTTAAAATTATCTCACATGAAAACTGTTTTCATTTATTATTTCATCCTTTAGAAAATTTTAACCAGCATTTCTTATTTACAAAACATGCAATGCTTTTTGTCATGAAATGTTTATCACATGGAATCTCATAGAGGTGGTATCCTACTGGGCTTTCGCTCACACCCTACTTACACCTTTGGGTGTAAGTAGACTTGCTTATTTTATGTCACAGGTTTGGGTACAGGTTTTATGCCTTTGGTTCAGGTTTTTAGCGGTCCATCGTGATGGAGTGTCGTGGAGATGGCTTGAGGGCGGTGCCTCTTTCCATATGGAGGTTCTTGGGCTGTCTTTTCTTGGGTTTGTACCTTTGTAATGGTCTTTAAAAATTGTTTAAAATTGTGTAATTCAGTTCTGAATTTTTGAAAAAGATTATTTGGTTTGAAAAATCCAGATTCATTTCATTGGATTCTTTTGTCGTTTTAAGTTTATAAACTCGGGTAAATCGTTCCCAATTATCATTTTATGATACCCGGGCACTTGTACCAGCCCGTGGGGATCGGGAACGCCCTTCGGGACTTGTCACGGTCTGGGTTTGGTGCCGGTTTTGGCGGCGTCTAGATTTGGTTCGTGACATTGAGAATTCCACTTCATGTCGTATGTAGTCTTAGATGTCATGAATAATATTTGAAAGTGTGGTTTCATAAGAAAGTAATGCAATACCTTTGCATGAGTTTTATTCTTCTGCTTATTTTTGGTTTACATTGATTTATACTCTCATTGTTGTTCACTGAATTCCATCTTCTTTTATGAATTCTTAGTCATTCTTATTTATCATTCTCTTCTCCCCAATAAAGCATAAAATCAGTAGGGCATTCATGTATCTTTGTATAATCAAGTCCAAGTTTTTTGATTACTTTTTTCATCTCATAGAATAATGTGGGGATCTTAGCTTCACTAAATGAATCATGATTCAACTCTAAAATCATAGACATTGCTTTATTAGTAATTCAACATAGACACTTGATATGATATAACTTAATTGGAAAAGACAACTTCGAATACTTGGCACACCCTTCATACAGTTCTTATTGTCTATCTTCAACTAATTCATAAAACTCATTTTTTTGGTCACTAAAGTTCTAAGAAAGATTAACCCACTCATGATCAACTTAAGGTTCTATTGATCTATTAAAATCTTGGACATTGTATTCTGAAGAGCCAAATGTTTCATTTAACAAATTCAAAACAGAATTCTACTCTACCGGGTCACTTTGTGTTTCATTAATAGTATTTTTATTGTTTTTACTTTCCATAACATTTGATTCACCATGCCAAATACAACACACATATTGAGAAAGAAACTATTTTAATATCAAATGATCATATACTTCATTTCTATTCAGCCATCACTTGAATTTACAATTAGGATATAGGCATTTTATTCTACCATACACTAATCAGTTTTCAATTGCATAATCTAAAAATTCTTCCAAAACCTTGGCATACCGAGGTGTGATTTAAGGTAAATTAATCCAACTTTTATCCATAGGCATTGGATTGTATTCTCCCGGTACATTTATATATAAAGATATAAACTTTTAATCAAATAGGTACAATCAAAATTAAATATCACCCAACTTTGTCATTGACTATTCTATAACAACTATAAAGGAAAATTGGATGAATCGAATAATGAACTTTTTCTTACTAAACTTCTAATATAAAAACATAAATCAAATAAATTATTATTTCTCAAAAAAATATGTGAATAATGACATAAATTATAATACCATCACATTTTTATCATATAAGAGGTATTTAACCATAAATTATATAACCACCACCAGCTTAGAAACATAGTGATATTTTTTCATGAAATAGATATCCACCTCATTCTTATCATCCAATAGAAATCACTATAATAATTGGAAAATGATGTCTTTCTCACTAAAAAATGGGAAAAATACCATGATATACATAACCTACCATTTAATTTCATCCATTATGGATAAATAAATAAGTTCATTATCCTCTACATGCAAACTTCCATAGAGGGATAATGACATAAACAAACTCATTTCATGGAATATTTCAACCTCACTGATGACCATCACAAAACTAATTTAAATTTTTTTCTTAATATATCATGTAAATATAATAACAAACAAAAAAATGTAACAAAAAATTAATTTAAATCATAATAAATTAATAATAAAATCAAAAATAAATTATCAGCTTCAAATAAGTGAATAAACACTTAAATTTAATTTAATTAAATAGAGTACATGAAACAAACAATTAATTTCATATAAAAATTGAGTATTACAGTATATTAGTAATTCAAAAAAGATTAATTAAAGAGTGTTTTAGAATCACACAACCTTAGGGGGGGGGGGTCGGGGTATGGTGGTCACTAGCATGTGGATCGGGGTCACGACAGTAGCCGATAGGGGGGGTCAGAATAACAGTGGTCACCGACAGTAGGGTCAGGGTTATGACAGTAGATGGCGGGGAGGGTTGGGGTCATGAAGGTCATCAATAGTGGGGGTCAGGGTCACGACAGTCATTAGAAATGGGGATTGAGGTCACGAAAGTAGCCAGTAGGGGTGACAAGTGACGACGGTCATTGACAGGGGAGTCGAGGTCAAGGTGGTCATCGGTAGGGGGTCTCCACAGACGAGGGGAGAGGGATAGAGAAGTTGGAGAGGATTTGGGGTTTCTGTCAAGTAAGGGAGATAAAGGTCAAGGGGGGGGGTCGCGGGTTGTTGCCGAGGTGGGGGGGGGGGGGGGTCAGCATTGCCACTGAGGAGGGGAGAGGGAGGTCAGAAGGAGGGGGGGGGCTAGTCAGGGTCACCATCAAGGAGGGAAGAGGGATGTCAGAGTGGGGGGGATCTGGGGTTGCCGACGAGGTGAAGGAGTCGAGTTCACCACCAAGGAGGGGAGAGGATGAGGTTGGGGGGGGGGGGGTTGGGGTCATAGAGGAAGTGGGGTGTGGAGTAAGGGGGGATGAATTTAGGGGGTTTTTAAACTTTTAGTGGTGGTTTCATTGAAACTATCGCTAATTGTTAAAATAAAAAAATATAGTGATGGTTTAATAAAACCAATGCTATGTTATAATTTTTTATAGGATTTATTTCATGATGATTATTAGAAACGTCACTAAGAACTGCTTTTTGTAGTGCACATATAAATTTATGTGTGCATGTATATGCATCTCTTATGTTTTCTCTTAGGTAATAAATTCTTAATCCTATTTTTTGGATGTTTTATTGGTATGAGGATGGACGTGTTAGGATATGGGGAGTGATCAGGGGGTTACGTAGAGGTTTTGTTAGAGTTGTTCGGGTTCTATTTTATTTTTGGGATGTTTTATCAGGCATTTTATCCCGATGTATTTTATATTTTTATCTCATTGTATCAATGCTTTCACTAAATGTTTTAAAATAAAATTGGGTGTTTATTGTTATGCCATGTTTGGATTGTTTCTTTATTTGTATTTGTTTATTTTGTATGCATGGATGTCCAACTTTTGGAGAGCTCCTACCAATTATTGGTAATTTATGTTATTGGTTTTATTATTATTCAAGGTTGAAACCATTCCCAATTTCATGTTATTGATTCCCAAAAACTAATTGCTAGCCCATGGGGATCAAGAACGCCCTTTGAGCTCAGTGGTGACCCAAGTCGGGTCTGCCCGAGCCAATTTGTTACAACACAAGTCTTTTAATAATATATAATATATAATATATATTATTTTTAGTTACACACATGTGAATAATTAATATCTATAAAACAAAGACTTGGATGGAAATTTGAACACTTTGGTTGTGATTAGAATAAGGATCTTTGCCTAATATATGTGTAATTTTCATGTTTAGGCTTTGGGACTCAGACTAAGAATTATCCCGATATTATTTTTCAAATGGAGGTTAACCTAATATTTCATTAAAAATATATCATTTGGAAACTTATTATGGGAAAAATCATCATTGATGAACTCAAATCTTTGAATAATAGAGTTGGAGGATCATGGGAGGAATTATCAGCATCGTAAGGTGGAAGTAGATTCACAGACAGGGCTTAAGAATCAACAATTTTCCAAAGAGGTAGGGCTCTTATTAACCTATTTCACCTAGTTCTTTGTGATATCAACTTATTCATACCATGATTAATCTAATAAATATCTTATTATGAAACATGATAAATCTATAATAACAATTAAAATATTTTTTAGCACAAATATTTGATTATGTTTTATCGTGGATTATTTTCACATCACATGAAAGGTTAAATTTTCAACATCAAATTATTAAGATCACATGTTCTTGTTTATTTAGTTAATATTTATAACATGGGTATAACATGAAGTAAAACCTTCATAAATGTTCATAATTATATTCATTCTTATTTGGAAATTAATATATGGAATCCTTTTCATAATTCTCGACCATGGTAATTTCATGAATTATCTATTCTAGTGAAATCTTATGTTTTATAAATAAATGTTATTCATTAAAATTATGACTAATATTTGGATCCTTCACTGAATCAAATTCTTGTGAGTATTATTTCATTTATTATTGAATTAAACATCTTCTTGTTCCACGTATTCTTCAATGAACATTAATAAAAACCCATTTTGGATGGTCAAACTTCCCACCGACCATTATTCCTTACTTTATTACATTTCACACTAATTAAAATTTAGGTAATCATATGGATATGAAATAGGGTATGAACACAATGGGATAGGAAAGTAGTGACTAGAGGTTCATGTGTAAATAAGGCAATGATGTGATGAGGGTACCAAGAACAACTTAAACATTACTTCATTGAAGGGAGGTGATGATGATGAATGAGGCGATGATGGTTAGTCAATGATGGTCCATCAAGGTGTAGTGTTGGATCAGGGGGTGTTGGATTCAGGTAGTGTTAGAGGCATGGTTGGAATCTGAGGAGGTGACGTTAACTATGGAAAAAATAAAAACTACCAAGTTGTATGGATATTAAAATCTAGATTATATAGTTTATAGTTATCTATTTCAGATGTCGTGGTTTTTGCTTCATGTGGTGCTAGGGTTTATGTGCTTTTATAAATATCACATGGGGTGTGACTTCTGGTCACATTTCATGTTACATGAAACTATATGCCTCAACATTTACTTGATTATACTCTAGGTAAACATTTTTTTCCCCACATTCCATATGAGCCAATGGAGATATCATGTATTATGGAGACCTAACTCAAGCAGACTGTTTAAAAAAATGACTATGTTGTCTATAGATTTCACACATCATGTACATGTTGTGTACTTTGGTTACATGAACCAAACTCTATTTTAGTACATGCTTGGCTCTTTTATAGGTCCTATATGTTGTGTACCCTACTAGACATGTCATGTTGGATGGACCCACATTAACTGGACCATGTTCACAAGTACCAGCTACTAAAGCATACATTCCATGTATATTGGAGTATATTCTATAAATTTTATAGTTTTTAGTATTTTTCAAATATTATCATCTAGGTATTTAAATTTGACATATGAGTATTTCATTTTGACCATTTTTTCACATTGAACTTATGTTTCATATCTATTTTTTATCTAGGTATTTTTTATGAGTTCATAAATCATATGGGTTTTTTTCTTCATAGTCATGGCGATGGAGAGAGTGGCTAAAATTGTGGGAGTGGGCATGGGGATGGTAACACCTTAGTGGCATACTAACTCCAAGGCATGGGTTCACTATACATTTAGTAGAGTAGGTAACCACCCCATCATGATGGGGTGTGGTTACTCTATATATGGGGTAGGTTATCCCCTCAGCTGATACATACACAACATGAAAGTGCATAGCTCCTTCATTGTGGTTGGTACTCCCTTGACTAATGTGCACTCTTTAGTGATGTGTCGGTCCCCTACTATTACTGTAGAGTGATGATCTAGTTAAGGTGGAAGCTGGGTAGTTTATGTAGTTAGGGTCTGGAAGTGTTCCTGGCATTCCAGGTTTCCTTTGATGCACAACTACCATGGTTCTGAGATGGAGAAGTTTAATACATACCCTACCTATGTTTACATTGAATCTTATAAAATACCTAGTTTTATCATGTTTGATCTAACTAGATTATATTGTTTCTCATTTTTTGTTTTGGGGCATATGACTGAGTATATTTATACTCACCCCTCATGATGGCCTCATTCCCACACATGTTGTGTATATGTAGATGACACAAAACTCACTGGAGACTTTGGTGGATGTAGTGTTAGTTGTACCAGTGTATAGTGGACCATGGAGGTGGTTTCTATTAGTGGTTCTCAAGTCGGTGTTGGTATGATATAGAGTAGATTTGTTCCATTCATTCAAGGTTGGTTGTTATTTTGGGATAACGAACCTCATATTTTCCCCTTGATTATTACCATTCACACTATTATACCAATGGGATATAAAGTGTGTCACATGCATGCTATATTATTATTGTTTATTTACCAGGATTTCATTATTATATATTGTTACATAAACATGTAGTTTTTAATGGTTTATAGACTATAGTCACCCATGCGTGTGATAATCCTTCATGGTTCTACTCACCATCCCCTAGCATATCAGAGGTGGGTTGGGGGAAGAGTACTCATCTTACCACCAACCTAAGCAGGGCCTCGATGGGTCAGGTCATGTCCAAATGGTATCAAAGTGGTTTGAGTCTTATGGGTGGAGACTAGACTTAGTAGTCTTTTGAGTATTGTATTGTGATACATAGTGAAATAGAGTTAGTGGGTCTTGAGTTTTGTTAACAGGTTTGTTAACCCAATGATTGGTGAGGGATACTAAATTATCCTTTCATAAGGACTCTGATAACTTTTAGTTATCCTAGAGCTCTAAGACATCAATTTCTTGGTTTTAATAGGATTATACATGTGTCATGTAGTTAATTATTTTTGTTTCTATACATGCCTTTTTTGAGTTATCTTTTTTTGGATATTATTCTATGACTATGGGTTCATTTGGAAAAACATAGGATTCCACCTTGTAGATAGCCAAATCAAATTCAATTGTAGGGATGCGATGATAATATTCCATAAATTTACCCTTTTATTAATTAATCAGTTGATTGATGAGGCTTTAGTAAAGTAATCAGATAAGGATGTGTTCCCCCACCAGTGGAGAAAATAGTCGATCTCCCACCTTTTAAGCTAAGAAAAAAATCATCTATAGTGTAAATGGTCATCCATATAGAGCAGGATGAGACCACTTGAAGGTTGAGTGTACTTCATGAATTCCAAACACATAGTCCTCTTAGGTTCTAAGGTGAAACAAATATTTAGGTAGTGAAAAATTAGAGAGAGTCTTCTTACTATGGTTTCTATCCAGTTAAGACACTCATTAACCAGATGTTGGTTCTTTCTATAAGTCTTATTAAATTCATAGAATGGATATAGTTGACATTGATCATATAGACTCACAATGAGACTACCCCACCTTAGTTGAAGTTTGAGAAACTATTCCTAGAGGAGTACTATTTAGAAACAATAGGGATTGTATGAGTCTAGAAGATGTCATTCCTCCAAAAAGGTATAATAATAGTGTATCAGTATGTTGCGTGGTTTATGGACCTCATGATATACTTTTAGAATATGATTCATGATGTATATCTTTAGGAATGGAATTCCTAACATGATCATTGAAAGGATATTAAAGTTGGGTCTACAAACTTGTGCATTCCCACCTATACTACGGTCCTCGAGCATGATTTAGTGATTGAATTTTTTTTTGGAGTTGTAGTCTAGTGATATAATAGGTTCAATACTTCCCATAATAATGTTATTGGTAGAAGAAAGCCTATGAATGTTGATAAGATCACATCATCAGAGGCAGGTACATTCATGATCCCGATTTAAGTGGCGAGTATTGGATGGATCCCATATTAGTTCCACTAAGCCAGCAAATAGGGATTAATATTCTTGTGGATACAAAGAACGCATGAATCATGTTTGTCCCACCAGACTGGCAGTAGAGGATATCTAAAGTGACATTGTGGATGAACCTCATGATAGAGGCATTACAAAGATTAAGGACCATGTAAAAGTGGACATGGTGGACCTCCTAGGGGTGTCTATAGTAGAGGAGTTGGTGGGGTAGGATCTACTAGATTTGGATGGTGGTTTTATCTACTTCCACCACCCCCACTAAGTAGATCATGTATGGAACATGGTGCGTGAGTTTAGGGTAGAGGTCATGTCACGAACCAACCTTAGTCTTCCCTCTATCAAATGCTCGAGCTAGCCCACTACAAGGCCCGAAGGGCGTTCTCAATCCCCATGGGTTGGAATAAGTGACCGAGCATCAAGGAAACACAACTTGGGAATGATTTCACCCAATAAACAATTAATAAAAATAGTAGTGTAAATTTAATAAAATTTCAACATGACCCATATATATGTTGGACGTTCATGTCAGTGAAAAATAAATAAAACATCAACTTAATATCAATATAGGAAAGTGGTAAACAAAATTGAGCACCAAAAACCTCCCTCGCCACCCTAGTCCCACTCTCCTTCAAGGAAAATATTCCCACCAAATGCCTATCCTAGACCACCATATTATCACTACACCTCTAACCATAGAAAGCAGTAAAATCCGAAGTGGACAGTGCAATAAAAGAAACTAAAATAAAACTAAAATATAAAGATACCTGCCTCCTTATGATTATACGAGTCACCACCCAATAAATACGAACCACAACACCCCATGGGTTAGAATAGAAGATAAGCTGGACCTGCAACTGAAAATGATAATGTTGGTGTGAGCACCGAGATACTTAGTAAGGATTCCAAAAGATTAACCACTCCCTATGCCTTACCTTTAAATAGAAAACCATTTAAAGCTAGTTTGAAATTATAAATAATTGTAATTAAGGTTTTCAATTTCCTTTAAAAATAAGAAACAATCTAATGCTCTAGAAAACCATTTCTTCTTTAATTTCAAAAACTAATTTCCAAAGAATGAGATATTTTCCAATAAACCATTTATAAGATGGAACAATATAATAAAGTAAGGGTATTAGTAAGGAAGAATAACAGTAAAAAACATATCACAAGGTTTTTAAAAATATAGGGAAATGAAACATGTTTTTTTATTATTTTAGACATAAAAAGGAAACTAATAAAAAGATCATTTTAAAATTGTACCATGGAAAGAGGAGTAAACAAGAGCAAGAATAATGGGAAATTCCTAAGTAGCTAGGGTTATTGGGGTCCTAGGATCCTCGTACTCTCAGTGATCAAACCATATTAATATCTCTCCTTGTGCAAGATCCTATAGAGGGTATGAAGCCTAAGGTATAGTGGTACCCTTTATACCATAATGTTTATTAGTTAGTGTTGTATCATAATCCTATTAGGGAGACTAGGTCGTGGCCCTACTGGCTCACCTAGCATACTAAACCTAGTCTGCCCACTTAGGTACCCATGATTCCCATGTTCCATGCCCAAAACTGGAATACATAGGGGAGGTGCGGTAACAAAAACCAAAGCTCAATCACACAATTATGCAAAGAAAGAATAAAACAACACCTGACCTCCCTACACCACCAATAAAAAACCTCTTTCTTAGAATCATACCAATATTCCAATCACATCAATCTGATTCCAAAAATACATAATTTTTTTTGCTTCCATTGGAGTGCACATCACTTTTCAAAAAACCTTAGAAAGTGCCAACCAAGCCTTTTAATTTAAAAACCACCCATCATCATTTTAAAAAAACATTCTCAAACCAAATATTTTCAAGTACCAAAGTCACCCCTTAATCTTATACACATATGAACCTCTATATATATAATACCCATTGTCCCAATGTAAATATCCACACACCTTTTGTGAATATGTATAAATGGGACATTAATATATATATATATATATATACATGTGTACACATGTATAATCCATATTTAAGAACAATGGAGAATTGAGAAACCACCTTCAAGCTCTTTGAAAATCAAACATGACATTAAGCATTTATGGAGAAAATTGGTTGAAAGGACAAAACATCATCGATATCTTTAGATCATATAAATAAAACAATTTGGTAGAAGAATCAAGCTCTTGGTATGCTTAACCTTTCAAAAAAAAAAAATAGAAACATGCTTCGTTGAATAAAATCCATGGCCAAATCTTAATAAAACATGGAAAACATAAAAGATGCAAAATTCATCCATCACGATAATTTTTCATAATATATTTACTTTATAATATAATAAAAACACCCAATAAAAAAGAAAGTAATTATAGCTTCCAATTTTAAGTCACATGCATAGGGTAACCTACCTCAAAAGGTCAGAATCACACTGCAAAGGGTCCATTAGTCATCACCTTCAATGAACATTGTAAGAACATGATTCAAATTGACCCTCATGAACCCTAGGGACTAAGAATCAAAAAAAAACACCAAAATTGGGTTAGGGTTTACCCTAGGATACATGTACTGCAAGGGAGAAAAGAAAACCAAGAAATAGGGAAATAAGAGGGAGGAGAAGAAGAAATTCCAACCTGGGATGATCGCACTAATAATTAGGGAAGGAATTGGCTAACTGGATGGAATAGAGAAGGAGGAGACCATGAATGAGGGAGCCCCTCATGGGCATCGAGTGAGATAGTGGGGAGGGTGAGGGGAAGAACCATATTTTGAGAATTAAATTCATTAAGGTCCAAAGGGTCATTTATTATTATTATTATTACTATTATTTTTAAATCTTAACATGACGTATGGTTAGGTTACATGGTTTGGAAAACCATGCAACCTTTAATGGGATTCTAGAGAAATGTGCATGGATAGGCCACATGGTTTGAAAAATTGTGTACTGACCATGTGGTTTGGCTCTGTCAAAATATAAAAGTTTCCACATAGTTTGAAAAATTGTGTTCCTTAACCGTGCGACATGAACTGTATGCCCAAAAACTCCCATTTTCAAGGAAAATTCACCTAGAAAGAGAGAGAAATGAATAGATATTTGAAGCGTCAGGTCGATCTATGACAATTATCCTCACCATGACACTTCCTACCCCCAAAAAGTTTAAATAGATTCAATTGATCAAGACAAAAGAAAGTATAACTATTATTAAAGATGAGACCTTAAAACTTGAAGACCGAAGAAATAAAAATAACTTTCCTTTTCCAAAACTAGAACTCTAAAATCCAAAATAATACAAAGGGATTATCCTCAAAAATTGAACAAACATCCCAGGACTTAGACAATGTGGTTAAGGAACTCAAATAATCAAATGAGAGAATAAAAATAGAGAGGATTTCATTTCCAAACACAACAAAAAACAAGGAACACCCCAACCCATAACATAGAAATCACAAAATAAAATTATCATGGTCTATTTCAGGATCTCCATGAGCATATGTCACATGACCCATGGTCCTAGCCAACCAAACTACTATGATCGAGGGTCAGGTGGGGTGAGGATAAGGACTTACCCTATCAAGAAATCTTGGAAATTGAGTTCACCAAGAGCTACTTCTATGGTGGCCTCCCTATAATATTAGGACTTAGGTTGAACATGAATTTCCCAAGCTAGAACAAACTAATGAGTCACCATGAGAGCCAAAAGATATAAGAATCATTGCACGGAACAACAAACACCACCACTTCATGATAATAATATTCATAATTTCCCAAAAAGATACTTCTATTGGTCTCATAATTCCTAAAAGAATGTGAAGAAAAGGAAATCCACCAGATCAGAAATTAGTGTCACCAAAAGGGAACCACAAACAATGAAATTTCACAATCTAACCCAGAGAATGAATTTAGATATAAAACCTAGGAAAAACCAAAGAAATAAAAAGGAATAAAAATAATATAGGGATTATAAGAGAAACCACCAACACCTAACCATTCTCAAAACCATTCCAAGGCTCAAGACATACCAAATAAGAAACTACCTAAAAACTCAAAACACTTGATAAAACCAAGAACTCAAAAGACTATCACATAGAATAATTACAACTAAGACTAACCGATCAGATTAGAAAGACAATATACAACTGGAAATTCCCCCCAAACAAACATGCCTCAACAAGATCACCATGGGATCTAGTCTCGGGTCAAGGGAGGATGACCTGGGACCAACTCTCAAAACACCAACCCTCAGTGAACCCAAACCATTATAAAAATAAAACACCTTTACTAGTCATTCCACCCACCCACCCAAGACTTTCCCATCCAAATAAGTGATACCAACACCGAGGCATGAACCTCATCAAAAGTTATGATCACTGAAACAATCAGTACTCCCTAAGGAGTTATTAGGGGGAATACCTGAAGAAACATTTATTCAAAATTTACTCAAATATTCCAACAACTCAAACTTGACATGATCAAACCACCAAATGATGACCATCATTGACTTAAAAATCTAATATTAACCTATATATCAAAAAAATACACCCTAGAGACAGACCATCTACTCTTTATTGATACCCTTTTAGGGAATACTCAAATAACACGAAACATGAGTCCATCAATTCATGTTTCACTCTCCAAATAAAAAGGTACCAACATGAATCATAAACTGAAACTAAAACAAAACTTACCAAAATGAAAACATATTTACAAAACTATCACTTTTCCCTTTAAAAATCCCCAAATTTTAATTTGAAAGGTCAAGACTCATTTTGAAAAACATTTGTTGAAAATGATTCACCCCCTTTGAAAAATGAAACCAATTTTATTTCAATTCATTTTCCATAATTTGATTTAAAGAATTTGAAAAATTTTAAATTCATAAATCCCACTTGGTAAAAACATAACTTTACTTAAAATTTTGGAAATTCACTTTTAAACAATTTTCAAAACCAAATAATTCCATTAAAGGGTATATTTTGAATAAACCTTTCATTAAAAAAATTCATTTTACAAATTTAGGATGCCCCATTTATTTTAAAATTACTTTAGAAATCCCCCTTACATATTTTCCAAACTGGATTCCCATTATCTTAAAACAATATTTTCGATACAAAGACTATAAAAATCTTTTTGTGGAACATTTACCCATTAAAAAAGTCCACCTTTTAAATTAAAAACTGATTTTAACCACTTAAAATTATTTCAAAACACATGCTTCCATTTTTTTAATCTTAAAATTTCACTTGAAAACCACTTTAAAATCCAAAACTTTTTTTATCAAACTTTAGTCAGAATTCATTGGACCAATAACTCACATCATAAAACCAACCAGGAAGGGACTAGTGACCATGCATGAATTGCCCACATGGGTTGGTGGACCATGTGTCAACCACACAACTATCACCAAGAGTAACACATAACCATGTATACGGGCTCCACATGGGTTACCAAATCACGTGAGCTCATTGTGTACCACTAGATCAACTCCCATTTCATCCCTAAAATAAAAGGTTACAATAAAAATCCCAACATCCCCTAGAAACTCAAGTTTTTTCATGAGTGGTGTTAATTAAGAACTGATCCATAACCTACCTCTTGAGCCTCAGTGATCCTATCTCCATCCACCAAACATCATAAATAACAAGGGATACTTATGAGAGAACCAAGGTTACTATAGAGAATAGAATCTAACTTCTCTGATACCATTTTATCATGAATCAAACAAAGTTTTCCCTCCATCAAATGCTTAAGCTGGCCCATGACAAGGGTAAAAGGGAATACTTGATCCCCATGGGCTGGTGTAGGTGCCCAAACATCAAGGAAACACCACTTGGGAATGATTTCTCCCAAGAAACAATTAATAAAAATGATAGTGTAAATTTAATAAAATTTTGGCATGAATCATCTGCACGTTAGACATCCACACCAGTGAAAAATAAACAGAACAACAACCTAATATCAAACTAGAAAATTAATAAATAGCAGTGAGCACCAAAAACCTCCCTCACCACCCCAATCTCTCTATTATGTAAGAAAATGATGCCCACTAAATGCCTATCCTCAGATACCAGATTATCACTACACCTTTGACCATAGAAAGCAGTAAAATCCTAAGTGGACAATGGAATAAAGGAAACTAAAATAAAACTGAACTACAAACATAACTTCCTCCTTGTGACTATACGAGTCACTTTACAATAAATAAAAACCACAACGCCCCATGGGAAAGAATATAAGATAAGATAGACCTACAACTGAAAATGATAATATTGGCATGAGCATTGAGATGCTCAGTAGGGATTCCAAAAGAGAAACCACACCCTATGATTTACCTTTAAAGTGAAAAACAAGTAACATACTAATTCTTCATAAATCTATTTTCTTCTTTTATTTCCAAAACCATTTTCTAAAGAATAAGAGATTTTCAAATAAACCATTTATAAGAATAAATGAGTTGATAAAGTAAGAATATCATTAAGTATAATAATTAATATCATATCACAAGGTGATAAAAAATAGAGGAAAGTAAAACATTCTTTTTTATTATTTTAGACATGAAAAGGAAACTAAAAAAAGAGCATTTTAAAATAGTATCATGGAAGCATGAGTAAATGACAACAAGAATAATGATAAATTTCCAATTAATTAGGGTTGTTGGGGTCCTAGGATCTTCATACTCTTAGTGATCGAACCATATGAATATCTATCGTCATGCATGAGCCGTTATAGGGGATGAATCCCAAGGTCTAGTGGTACATTATGTACCATCATGTTGTTTAATTAGTGTTATAATGTAATACTACTAGGGAGACCGGGTTGAGGCCCTACTGGATCACCCAACATCCTATACCTAGTCTTCCCACCTAGGTACCTAAGATTACCATGTGTCATTCCCAAAACCAAAATATATAAGGGAGTTACAGTAGTAAAAACTAAATCTCAATCACACAACAATTCAAATAAATCATACAACAATACCTCACCTCCCTACACCATCAATGTGATGCCCCTTTCTTAGAATCATACCAAAATTCCAATCACATCAATATGAGTCCAATAAATACATAAAAGTTTGGAATTACATTGGAGTGAACTTCACTTTTCAAAAATCTTTAGAAAGTGCCAACCGAGACTTATCATTTAAAAATCAACCATCATCATTAAAAAAACCACTCTCTAACCAAATATTTTCAAGTGCCAAAGTCACCCTTTAATATTATACACATATGAAACTCATTATATATATAATATCCCTTATCTAAATGTACATATTCACACAAATTTCATGAATATATATAAATAGGACATGTAGACACACACACACACATGTACATATGTATAAGACATATTTAAAAACAAAGGAGAATTTAAAAACCAATTTGAAAATTTTCAAAAAACAAACATGCCATTAATATATTATGGAAAAAATGAATGAAAGTACAAACCATCCTTGATATCTCTAGATCATATAAATAAAATAATTTAGAAGATAAATCAATCTCTTGGTATGCTTCACCTTTCAAAACAAATTTTAGAAACATGTTTTGTTGAAGAAAACCCATGGTAAAAAAGCTCAATAAAACACGGAAAACATAAAAGTGTCCAATTTCATCCATCGCCATACTTTTACACAATATATTTACTTTATAATATAATTAAAAACCCAAAAAATAGGAAATAAATTATATTTTTTAATTTAAAGTCTTAGACATAGGGTAACCGACCTCAAAAGGTCAGAATCAAGTCGTAAAGGGTTTGAAAGTTGTTGCCTTCAATGAAAATCATAATAACATGCCTCAAATCAACCCTCATGAACCCTAGGGACCAAAAATCAACCAAAAAACACCTAAATCATGTTAGGTTTCAACCTAGGTCATGATCACTAAAAGGGAAGAAAATAAACCAAGAAATAGGGAAATAAGGAGGAGGAGGAGGAGAAGAAATGCCAATATGGGGGTAGATTAATTAATGGAAAAAGGTCATTTTAGTATTATTATTATTAATATTGAAATATACACATGGTTAATGGTTAGATTACATGGTTTTTAAAACCATTTTCCCTCAACTAGGAATTACTAGTTTAAGTTAGTTTACTTATAATGACCCAAACTGTTATAAATAAAATTTCCCTTATGATTTAATTAAATGTCTTATTATATAATATGGTTATAAAAAACACATCCAATTATTTGGTTTTATTATATTCTATTAGATTTAAAATACCTTTAAGTATCATTACCATTTATAATATAGCCGTTGAACAGTGATCACATGGTTAGTATAAATGTAGGATTTTAACAAATTCATTTGACATAAACAAAGGAAGTGATGACCTCAACCAGTAGGATCGTTCCCTATGAATCCCATTTATCAGAGATTCCAAGAGAGATAACATCACTATTATTTTACCTTTACCAATCCCATCTGATATCCAACAACTTAATCATGAGTGAAACTATTTATTAGATAAGTTCAATCTCATCGAGATCACAACCCAAACCATGTACGCCGAACCACCCCATAAAAGTCTCATTGCCGCACACCTTACCCTTAAGGAATCTGTTGGTGTATTAAATAAATATGTATCAAGACTCTAGTAATATGATTATGTACATTATTTTTTATATAATAATGAATATATTTTCATCTGATTATTGTTACTTTATAAATGATTTTTATTTTGATACAATAAAACACAAATAGTATTTTTGGGTAATATTAAAATTCAATTAAGGAATTTATTTTAATGGATTAATGGATTTTTTGAAATAAATAATATTTTAATAAAATAATATTATTAAATAATTCTTATTAAATATAAATTATCACATATTTTTTTGTGAAGTCTAATGTAATTTTTATAAGGGTTCAAAAACAATTATTATAAAAAAACCCAACATTTGTTAATAAATGTTGATTTTATTTTAGAAATGAAAATTCAAATATTTATAAAATTATTTAGATAAAATGAATATTATTTTTGTAATCAGAATGTTGAAATTATCCAATGGTGAATTTTTCATAATTTCCTGAGATAGTCAAATTTTCGGGTAAAAATTAAATACCGTATAAATATACTTTGTGTATTATGACATCATAATGAACCAAAAGTGATGAAATAAATACTATAAAATGTATCAAAGACCAAATATATGTTTTCTATTTAAAATAATGACATTTTAAGTTTATTTAATTAATTTACAAAGCTATTATGAATCCTCAAAAACCATTAATATATTTTAAGGTTTTAAAATCATTTCTTTAAGAGTATGACTCACATCCACATAAGAAATGGAATTATTTTAATAATTTTGGACCTTATAATTATAAAATAATGAAAATAAATCCCATTTTTCAGAAACAATGGGAAAACCATGGTAAGGTTTGTAGTTTTGATTATTTTATTATATAGAGTCCGAAACCTAAGTTTGAGAAATAATAAAGAAATCCCCACTTATTTCCTATATAAACCCACACAAGATCCCATTTATCTTAACTAAAACTCCTTTTATCATATAATTACTTTTCCATACCCTACCTAGAGTCCTCCCAAGGTTCCTCGATCTCTCAATAGGTTCCTCCCAAGCATTTGGAGTCACACACTCAAGTAAGGGTTCTTTTCCTTCTCATATTTATTCAAGTTTCTTTATTATATTATGACTTATATTTCCAATTAATAATGTTGGGATATGTCTTTACATATCAATATTAATAACCATTTGATTTACAAATGACAAGATACCCCTTTCTCTATCATCAACCCATTTTATGAATTTTTATGTGATGTCATTATGCTCCCGAAATTTCACTGTGATTTTTTCATGACAAAAAAATTGTGTAGTGAATACCATACACATTTCATATCAAGATTATTCACCTTTATACACTTATAATTATTTTAATTAGGACTTAAATTTATGTATTACACACTCCTTGATCATGGAATAAAATATGATGATGAATGAAACCATGCTGTATAATCTATGTGGCACACTTAAGCATGAGAATGAAATGAAAGTAACTGATGCACCTAGAATTATATAGCAATCCAATGCATTGAGTAATGTTTAGTCTCACGAGACATCCTGTTGGGATACAGAGTGAACTTGCTTCCTTTATGGGACTTTGTCTATCATGAGGCAGTTATCCTTGGCCTATGTTTATGATGCAGTGTTTTAAGTTTTTGCCACATTTCCCATGTTATATCAAGTATCATTGTTAATATTTATGATTATTACTCTTTGATATGACTATTTTATAACATGTATTACCTTATTCCATGTTTATTCCCTTACTGAGATTTATAGATATCCCCTTTCTTATGTATGTCCCCAGGTTATCCCATGCAGTTTTAAGTGCAAGCATGTTAAGGAAGTTTTTAATAAAGATGTTCTTTTTCATATTTTGAATTGTGATATAATGTACCTAATTCCCAAATACACTAGACTTCTCGATCTTCTAGGTTTTATTAAGTGTAATATTTTATGTAATAAATCAAGAATTAACGTGTAATAAAGAGTAGGGTTGTTATAGTTGGTATCAAAGGAAAAGTTTTGTTATTTTTTGGATTAGGATTTGAAAAATCTAGAAAAAGACTTAGGGATAATAATAAGTATAAGAAAACATCCCTAAATTTTGGTAAGTATAGATCAAGTGATTTATCAATAAAATACATTTCTGTTTGGATATTACAACTGGACATGGTTCTAGCATAGATGTTCCTAGGGGTAATAACTCTCACAAGGTGTGTTGGGCCTGACTCAGCATAACCTGGTATATGAAAAAGAGCCTTATTTCACACCTATTTTGACACTCTTGGGGAATATGCTTCAGTAAAATCACAATCTCATTACAAACCATTATTAAGGGAATAAAAAAATACCCATAAGAATACACATTAGAAAATAGATCATGGATAACAGAGATTGAAGCCTAGAAATTCATAAGTTAAGGAAATAAATATAATTTATATGTTATCCCTTTAATGTCATTTAATTCCCATTTAAATGTTTAATAGTTTAAAAGTACTCATCCCCAATTTTATCTTTATTATAGCCAATAGAAAGAAATAGGAGGAATCAAGTAAAAAATAAATGTGATGAACAATGTGATGACTACCCCAACGAGATGCCCAATCTGATGGGATAAAGAATCATAAACTTTGTGATGATACTCTCTCTGATAACTTAGGTCATTAAGAAAAACTTGGATCAAGAGGATCATCCAGATCCCCCTAAGAAAGAACAAGCTGCAATTGAGAGCTTTATGTGATAAAGGCCTCTGACTTTCAATGGACCATTTGATCCTTTAATCATGGTAAAATGGATCAACTCTATTGAGAAGATCTTCTCTCTCCTTCAATGTTCTGAATAAGAGAAGGTTATACTAGCTGTTTATCATATAGAGTGAGAAGTTGATTAGTGGTGGACATTGATCAAGAATATGAAGCCCGAGGAAGATATTGAAGCAATTAGGTGGAAGGAATTCTGAAAAATGTTTTTTGATAAATATTTTCCTCATATTATCCATCTTAAAATAGATACATACTTCCTTTCTCTCAATCAAAGATATGATGAATCTATCGGGGCATATAAGAAAAAATTAACAAGACTTGCACGATACACCCCAGCTTTGTCATTAGGTGGGCTAAAACCTAGTTTATGAAAATCCATGGTGATCCGAGACTTTGATAGCTATGAAGAAATTGTTTGATGTTCCATTGAAGTTGAAATTAAGATCGGTGGATCTCAAGGGTATAATGAGGATAATAAGTCAAATGTGGAGTTTAATTATATAGGTTCACTAGAGAAATATAATGGTGCCAAGAAATTTCAACATCCCACTCATCAAATATTCAGAAAGAATCACCCCAGAAATTTACTAAGGGGAATGAGGAAATGCTTTAGGTGAGGGAAGGAAGGAAACCTAGCTAATGATTGTTGACAGAAGAAAACCGCTAATGCGATGGAGGAAAGTAATGATTTAGTAAACCCTTATCACATTGTTCATTTCTTCAACTACAAGTAACCAAAGCACTTTGCAAACCAATTCACTAAGCCAAGGGTTTTTGGAGACAACCAATAACCTCCAAGGAAATAACGGAGAGCTTCTTCCATCACAACCACTGAGGTAGATCTCAAAAATGAAGTTGTGAAAAGTATGCTAATTATTCATTCAAGAATAGCAAACGTACTTTTTGGTTATGGTTCTTTAAATTTCTTTATATTATGAAAGTTTAGTAGATCTATTCAAACACCACCACAAAGCATGGAAGTAAAGTTGTCAGTGAAAATGACAAATGAGGAAACTATTGCATCCCAAGTATATAACTCCTCCTCTATCAAAATTTGTGGGATGAACTTCCTAGATAATCTTTTTATACTCCATTTTGTGAAATTTGATGTATTTTTTTGGTATGGATTGGATTTACCTATACAAATCCAGCATAAATTACTGTGAGAAGGAAATCACTCTCCGTATTGAGAATCGACTCCTAATTATGTACAAGTGCAAGGAGGTGGATGAATCTTATTTAGCATCAATATCTCAAGCATAGATATTATTATCTTATGAGAAAGAATATCTAGCTCAAATTATTGAGTTTAAGGAAATAATCATCCTCGAAGACATGGATATTATGAGGGAATATGCTAACGTGTTTCTTGATGAATTGTCTCATCTTCTTCCTAGCTAAGAGGTTGAATTTTCAAACAAGTTTATACCCAGGGAATTTCCATTATCCAAGAATCCATATATAATTGTTGTTATAGAACTTGAAGCACTGAAGAAACAACTACAAGAGAATTTTGATAAAGGGTTCATATGCCCAAGTGCTTCACCATGGGGTGAACCAGCCATCTTAGTCACAAAGAAGGATGGGTCAATGTGCCTTTGCATTTATTATCGTGAGCTAAACAAGATCACAATAAAGAATAAGTATAATCTTCTATGGATTCATGACTTATTAGATTATCTATGTGGAGAAAAATACTTCTCTATGGTGGATATTTGGTTGGGATATTACCAAGTTAGGGTGAAGGAGGATATCCCCAAGACTTCTTTTCTTACAAGGTATGGGCACTATGAGTTCATAGTAATTCCATTCAGACTCACTAATGCTCCAGTAATCTTTATGAACTTTATAAATAGAGTTTTTATATATTAACTCAGAAAATTTTTGGTAGTATTTATAGATGATATTCTAATATACTCTAAAAGTAAGGAGGAAAATGAGGAGCATCTGAGTACTATGCTAAAGACCTTGCGAAAGGAGAAGCTTCATGCAAAGTACAAAAAATGTGAGTTATAGTTAAAGGAAGTCTCATTATTAGGGAATATCATTACAAGAAATGGGATATCTATGGACCCTTCAAAGACATAAGAAATTAAAGGATGTTTGAGGCCAACATTGGTGACAAATATTCATAGTTTCCTTGGATTAGTTGGGTACTATCGTCGATTTGTGAGAAATTTCTTGTGATTTTCAAAGTCTCTAACTAAGATACCTCGGAAGGGAGTCAAGTTTGATTAGAATGATGAATGTGAAGAGAGTTTCAAAGAGTTTAAAAGAAGGTGTATCAATTCCCCTATGCTCAAACTACCCACAAGTGGGGATCTTTTTGTGGTGTTCAGCGATGCTTAGAAGAAGGGAGTGGGTTGTTTGTTAATGCAAAATGACAAAGTCATAGCCATGATTTAAGATGGTCGAAATTTCATGAATAGAACTACCTAACGCATGATCTAGAGTTGGATGTAGTGATATTCTCTTTGAAAATATGGTGACATTATCTCTTTGGTGAGAAGTGTGAAATATATATGGATAAAAAAACATCAAGTATATATTCATACAAAAAGATCTAAATATGCGCCAGTGAAGATGGTTAAAGATGATCAAGGACTATGACTTCTCAATTCAATACCATCATGGGAAAGAAAATAAAGTGGCAGATTTTCTAAGTAGAAAGGATCTAGAAATTATATCATTTATGAGAATTGAGAAAGATTTGATATTCTTATATTTGAAAAGTATGGACATGAGAATCATAAAGGAAGGAACATCATCAATCCTTTCACAAATGATTGCTCAAACATCTCTTCTGGATAGGTTAAATGATACTTAAAGAGATGATGTATTAATTCACAAGAAAGTGGAATCTATAAGGAAAGGGAAATTCTTGAAGTTCAATGTTAATAAAGGAGTTGTTAGATTTGGGTCAAGACTATGTGTACTATCAAATCTCGAGTTAAAGAAGGAGCTGTTGGATGATTCACATATATCAACCTTCTCCATAAAACCAGTAATCACAAAGATGAATTGAGATCTAGAAGAATACTATTGGTGAGACAATATGAACAAGGATATCATATAATATAAATCAAGATGTCTTGTATGTTAGAAAGTGAAAGTGGAAAGGAAAAAATCCAAGGGGATTATGAAACCATTACCCATACCAACATGGAAATGAGAAAACATCACCATGGACTTTGTCACCAGACTTCCAAAGACATCTAGGGGAAACAATGCTATCTGGGTTATGGTGGATCATCTTAAAAATAAAACACACTTTATTATGATTTGAGAGGACTTATCATTTGATCAACTTGCACGGATATACATCAGAGAAGTGGTGAGGATGCATGGAGTACCACTATCGATTATATCTGATCAAGATCTAATATTCACCTCCAAGTTCTGGAAAAGACTTCAAAATTATCTAAACACTGATTTGAACTTCAACACAGCTTATCACCCTCAAACTGATGGCCAATCTGAGTGAACTATCCAGACACTTGAGGACTTGTTGATATGATTCTCAATTAGCTTGAAAGGAGGATGAGACCAATATCTTCCTCTGGTCGAGTTCTCTAACAACAATAATTTCTACTTGAGCATCCAAATGGATCTCTATAAACCCCTTTATGGAAAGTGTTTTAGAACACCTGCATGTTGGGATGAAGTTGGGGAACAAAATTTTCTAGATCCTAAAATGGTCGAGGAAATGGTGAAAAAGGTTAAGACCACTCAAAAACACATCAAGGATGCTCAGATTCAACAAAAGATCTATGTTGAAAATCATCAATGAGACCTAGAGTTTGATGTTGTAGACATGGTATTATTCCATATATCTCTATGGAATAAAGTCATGATATTTGGGAAAAAGGGAAATCTTAGCCAAAGATACATCGACCCCTTTTATATCCTTGATCTCATCAGAGCGGTGGCCTACTGACTTTCACTCCCAACTAACCTATCTCAAGTACATGATGTATTCTATGTATCCCTATTAATAAAGTACATTCCACACCCTTCACATGTAATCAATTTAGAGGTTGTACTTGTCACAACCTGCCTTCTTCAAGATGAGGTAAGGGACAAAAAAGTGTCATGCCCTTCCTTCCTCGAGATGAAAGAGAGATAATAACCCCTGAGTCTCACCTTCAATAGGTCCCGGAGCAGCGAATAACACCAAGGGTATATAATCTCACATAATATAGAAGGCATTACCCTTTTTATAGAATAAGATTAGGAGATAAGATGAAAATTCCTAAGCAACTCCAAATAATAAAACTAAAAGTAAATCCAAAATCAATTTCCACATGCATGTTCAAAAGTAAAGCTGATACAAGGTACAACAAAACTCAAAAGTAAAGCACCAAAATAAAAGAGACTAAGAAAAAACAATAACTAATCCCGATGCCCGAGCTAGTAAAGTCCAACATGGTCCTCGAAGTCCCCTTGGAAACCTGAAAACAATTTTACAGATGTAGGGTAAATATATGAGTATACCCAATAGGAAAACTAAATCCACCCATTCATAAGTGGGTAAACATACTAATTCCCCTGTGATAAAATAATAGAACCTCAAAGAACCTACCAAGGAGTACTAAACAACCCAGCCTCACCAAGGTACATTCACCAAATAACACAAGTCAAGTAGAGTAGTAGTATAAGCACATCGATATTTGGGTACCCTGCACCACTTTCCACTGGTTAACTACTTATCTATAATGGCTAATTTCTTGATGCTACCACTCTTCCCACACACAGTCCCACTGCCACAACCCGCCTGCACACACTTGGGCCTCAAACCACACACAATCCTGCCTATAGACACCTAGACTTCTCATCCAAAACAAACTTACCCGAAGGATCTGGGACTATGGTAAGCCTCAAGCCATTACAACCTTCCTAGATACACTCGAGCGGTAAGAACCCATAAGAGGGTATAAGGAAGAAAGTCAGTAACCAGTCATCCATGCTCCCATTGGGATGTTGGGAAAGACACCCTCCCCCATGAGATGGGGGTGTTAGGACCATGGTTCTCAACAAGGGTGGGGTACATATAGAAATCATAAGGAACTACAATTTATATATGTAGGTAGTCAAACACTCATCCCAACCTATGGGTTTCAAACAACCAAAAAAACGAGCCCACCAGTACCACTTTTGCTGCTACCCCTATATGAACAACCACACAAAACCCATTTCCAAGCATAAAACTAACCTCTTTTCATTTAACCACTTTCCATTTATTTATTTAAGGGGATCCACCTTAATTTTTCAGCACTACCGGGAAACTACCAACCATAATTGTACCAAAACAACAACAAAACCAGATTTGCAGTCCCATTGCACAACCCTCGTTCAATCACTACCAACTATCATTATTCAAAGTTATACCACACAATCCTTATCTCACAACCCAACCCTACAACCCTACCACCCAAATAATTCCCAGATGCATTCCCACTACATAACAAGTTCTTAACCACACCTCAGTCCAACTGCCCAACGTTGCTCGACAGCCACAACACAACAAAGGTAGTTTTACTACCTAAAAATCCATCCATTCCACACTCAATCAGTCTCTCAAACTAGGATAATAAAACACCACCTGTACCACCCCACACATAAAGACCATAGTAACTACTATTAACCCACAACACTGTTGCACAATTTCCCACACCATTCTCACAGAACTAACTCCCTTTCCCACCCCTGTACCCATAACCGTGCCCCCAATAATAATACGACACAACTCACACAAAAACCAATAGAACACAACACTCAGCCACACCTATCAATAGGATGTATACATATATTCATATTTGGTAAACGCTATTATTTAATCCAATTGATAAAAAAGGGTGATCATACAAGGGTTTTCATCCTGGGGCATCCATTTCAATTAACCAAGTGTACATGTTTAAGAAGATTTCATGTTACGGCTGATTATCAAACATCATAACAAAACAAATAGGACACCACCGGTGCACAAGAAAAGGCCACAAAAGAACATTATTTTTAGAAGGCATACAACCACAACAACCATAAAAGAATCAAAGATAACAGATAAAACATGAAATCAAACATCAAACCACTCCCAGCCCATTATTTCATTGACTTCATTATCTTTTGATCATATTACATTATTATTTATTTCTTGTTTTAATAAAATTATTCACCCATTATTTATAAGTAATCATTAGTACACCCACCCCTCATGATGAAAAATTAAATATAGGTAGAATAAATCCCCACCGGATGATCAAAGGATCGAAGTTCCTCCTTATGCCAAGAATAGGGGATCACATGAGCAGCATGAGACTCCAATAAAAATGATAAGGAGGGGATCTATTATAGGAATATGACTCATCTAGGGAGGAAGTATCTAGACTCACTAAGGGGAAATGAAAAACTCACTAGGAAGGAGAGATCATGGCTTTGAAGATCCATATCCTATATTAAAGGAAGAATGGTTTCCAAAAGTCATTAATGTGGGATCGTGGTAAAGATCACGTGGTTTGAGTATCTAAAATCCCATGGAATGTTAGGATATTAAAGATATACTTAATATCATTTAAAATTCCCTTAAAAACGCTCAAATAAGACTTTAAAATTAGTTTACGTCAAATAAGATGCAAGGGGGGAGAAACTAGAAAAATGGGAAAAACTAGGAAAACTGAAAATGAGTCATTGATGGGTGAGTAACTATTGGATGAGCCACCAATAGGTGACCTACGAACGCAAACTACCAACGCTGAGCCACCAATGTTGAGCTGCTAATGCTAAGCTACCAACACAACATCCTACCGATGCAACGAACTACTGACACCTCGACCTACCAATGCTTTGACCTTGAGATGCCCATGACCCATCGACACTCTAATCTACCGACACCCTGACTCACCGATGATCTGACCTGCCGATGACCTGACTCATCGATTCCCCTGACTCATCGATGCACTGACATGCCAATTCATTAATGTACCGACACATTGACGTGCCGACGCACTGACGTGCCGACGCACTGACGTGCCGACGCACTGACGTGCCGACGCACTGACGTGCCGACGCACTGACGTGCCGATGCACTGACATGCCGATTCCATCGCCCCGAGTCATTGATGAAAAAACTAGAAATTTAGTCAAATCTTGAAACGAGCCACCATTGCCTCCCAGAACACCTAAAACACTGGATTTTCACAAAGGACTAGTCCAAGGAAATCCATGTCATTACATTAGATACCTCTCAAAATATTCTCATACTTGAGAATTTAAAACTAACTCAGAAGTAAAGAGGTCTGAACAACCACCTCATAAGATACCTCTTATGAGCGAACCACCTTTTATTATTCGAAATCTAGAGAGAAAACCTTGACATCCAAGAACACCTCCTTGTTATCTATCTCCTAAAAAACTGTAGAACACTAAGGCCCCCACTGCCCCAAACAACCATGAAAACACCAAGTCACACCATCCAAACACATGTATTAGGGAGATCCTTACTCCATGTCAAGATACTATCCACTTTGGGTGGCACTATCTCACCCACACGGGTTTAATAACATCCAAATTAATGCGTCTTGATTAGGGATCAGGTCCTCCCCTCCCCATGGTTAGGAAATTTTCACACACATTTATCGAATAGGGAAACAACTCATCTCATAATGATCAAGATCAAGTACTACATCATAAAACGAAGCACAAAATTAAAACATAGAAACAAAACTCAGAACAGCTCTGAGTACTGGGCACACATCTTTACTTCTTATTACCAAGTACTCTCCTCGAGGCCACCATTCCTCTATAACACACGAACCAAAGTAATAGTCCATCCTTGCAACACCTTCTTCTCACGATCTTTGATTCTTACTGGTCACTCCACGAATGTCATGTCATCCTCGATATCCAACTCTCCCCAGTCAAGGATGTGGGAGTCATCATGTAGATACCAAAGAAGCTGAGAGACATGGAAGGCGTCGCGGATCTTCTCCAACCACAGTTGCAATGATAGCTGATATGCCACCTCACTAACTCATCTCAATACTTAAAAAGGCCCGATGAACCTAGGAGAAATATTTCTTCCTCCGCCAAACCTCCGTTGCCCACACTGATAAGAAACCTTAAAGAAAACATGGTCCCCAACCTTAAACTCCAAAGGCCTCCTCCTATGATCATCATATGACTTCTGTTAGTCCTGTGCCGCCTTCATCCTCTCACGCACAAGCTGAACCATATCTGTCATGCTTTGCACTACCTCTCTTCCAAGAAGGGTTGATTCCCCAACCTATGTATAACATACGGGTGAACAACATGATATTCCGTATAAGGATTATAATGGTGCCATTCTAATGGTAGAGTGATAAATATTACTATAAGAAAACTCTACTAGAGGCAAGTGTCATACCCATGATCCTCCAAAGTCTAAGAAACACATCCGTATAATGTCCTCCAATGTCTGGATGGTCCTCTCAGTCTTTCCATCCATATGAGGGTGTAAAGTAGTGTTGAGTCATAGATGGGTGCTAAATACATGCTGTAATCCCCTCCATACTCATGATGTAAACCATGAATCTAGATACGAGATGATGGATCTTGGAACTCCATGTAGCCACAACAGTTTGCCTACGTACCTCTATGCCAAGGCATCCACTGTGCTCGACTCCTTGATTTCTAGGAAGTGAGATGATTTCATCAATTGATCCACCACTACCTAGATAATATCACAACCACCTTGAACCCTGAGTAGTCCTGTGACAAAATTCATCAATATGTATTCCCACATCCACTTGGGAATTTCTAAGAGATATAACAGACCACTGGGAACACAGTGCTCAGCCTTCATCTGCTAACACACTAGGCACCTTGCCACAAAATCTTCCACTGCCTGCTTTACCCTGAGCCACCAAAACTGTTCTCTCAGGACTCGGTATATCTTGGAAAATACTAGGTGTACCACCAGGGGAAAGCTATGGAACTCACAAAGAAGTTCCTCACGCATTGTTACTGAAAAAAACTTCCCATAAAACAACATCCAATTATGACTATCCTTCGACCATCCTTCCAGAGCATTACCCTGGACAATGCGATCATGCATCACTTTAGCCTCTGAGTATTCCCACTAAGACTCCTCCACCTACCACACCAAGGAATACTGCACTATCATCTGAAACATATAGCATTTGCCACCATCCTCTCCATCATCTAGGTGCAAAGCGACCAACTCCTCCATTAAATTCCAAGCATCCATGGATTCTCGAACTACCTCCTTATAAAAATTCCTACTCAAATAATTGACCAAAACGTTCCCCTTTCCCAAGGTGTTAGAGATCTCGAAGTCGTAGTCCTAGATAAACTCCATCCACCTTCACTTCCACAAGTTCATATCTCGCTGGGAAAAGATATACCTCAATATCTTGTGATCCGTAAAGACCAAGAAGCGCTCCTCGATGAGGTAATGTCTCTAAAAATTTTTCATGAACACGACCACTACAAGATCTAGATAATGGGTGGAATAATTACGTTTGTGAGGATTTAACTATCTAGATACATAAGAGATTACTCCTCACTTCTGCATCAGCACTCACCCCAAGCCTAAAACATAAGCGTCACAAAACACCTCAAACAACACCCATTCAATTGGAAACCTGAGCACTAGAGCACTGAACGACTCCCCCTTTAGATAAATGAAGGCTACCTAACACCGCTCACTCCATACAAAGGCCTGGCCCTTTTTGGTCAACATTGTTAACAGAGCTGCAACTCGAGTGAAGTTGGGTACAGACCTCCGATAGTAGCTTGCCAGACCCAAGAAACTATGAACCTCTGCCACATTCTTGGGTGATTCACAAGAAACAACCTCTTCAACCTTTGATGGGTCCACTACTATCCCCCATTGGGACACCACGTGTCTAAGTAAGTGCACCTCTCATGTCCAGAAATTGTACTTGGATAACTTTCCATAGATCCGGTGGTGTCGTAGGACCTCCAAGACTATCCTTAGATGCTCCCCATTCTGATCATGAATATATCAGGATGTCATCGATGAAAATGATGACAAACTAGTATAGGAACTCATAGAAAATAGAGTTCATGATCCCCATGAACACGGATAGTGCATTCATAACACCAAAGGGCATGACCACGAACTCAAAGTTCCCATACCTGCATCTAAAAGTAGTCTTTAGGATGTCACCCTACTTTACCCTCAACTGGTGATATCCTAACCATAGGTCGATCTTAGAGAACCAACCTGCTACCTTTAACTGGTCGAAAATATCATCGATCCTTAGAAGGGGGTAACAGTTCTTGACCATCACCTAGTCCAGTCTTCGGTAGTCTATGCATAGTCTTAGGACAATATCTACCTTCTTTGCGAAAAAAACTAGAGTAACCCATGATGACACACTTGGTTGGATAAAACCCTTCTTAATTAGGTCATCAACCTGAATCTGCAACTCCCGTAACTCCAAAGGTGCCATCCGATAGGGAGCCATTGAAATCGGATGGGCACCGGGTTGTAAGTCTATTCCGAAATCAATGTCACGTCAAGGGGGTAGAGTCAAAAAATATTTGGGAAAGACATCCAGAAACTCACTAACAACCCCAAAAACTTCCACCATCTCTGTGTCTTCTAATTCCACTGATGGATCGACTAACAAGGAGAGAAGAGGCTGCACATGTAGGTTCTCCACATGACAACCCCACTCGCCAATGAAAGCTACATGCTGGCCATCCATACATGAAAACACAACTCTACTCTAGAAATAGTAAATAATAGTTTTCACATAAAATAAACAGTCTATGCCTGGGATGACATCGTACGACTGCATCTATAGCATAAGAAGATCCCCACTGGACTGATGCGGCCCCAACATCAGTATACATCCCCAGAAAACATCAAAAAAATCGATCTGACCTCCAATAGGAATACTCAACACCAGGGGTATGGGAATTATCTATACATATAGTCCTAGATAACAGGATAGAATGGGTTCAACAAAGGAGTGAGAAGCTCCTGAATCAAACAAAGCACATGCAAAATTACTAAATAGACTGATTGTACCTCGAACAACCTTCGACCCTACTGTAACTACTACCTCAACGACATGTAACTACCCATACCCAGTTCCTATACACCTCTACTATCGAACACCTCCCCAACCATGCCCTGGTTTAGGTCCCTAAGGAACACCCTGAGGTCAGCCTCCCCCAACACCGTCTACCCTCAATGGAGCGGAAGCTCACTGCCCCTGCTACTGGAAAGGCATAACAGGCAACTACTGCTGCTGAGGTGGGAACTGAACCTACCCACCCCCATTGTACGATGCTTGAACTGGGAACTGGTTCCAAATATGTCCATGACCTTCACAGGAAAAGAACCTCGGTCCCATACCCATGGGAAAAGGTCAAGGACCAGGATATCAGAACTAGAACTTCTGAGGCCTACTTCCTGCTGGCCGAAACTTGGAAGGCCCTAACACTAGAGACCTACTACTGACAACCTTCCCCTTCGATGAACTCGTATGGATCCCATCTCAGAAAACACCTCCCATATATTTCATCCTTTCCACTACCTCATCATTCTTCTGAACCTCTAAGTATGTCAAAAGAGTAAAGGTAGTGAAGACATACTGAAGAGAAGTTCGGAGTGCCTCCTCTAAGCATCTCACTCAGGACTCCTCATCCGGAAAGAGATCTGGTAAGAATCGTAGGTTATACTTGAACTTGATCCCTGGTTCCCTTACCGACATACCCCCTACTGGAGGGAGAGTAGCTCCTACATCTTCTCGGCCTTCATCGTGGAAGAAAGGAATTCCACCCAGAACTCCTTCTCAAAGTCAGCTCACGTAACATCAGTCTCCTTCCTCTCCATGAGGTAAAGCGTCCACCACTGACACACCTATCCTCATATCTAGCTCACTACTAGAGGAACCCAGTACTCTTTCAGAGCCTAGATCAAGCTAAAAGTGATCACCAGCTCCTCGAGCCAACTCTCCATCTCCATGCCCGAGACGCTGCCCTCGTACTTTCCCAGAGTCTTCCACTGGAAGGCACGAATCATTTTCTGCCATTAGCCATCTTAATTCTCTTGATTGGACCTATGATGATCAAACAAATCAATCTATTGGTCCTTAACTAATCTTACCACACATATACGACATCCAGGTTCCATAGATGAAAAAGTAAACAAGGAACTCCTAAGCTCGGGTAGTATGAAAAATTTATTTTAAATTTATTTTAACTCTTCATTTTTATTTAATTTCCTAAAACACAAAACTAAAGTAAGAACACAAGTCATTATAATGCATGTAACTTTCCTAGGGTCTCTACCCTACAATCGGTGTAGCCTCACTTGGTCGTTCAATAGGTCTAGATCCTTGCATCGGATCACGTGTGCCCCTAAAATCCCGTGTCTTAGCTAGTCTTCCCTAGCCTACCTCACGCACCAAGATTTCCTAACACAGTTGCCCTACCATCCCATGAAATCCTCACTATTACTAACTATGAACTCCATATTATCTATAAAACTCCCAAACCTCTGCCTCTGATACCACTTTGTCATGACCTTCCTTCTTCAAGATGAGGGAAGGGACAATAAAGCGCCATGCTCTTCCTTACTCAATATGAAGGAGAGATAATGACCCCTGAGTCCCGCCTTCAATAGGCCCAAAAGTGTAAATAAGCACCAAGGTTATATAATATCACACAATATAGAAGTAATTACCCTTTTTATATAACAATATTATGAGATAAGATGACAAATCCCAAGTAAATCCAAATAATAAAAGTAAAAATAAATCCAAAATCCATTCCCACATGAATGTTCAAAAGTAAAGATGATACAAGGTACAACAAAACTCCAAAGAAAAGCACCAAAAGAAAAGAGGCTAAATATAATCAACAACTAATCCTGATGCCCGAGCTAGTAAAGTCCAACACGGTCCTCGAAGTCCCCTTAGAAACCTAAAAACAGTTTTACAGATGTACAGAGAGTATATAAGTATACCCAGTAGGGAAAATAAATCCACCCATGCACAAGTAGGGGAAAATACTAATACCCATGTGAGAAAATAGTATAACCTCAAAGAACCTACCAAGGAGTACTAACCAGCCCAGCCTCACCAAGGCACACTCACCAAATAATGCAAGTCAAGTAGAGTAGTAGTATAAGAACATTGATATTTGGGAGCCCCACACCACTTTCTAGGTGGTTTAATACTCATCCATAATGGATAACATCTTGACACTACCACTCTTACCACACAAAGTCCCACTACCACAACCTACCCGCACACACCTTGGAATCAAACCACACACAATCCCACCCATAGACACCTGGATATCTCATCCACAACAAACTTTCCTGAAGGATCTGGGACTATGGTAAGCCTCAAGCCACTACAACCTACCCAGATATGCTCTAGTGGTAAGAACCTAGAAGAGGGTGTGAGGAAGAAAGTTAGTAACCAGCCATCCATCCTCCCACCAGGATATTGGGAAAGACATCCTCCCCCATGAGATGGGGGTGTTTAGAACATGGTGCTCAATAAGGGTGGGGTGCATATAGAAATCACAAGAAACTACAATTTATATATGTAGGTAGTCAAACACTCAACACAACCTACGAGTTTCAAACAACTAAACAAATGAGCCCACCAGTACCAATTTTACTGCTACCCCTATATGCACAACCACACAACACCCACTGCCAAGCATAAACCCAACCCCATTTCATTTAACCACTTTCCATTTATTTATTTAAGGGGATTCACCTTAATTTATTAAAGCACTATCGGGAAACTACCAACCATAACCATAACAAAACAACAACAAAACCAGATTTGCAGTCCCACTGCACAACCCCCATTCAACCACTTCTAACTATCATTATTCAAAGTTATACCACACAATCCTTCTCTCAAAAACTAGCCCTGTAGCCCCACTGCCCAGACAATTCCCAGATGTAGTCCCACTGCATAACAAGTTCATAACCACACTGTAGTCCCACTGACCAACGTTGCTCGACGACCACAACACAACACATGTAGTTTTAATGCCTACAAGTCCATCCATTCCACAATCAACCAGTCTCTCAAACTGGGATACCAACACACCACCTATACCACCTCACACACAAATCCCATAGTAACTATCATTAACCCACAACCTTGCTACACAATGCCCCACACCCTTCTCATAGAACCAACTCCCTTGCCCACCCATGTACCCATAACCATGCCCCCAACAGCAGAACCACACAACTCACACAAAACCCAACATAAAACAACACTCAACCACACATATCAATAGGACGTATACATATATTCAGATTTTCTAAACACTTTTCTTTAATCCACTTGATAAAAAAGGGTGATCATACAAGGGTTTTAATCCTGGGGCATCTGTTTCAATTAACCAAGTGTCCGTGTTTAAGCAGATTTCATGTTATGACAGATTATCAAACATCATAACAAAACAAATAGGACACCACCAGTGCACAAGAAAAGGTCACCAACAGACATGATTTTCAGAAGTCATACAACCATAACAACCATAAAATAATAAAAGATAACAGATAAAATAGTCGATCAAACATCAAACCACTCCCAACCCATTATTTCATTGACTATGTTATCTTTTGATCATATTAACTTCTTATTTATTTCTTGTTTTAAGAAAATGATTCACCCATTATTCAAAAAGAATCGTTAGTACACCCACCCTGCATGATGCACAATTAAAGAGAGCCAGAATAAATCCCTATCGGATGATCAAAGGATCGAAGTTCCTCCTTGCGCCAAAAATAGGGGATCATGTGAGTAGCACGAGACTCTAAGAAAATTGACCAGGAGGGGTTCTAGTACAGGCATATGAATCATCTAGGGAGAAATGATCTAGAACCACCAAGGGGAAATGAAAAACTCACTAGTAAGGGGATATCGTGGCTTTGAAGATCTAGATCCTATATTAAAGGAATAACGGTTTCCAAAAGTCATTAACGTGGGATTGTGGTCAAGATCATGTGGTTTGAGTATCTTAAATCCCCCAGAACATTAGGATTTTAAATACATACTTAATATCCTTTGAAACACCCTTAAAAACATTCAAAAAAGGCTTTAAAATTAGTTAACATCAAATAAGACGTAAGAGGGGTGAAACTAGAAAACTGAGAAAAACTAGGAAAACTGCAAATGAATCACTGATGGGTGAGTCACTGATGGATGACTCATCGACGAGTGAGCTAATGACACTACCTACCAATGCTGAGCCACTGATGTTGAGATAATAATGCTGAGATACTAACACAACATCCTATCGACACAACAACCTACCGATGCAACGACCTACTGACGCCTTGACCTACCAATGCTCTGACCTACCGACACCCCTGACCAACTGATTCTCTAACCTACCGACACCCTGACTCACCGATGCTCTGACCTACCAATGTCCTGACTCACCAACACCCCCGACTCACTGATTCACTGACATGTCAATGCACTGACATGTCGACACATTGACATGCCGATGCACTAACATGCGGATGCTGACACCCTGAGTCACCGATGAAAAAAATGGGAAATTTGGAAAACTCTTGAAATGAGCCACCATTGCCTCCTAGAACACCTATAACACTGAATTTTTATAAAGGGATGGTCTAGGTAAATCTGGGTCATTATAGTACTATTAGAGAATTACCTTTTCTATGATGAGCAATTGGTGAAGATCTTAGACATCATAATGACAAAAAAGTGATGTAATAAATACTATAAAAGATATAAATGACCTAATCTATGTTTTATCTTTAAAAAAATGATATTTTAAGTTTATTTGATTAAATTTTTAAATCCATTATGAGTCCTCCAAAACCATTAATATATTTTAAGGTTTTAAAATTATTTCTTTAAGAGTATAAATCACCTCCACATAAGCAAGGGAATTATTTTGTTAAGTTCAAAACTTGTACTTATAAAATAATGAAAACCAATCCCATTTGGAAAAAACTATGATAAGGTTTGTGTTTTTTGTTATTTTATTATATAGATTCCAAAACCTAAGTTTGAAAAATAATAAATAAATCCCCACCCATTTCATATATAAACCCACCCAAGATCCAATTCTCTACACTCAAACTCCTTAGAGTATATCCTTACTTTTCCCTCCCATCTTTAGAGTCCTCCTAATGTGCCCCAATCTCTCAAGAGTCTCCTCCCAAGCATTTGGAGTCACACACTCAAGTAAGGGTTCTTTTCCTTCTCATCTTTATTCAAGTTTCATTATTATCTTATGACTTATATTTCCAATTCCTAATGTTGGGAAATGTATTTACACGTCACTATTATTTTCCATTTTATTTTCAAATGATTAGAGACCAATTTCTCTCTCATCAACCCATTTTATGAATTTTTATGTGATGCAGTTATGCTGCTGAAATTTCACAATGATTTTTCCATGCCAAAATAATTATGTAGTAAATACCATACCCATTCCATATCAAGGGTATTCAACTTTATACACTTATAATTATTTAAATTGAGACTTATATGTATGTATTCTACACTTCTTGATCTTGGAATAAGATATGATGATGAATGAAATAATGTTGTATGACTATGTGGCACACTTAAGCATGAGAATGAAATGAAAGTGATGGGTGTGCCCATAATTATATAGTGATCCAATGCATTGGGTAATGTTTAGTCTCACGATATGTCATGTTGGGATAGAGAGTTAACCTGATTCCTTTATGGGACTTTTCCATCATTATTCCTTGTAATTTATCTCAGACTTATGTTTATGATGCAGTGTTTTAAGTTTTTGCCAAATTTCCCATGTTTTCTTTATGATTATCATACTATATCAAGTCTCATTGTTCATGTTTATGATTCTTACTCATTTTTTTATGTGCATACTTTCTAACATATATTACCTTATTCCATGTTTATTCTCTTACTAGGCTTTGTAGATCACCCATTTCTTATGTATGTCCCCAGATTATCCCGTGTAGTTTTAAGTGTGAGCATGTTAAAAAAGTTTTCAATAAAGATTCTATTTTTCCTATTTTGAATTGTTATATAATGCAGTTAATTAACAAAGACACTAGACCTCTAAATCTTTCAGGTTGTATTATGTGTAATCTTTTATGTAAAAAATAAATAATTAACATGTAATAAAGAGTAGGGTTGTTATATTACCTATATAAGTGTCGAGTTAGTTTCATTTATTTATTCACTGGAATTTTGTATGCTTCTTTTACATTTTACATGAGAGGTTTCATAGAATATACTAATGAGTATACATGTTATTTTTACCCTAAAAATATATAAAATTATTTTCAAGTCAACAAGAGCTAGTTTTTGATCGAGCAAGGCATTACAAGTTTGAAGAGTTGTTCAGGAGATGTTGAGGCTTTTCTATCACTTCCAAGGATTCTTCTCTTTTGTATTTTCATTTTAGTTGTATCCAGTTATGTATAAAATCACTTCATGTATTGGGATCATTTATTTATTATCAATAGTATTTTTTGATGGTTTTTATCATCTTATCACTTACTTATTAAATATTTATAAGTGTAATGTCTCTAATGTGTGTGATTATATACCCTTGATGTTATTCACCAACTCATGTCCTATTAGAGGAGGGATTCAAGGGTCATTATCTTTTTCTTTAATTGTTGGGATAAGAGGGGTATCTTTGGAGAGAGGGGTCATGAAAAAGTGGTATCAACGGTGATGGATGAGAGATAAGATAGAGTTTGGAGTTAGGAACTAGTGAGGATGCATGGGTTAGTCAGGAAATAATATCAATTAGGCTTAGTACATGTTGTAAATAAGGGATTCCAGCTATGACAAAGATTTTAGATTCCCCTATGATCCAATGAAAAGACCTTCATGTTTATTGTACATGCTTATAAAATTGATTTTTCTTAATAGGTATATACCTAGGAAATAATAATGTATCATACTTGTATGCACCTGTGTTTGAATTTGGGTAGAAAATGGGAAATGTGTTAAAAACTAATGAATGAATTAACCTTAAAAATAATATGTGTCCTAGATTAGGAGTCCCTAACATTTTTTATTTTGTAGGAGTGGTTCAAGGTCAATTTACTCATCAGCTTCATGCCAAGGATGTTCAGTAAGATGTGTCAAAAAATCGTCACAGAGTGGAGGATGATAAGGAAAACTCTTAGGGAAAACTCTGAGAGTTCCAGCACTAGATTCTACATAAATTTTATGGATCCATTTTAGATTATGATATAGAGGTTTGGTTGGAGGTGGAAGTGTTATAATTTAATTTAAATCATGCTTATAGAGATAATCGGGCTTCATTATATATTATGATGCTATATGGTTCATCTCAATAGTGGTGGTTCTTGTTCCCCAATTATTGAAAATAATTAGATGTTTTGTGGAGGGGATTTTCAAGATTAGTTTTTAGGATGGGTTTATTTATTCAACCATTAGAGGCATCTTATCAGCTGGTGATGTTTTCCCTTCACTTCCTATTTATGAGTTCTACTATTTTTGTGTGGTGATACCTTTGAATTTCCTTTTTGATCTAGAAAATATTTGATTGTTATCCCCTTAAAGTGAATGACCAGGATTATCATCTTTACTTGATTATTGTCCCTTCAGAATGAGTTAGGGAACCATTTTCATTTTCTTGATTGAAACCTGCCTATTAAATCCCTAATACATGATTATTTATACCACTTAAACCTTTATTTTCCAACCCACACCTATTGGCCATTAGATATAGTAAGTATAACTCATTCCTTAGGCTTGTTGAGATGGAGGTATGGCCTGAGAAAGGGTTTCTCTAACTTTTTTAATGTCATTATCTTATATTGGGATTGATGTGGTGGAGATTTAGTTTAGGATAATGGGTTCTTGTATGTCTTCCTTTGTTTTAATCAATATACACTTCACTCGGTTGAGGTGATATGGGCTTTGGGTCGGGGAAAGAGAATATTGTATTTTTTGCCTTTAAATTTTTCCCTAGTATTAGATAAAATTTTCTTTATGTTGTGAATAAGATTATTGTATGTCGTGGGTTACACATGTGACCTTGTTTATGATGTGGTTGTGTCCTTATATGATTACATCCCCAAAAGGGATTTCACTCATACTAGTAATGTGTGTTATGGAATCAAATATATGAAGACAGGGGATACTTCACCTATCATGATGTGTTATTTTTCATGATGCATTTTAAAACTATATATACAGTCAGTTCTACCCAAAATGGACAATATCATGGTGCAGTGGATGAGTTACTTTAATTTTTATGTTTTTAGCAACCCGTGTTATATTAACCTAGGTGCTTGTGTTTCTTGAGGAATGTTATGTGGTGTTAATTTAAAACTCTTGAAAGCGATGACATGAACATGTAGTAAAATGGTAATTGGGACACTAAATCCTTTATATTTTTTTCATGAGTGATTTCCTGGTAAATAAAAATTTGTTAACAAACTTGGGAAAAAATTTATAGATTGATAAAGTTGATTATTTCAACCTCATGTTTTGTTTACAATGAATTATATATGTTAAATCAGGTTCTTTAATTTTGATGTCATGTGAATTGATATTAAATTGGAAATATCATGGTAAAGTTGTGTTGGTTGAATAAAAAGAATTTGATGAAAGCATGTAACATGCTATATATGTGAGTTGTCACAGAAATCATGTTAAATATGGAATGTTAGACATCATTATTGGAATGTTTTTAAATTTCTTAAAATTACCAATTGGTTTAACATGAATTTTGTTTGAGTTTTAAATTACAATAGTCAGTGGATAAATTAAATTTTGTGTTGCATGATAAATTAAATTGGTTAATTTATTGGCGATCTTGGTTTTTGATTAGTAATAAAATGCTTTTGATTTTTTTTTATTTTTCATAGTAACATGTTTTCTTAAATAAATAATTGTAATCCTTCCATGAAACTTGCATTTATTTTAAAATCAATTTTTTAAAATTTATTGGAAGTGTTTTCACATAGAGGGTTTTGATAAATACCTTGATATGAAAAGGGATTAAAAATGGTTTTCATTTAAAGGTTTTCTAACCTACCAGGTTTTAAATGCAATAGACTTAGTGAAATGATTTTATCAGTATGCTTTGGAATTTAACTTGTTTTAATATTAAATGTTGCGATTCATCTCTATAAAGTAAGGAATCATTTGAAAATAATGTTTATGTTTTGAACTCCTTAACCAATAGGACTTAATGAATTTTGGTAGTAGAATATCTAAGATTGTTAATAAATTATTATTAAAGCATGATAATATAATTTTTTCATGATATGTAAAGCATGTATAGATTTTAATTTAATATCATGCCTAGGTATAATAATTTTTTATCCTACATGAATTTATGATTACTATTTTAATCAATATGAATTGATTGTTTCAAAATTTGTTTTCTTTTGCAGTGTTTTCTTGTTGTAATGTTTGTTTAATTGATATTCACTACTTTATGAGTTTGTTATGGGTGTCTTTGTGACCCTTGTTATGATCATGTGACCATAATTGAGAATGAGAGTCTCAAATGGATGCTCAATATTCCAATTTTTTAATTCTTGATTTTTTTAGGATGAAGTATCTGATCTCATGTTGATATATGAGATTGCTTCTCCTCCTTGATGCAATGTTTTATTAATGGCCTTTTTCCTGTTTGAGAGATACCTCCCAAAGATATTTTTTTGAGAGTGTTTAAATATGTTGTGCAATTATATGATTGTTCCTATAGTGCGTTGGTTGTGTTCAAAATATAGAGAGATCCTTGAGAGATATCTCATGGGGTGGTTGTTCATACAACTATTTTTTCTTTCATTTAGGTTTGATTATAATTCTAGAGGATGATAATTGTTTTACGGGTATCTGATATAAGGGTATGGAACCTTCTATCTCATTCCTTTGTGTTTTTTAAAAGTATGAGGTTCTTGGAGGAAGATTGGAGTATATTTGGGGGAGTTTGTGAGTTGGAATCTAGTTTCATAAGAAATTAACTTCATGAACTTAGTATTCATGACATGTATTGTGATTCACATATTAAGTTATGGTTTATGACCTAAAGGTTATTGAGGTAGAATTAGGTGGTTTTTCCCATAAGAAATTTGTGATGTGAATTGTTGGTTCATTACATGAATTATTTTTTGGGTTTTGAGGAAGAGATGACTAAATTTTTGGCGGATATGGGATTTGAGGAATTCATGGCATAAAGTATCCATTCATCTTATGAATCTAGCATAACCAATCAGATTATAAGTTAGTAACCCCCCTTATAATTCTCATATTTCACATATAATTTAATCCTAAGCAACCAATATGTTTTTTTGAAGGCCTTTGGATCCCCTTCAATCAGATTCAATCCCCATATTTTAGAGGTCGATTTGTGGTGATCTGAGGTTAGTTTTTCCTTATCTAATGTTCCATTTTCTTCCATTATTTTCTTTCCATTCTATGGTGGGTTATTCTATTCAATTTTCTTGTGGTTTATATTGATAAATAATACATGGATCTTGTTGGGTTAGGGATAATTAGTTCCCTATAGAAGAGGTAATCAGAGTTTGGTGCTTGTTGTTCTGTTCTTGCTCAGGGAATGTTGAGATCTTCATGTTGAGGTAGGGGATCTATGAATTCTACTTATTTTTTTTCAAGTGTGAATTAATAATGATTTAGTTTTATTGTATAAATTAATTCAATTAACCTTAATAAGATAATAATTTAGTTATATCTCACAAAGAATGGTTATTGAAGAATCTAGAAATTCATATAGGAAGAATAACCAATTACAAACTGCATGTAATAAATTAATTATATTATTTCAAAAAAGGAAATCTACGAAATCTGACAGATTTTAATAGTATATAGTGGTTTAATACTTTTATTCAAAATCTATTAATCATGTGATTAAATAATATATTTTATAACATGTAAACTATCTAAGAAAAATGAACAGATTGATTGCATATAACTTTTAATAATTTATAAATAGGAATTTATCTATATAGAATGAAAAGGGTGTTATTTAGTGATTATGGATGATAATTTATCATCATTTTGGGGAATTATATAAGATAAAAAGAATATATATTTCATGTTAAAGATTATTAATATTTCTTATTGTGAGAATTAAATTACTTGTTAAGCCTTTATGATCGAATGTGTTTATTCTTGCCTCTTGAGATTTACTAGATGGTGTATAATATACCAGGATGTTCTTTTTGTTGTTTTTTATCACGTTTTAAGGCTTGAAAAAAATAAAAAACATAAAATTGTATGATATTTTTAATCAAATTAAAGAGGCTCAAGTAGAATAATTACTGCTCATCTTGAAATTTTTTAAACATGGAATTAATACTTGAAGCATGTTACATTGATGGTCATTAATTATAGATACTAATATAGGTTTATTAATATGGAAAACCTATTCATAATAAACTAGATAATTCAATATGAAACTAAAATAATTATTGTTAAAGATGAATTGATTTGGGTTAAATGATCCCATTCTTAATTGTGGGGGGCATGGTGTCTAATGCTATAATCATAGTTGTCTTCAAAATTATGTGTTAAATAATACATTTAATATGTATTAAGGATTTATAGATTTAGAGTCTTGATGCTTTTGATTGATAACCTTGTGTGGTTGGAATAGTTTGATGAGAAATGGGTTGGAGGCCTGGTGTAATATTGGTGGCATGGGGCACTGGTTATGTTGATGATGGTGGCACAAGGTGATAGATGTGGGTATATTGGCATGAGGTGTCAGATGTGGTATTATGTGTAATGGAGTGGGACATTAGGGTGGTCGGGATGAGTTCAAAATGGGGCTTTCTTGTCTATTCTTACTTCTAGATTGATGCTTACTTGATGACCAATGGACAATTGTTATTTATGTGACCAGTTTCCAACCATGGGACACAATTTGATGTTATACACTACGAGAAAATATTTTAAGTAGTAGTTTAAGATGATTCCTTAAGTACCCAAATGTTTATAAAATGATAATTGAAATAATAATGAACAAAGTTGGTTCTTGATGCTTACTTATGATGATGACATACTTGAGAATACAAGCTAAGAATTAATAGTGTTGTCAGCATATGGTTTAGAAGATTAAAATGTTAATCTTTGATATGAAAACATAATAATATTAATTAATGTAAAATGAATTAATTAATATTTAACTTGATTCTTGTATGACTATTTGATATCTAGACCTTAGCAATGGTATTCGGGTGTCCGATTTGATGATTGTGACAAATGAGTATGAGGTTAGGTAGTTTCTCATAGTGTGATTGTAAGCTATATCTATTATGTACATTTTTACATTTCATATACACCCCACTCATTTCGGAAGGGAAAAAAACTATAGGTTCTGGGGGTGTTTTATCCAATATCCAAGTTAGCGAGAATATGTATGGCTAACTACCCCTTCTCCATCACTCTCTCTTCAACCCTAGTATTATGTGTTAGTATGAACAGTGGTGATTTCCCACATACATGTGTGTTTTAGGATGTAATGGTTTTAGGTTATTGTTCATGAATGTTTTCTGTATGTGGTATCCAAAAGATCATTACAAGTGTTTTATATATGGGTTGTGATGGCTTGAGGTATAATACATAATACACAGGCTGTAGTGGCCTTGGTAAATAAATCTGGTTAATATATGGAGGATGTGTATGTGATAATGTGAAGCACGATGTATGTGGTATTATATGGTTGACTAGGTATTTTCAGGAAAAATTATTTATAGAAGAGATAACAGTGCAAGATGTGCGACATTGGGCCATGAGAGCGGCAAACTATTGGGGAAGTGGTTGTGTAGTACCCATATATATATATACATATATTCTCAGTATTTTGGTTATACTTATATGCATTATTTGTTGAGTGAATCATGGTGAATATGGGAAAATAATAGTTTACCTATATAGGTAAAAAGTTAGTTTCATTTATTTATGCACTGAAATTTAGTATGGTTCGCCCACATTTTTCACAAGAAGTTTTAGGGAAGATCCTACTGAATATAAATGTTATGTCCACCCTATGTATATATAAACTGTTTTAAGATCAATAGAAGTTGGCTGGTGATTGAGTTGGGAATTACTAGTTTGAGTAGCTATTCAAGATATTTTTGGGTTTTTTTGGTCATTACCGAGGGTTTATCTCTTATATTTTAATTTCAACTATATCCATCTATGTATGATGTCACTTCATATATTGGGATCTTTTTCTTTATTTATTATGAGTAGGAGTTGTTTTGTGGTTGTTCTCATCTTATATCTTATTTATCAAATATTTATGAGATTAATTTCTCTCATGTGTGTGATTATATACTCTTAGTGATAGTCATTAACTTGTGTCCTATTGGAGGCAAGCTTCGAGGGACATTATCTCTCTTCCTTATTTTTCAGGCCAGGAGGGGTACCTTTGGAGGGAGGGGGTCATGAAATTATTGATGGATCAGTTTACTCTAATTATCAAGATATTTATAATGATTTATCTATTTTTTCATCCTTTTTAATAAATCATTTAATAATATGGATGGCATGAAACACTTTCATATTATTCTTGATCAGGTCAGTATACTCTAAAATAACATCCTTGTTGGGATACTTTCTAAATATGTGCTAAGATCTACTTTATATTCTCTTAATAATGATAGTACAATAGGCTTAGATGGATTCAAAAATAAGTTTTCCATGAATTTTTGGTACTTTTCATTGTAAATTTTTTACTACTATTGAAGAGTTCTTTATTAATGTTTTTCTCCCTAAGGGTGTTAATTCTCAGTTTACTGTCCTTATTTTAAAAGTGAAGCATGACCCAAACTTTAGGGACTATAGACCAATTATTATACGTAACACTATACCTAAGATCATTGAGAATGTGTTATCCTTAAGAATTGGTTCCATTGCCTCTAACATTATTTCATACAACCAGTTTGGTTTTATACCAAGTAGGAAGATACAAGATTGTATTTATACCACCTCAGATGATATCAATATTCTTCAAAAGAAAACAAAAAAAGGGAATGTTTCCTTAAAGCTTCACATCAGTGAGGACTATGATACCCTATGATGGGGGGGGGGTCATCTTTATGATTCTTAAGAAGTATGGATTTTCCCTAAGTTTTATACATCTTTTATCTTGTATTCTAAGTATTATAATATTATCTATCCTTGTGAAAGGAAGTCCAAATGGTTATTTTATTTTCTCTTGTGGGGTTATAACAGGTGACCCTATTTCAGCCTTAATTTTTAGGATAGTTTAGGACCATCTTGGTATATGTTTTATCAAGGCTATGAATTAAGGTTGTATTTCTTCTATCAAAGATACTAGGAGTTCGTATTTCCCAACTCATCTCATGTATGTTGATAACATTCTAATTTTTCATGAGGCTGATTCTTCCACTCTTAGGGGAATTAAGGACATCCTTAGTCATTATGAAATTGTCTCTAGTCATGTTATTAATTGTAGAAAATATTTCATCATATTTTAGAAGGGATTATCCTCATGTGGAAAGATTCATATCGCTCATTCTATGAATTTAAAATAAGGATCATCACTTTTAAACTAGCTTGGTGTTCCTCTTTTTTTTGGGGAGTCATGGCCTCATACTTAGTAATGTGGTTGTTAGTACTAGAAGGGATATTGAGTATAGGGAGATGAAGATGTTGTATAGGAGCAGTGGGATGGCTGAGCATGTGATAGAGAGGCATGTGCTAGAGGACTGTCTGTAGGAGGGAATATGAAATGGAATAACTTCTTAGGGGTGGTCTTGTAATTTGATTAGGATAGGTTGTTTTTATAGCTATAATAGGTGGGGATTGTTTTTTGGGAGAGTGGGGGTATCAAATAGGATTTTTATCAGTTGGGTGGGGGGTATGATTCATTTGGTTTTTCTAGATGGATATTGTGGGGCTAGACCCTTGTGAGGATTCAGGCAAGCTCCTAGAAGTGGTCTTCCATAGAGATCTCCCTCTTTCATTCTCCCCTCCCCACTTTATCTCAACTATAACTCTGTTCTTTATCCCACTAATGTATTTATCATGTTTTTTTGTTACAATATTGTGTATATAGAGTTTCTCTTCCTATCTTCACTTAATATCCTAACAAGAAATTATGGTATTGGAGGTATCTTTCACAACTATAGAGGTTTCATTAAATGTTATTTTAGGTTTATAGAAGTTTCCTAAAGTTAATCGGATGGAGTTTTCCGAATGGAGATGATTGGAAAAAGATCATCATACAGACTGTCACACCCCGACTAAAACCAAAATTTATTTTAATTATTTTGGGTCTTACTTTTGAGACGGTTTTAATTTAAAGGAAATTCGGGTTCATACACGGGTGCATGGCCGTACGTGAAATCATGTGTAGTGCCCAACCTTAATTAGGGAACATTTTATTATTAAATGTGTTATTATTTGGGTGCGCGACCTTGTGCATGACCGTTCACATTATCCAACATCAATAATAATAATATTTTTAGTTTGGTTGTTTCTATTATTCTAGTTTTATTTTTTTTAGTTTTATTATTAGTATTAAATTATTTGTTATTATTAATTAGATTTTTGTTTTATTCGTTTACTTTATTTTCTTTTCCTTTTTATTTTATTTTATTTTCTCTCCTCTTTTTTTCACCCTTTATTATTTATTTTCTTTTTTTCCCTTCCTTTTTTCCTTCCCTCTCTCTTACTCTCCCCTCTCTCTCACACGAACTCCTTCCTTCCCCTTTGGTTTTGCGCAGCGGCCCCCTCCTAACCCTAGTTCACCCGGCCTCCCTCCTCCTCTGACGACGTGCACTCAGACCGACGCCCCTCCTCTTTACCAGCTCGCCTCGCACACTGCCCTGTAGTTCCTAGTAATTCCCTCCCTTGGGTAGGTCATCCTCTCTATCCCCCTTCTTTCGACAAAGAAACTGACCTCGCAGCTTGCCTCGTGTCACCCTACAACGCTTCTCATACCAAACCAATGACACCCCACCGCCTCACACCACCCGGACCCACATCTCCCCTCCCTTTCGGCCAGTTTTCTGATGTGGCGCACCACCAAAATCTTCCCCATGCTCGGTTATCCTTCTGCACCTTCACTGCAGGTTCATTCTCCTTCTATTGGTTGTTTTCTTCCTTTGGTAGATTTTCGGTTAGGGTTTCATAGGGAGTTTGGTCTGATTTTGACACATTTTTTTTGATATCTTGTCTCTAGGGTAAAATTGTGATTACTTGCGGTGCGATTGATGTGCGGTGTTGGTTTAACACTGAAATTATGAGGTTTCCTACACTGAGGTAGGTGGTTCCACATTTAATTATTATTTGATTAATTAATTTTTAAGTTTAATTAATTTAGCATATTATTTAATTAATTTCTGTAGTGATAAGTTGATCTTCTCTAAAGTTTGATTTGCATTTTAATTGTTTTGTAGCATGTTTATATCATGTGCGCACTTTTTGCTGAAGACTCATATCTAGTTAGTTGTTCGTGATTTTTAAATTGTGTGGTTAGCTTATTAATTTGTGCAATTGGTGCAAATTATATTTTTGATAGGGCGTCGTGTGCATTTGGTCATAAAAGAAGGTTTTGTGTGGGTTAGTGGGTGACACCAAGTGACTTCTTTTAAATTGTTTCATAAGATTTTATTTTTGTCTTATTAAATTGTGTGGCTTGTGCAAAGGTATTTTACATATGGTGTAAGGTTTTTCATCAAACTGGTTGTGTGGTGTAGGTCACACTTTAAAATTGTATTTGAGTGCGTGTGATGTTGGAATGTGTTTTGGATGTATAAATAGTTACTTTTGTGTGTGTAAAACCATGTGACACTCTTTTTATATTGTTTTATGAAATTTTTAAATGGTTTATTAAATTATTTCAAGGGTGTGAAATGTGTTTGGAGAATTTTTTAGTGTGCGTATTATTTCAAATGGCTTTTGTGTGTGCAAAAGGTAGTTTTGGCATGTGTAGTGTCTTTTTTGGTTTGATTACATGATTATGACATATGACATGAACTTTGAACCACTTGAGAACAAATGGTAATCCTGGGTATTAGGTGGGTGGAATAGGACTAGTGTGCCAGTGACACGGAAGTGGCATCGACCTAGTTTCACTTAGCTGTATTGACAACCACAACACCAACTAAACTTTTGGATGATGTTGGGAGACCACTAGGTTATGTACGTGTTACCCTACTAGTAGATTTTTCACAAGAACGTATGTTTCTGTGTTTCTATACCATTGCTCACCAAGATACGATGTTCTAGGGTCCCACTTCTCGCTAGTATCTTTAGGGCCTCTCCCATGTTTTGTGCTCTTCCTTTACTTTTCTCTCATCGTCGACACACAATGTGACATTGTGGTTACCATTAAATCAAGTGTGTGTGTGTGTGTTTTAAATTAATTTGTTTCCTTTAAAGTTGTTCCCATTAAAACTATTTTTATAAAAAATCATTTTCACTAAAACTATTCAAGAATTTATTTATTTTCTTTTGTTAAATTTGTTACTGTATTTTTCATTTAATAATTATGCGTGGAACCTTTTCTCAGTGACATCCTACTGGGATTTTGGCTCACACCCTACATACACCTTTGGGTGTATGTAGATCCTATTTCTTTTGTATTCCAGGTTGAGGCATCAATCATGGCATGGGTGGTTCGGGTTGTCAGTGGCATCCTCGTGTTGGTTTGGTGAACGTGGCTTGAGGTTGTTGTACCTCATGTTGCTTAGAGGTTTGAGTCGGTGCTTTTGGTTTTTCCTTTATTGTCATTCCCTTTGGGATTTTGGTTCAAGTTGTAAACTTTAATTTTGACCCTAGTTTAAGGGCCTGTTTTCTTGATTGATTTTAGTTTTGAATTTATTCATATTGCTATTTGTTTTATGTTTATTTATTCCGGTAAACCTTTCCAAAGTTTTATTTTTGATACCTGGGTAGTTGTGCTAGCCCATGGGGATCGGGAACAACCTTATGGACTTTCTTCAGATCGGGTCAGGCACCGGGTCAGATAGAGACCTGTCTTGGTTTGTGAAAAAATGGTATAATAGGTAGGTTTTTGTTCTTGTTATTTGTGATTTCAGGTAGATCGGGGATAGGACTGTCGATACTAGAGGGGTAGGTGTAGGAAAAGCGTCATGAAATCTTACTCATTTCAATCCTCGAGTAACCTGGGGTAGCTTGGGATTTAAGTTTTTGGCTTTGGTCTGTGTGGATGGGGATGACAGTAGGAGTAAACCGGTACTGCGCGCGGTTTCACATGGAGTAGCGACCCATGTGATGCCTGAGAGTATGGTTCAACACTCCTAGTGGTTGGCACTTGCCTATTGCATGGTCTGCTAAACCATATAGTCGGGTTAGGCATGACCACTAGTTCTATGTCTAGGTGATTTAGTGTTCATGATGTCTTGCTTTAGTTTTGGGTTTGTGTGAAAGTGTTTTTTTAAAAGGAAAGCTGACTTTGGGGTTGCTCTTATTTTATTTTGTTGTGTGTTTGGAATGATTTTTGGGATGTGTTTCTCTTGGACCTTGTTTTTAGAATTTGGCATTTGATTTTTCAAATTCAAATTTCTAAAAGAACATCTTGGGTTATTTGAAATCAAAGTGGGTTATTTTGGAAATGGGAAGCATTTTGAAAATTTGTTTTGAATTTTTGAAATGGTTTTGGAAAAATGTATTTTTTGAATTATGGGAATGTTATGTTTTGAAAGTGGAAGATCCTTGTTTTGTCCAGTGGTATTCTTATGGGTCCCCATGTGTTCTTGTGGACGTGATTAATGAACAGTTATTGGATCGTGTGGATGGGTGCCTAAGTGGCATGAAAATGCATAATTGCAAGGCATCATGGAATATCAGTGGTGAGTGATTGATTTCTAAGGCTGCTTCTTGTTTCCTAAAAAGTGGGTTTTTCTCTAAAATGGTTTCTTTGTGATTAAATGGTTTTGGAAATTGGAAAATGGTTTTGAGTCTGGAGTGGAAGCAATGGGTTCAAAAGAGTTGTTAGGCTTTGTTGTACTATGCCTGGTTTTTCAAGCAGGCGTTTTTCTTTGAAAAAGAATTGATGTTTTAAATTGAAATTATTGGATTTGTGTCTGGAATGTGGATGTTTGTTTGGTGAGATGCTTTTTTTTTTGGAAGGATAGTTTTGTGTTTTTTATTCAGGATATTCCCCCTAGAAGGTCCCATGGGTTCTAGTAGGTTTCTCAATTCTTAGCTCAGCCCAGACTCCTAGTGGAGTGGTAGAGCTGGGTTCTTCTCGGTTGTGTTGATTGTTTATAGACGTCGAGGTCAGTTGAATATTTTTGAGCACTTTGGGAAAGTTGGAAGTGTCTTCAGTTTTGGAGGAACTCCAAAAGTTGTGTGGGTTTAAGATGTTTCGAGTACGTCTGGTGGAGCGGGACTAGACCGGTAAATAGGGATTGTTCCGTTTTAGTTGAAAATGGGGATGTATTGAGTGATCCTCAAGACTAGACTCATTTCACAGTTTTACCTAAGGAAGTAAAGGCTAGGGAAAGTGGTGGATCTCATAGGTGCTTGACCAGTCAACAGGCGGAGAAGGGGGTGTGTTGACCTTTCTGATGAGCTAGTTTCATGTTACCCAGAGGTCGTGTGGAACAATTAGTTTAAAGCTTGTAATAGTTGTTGGTCTTGTTCATATTAAGGTAAGTGCATGTTACTCATCCGATGAGGAGTGTTAACCAAAGGGACTTGTTCTTGGAGTTATCCTTTCATCAGTTTGCATCGCGCGTTTGATAGACCTCTCAATCTTCTATCTCTAGTGTGGTTAATCGAACACTCTAAGTCATTCACTACAATTCTCAGTGGTTATGTTGATGGAGTGGCCACTTGGGACATGAGGAGAAGTAAGTAGGTTGATTTTCCATTAGAGGAAGATCTAGTTAGAGGTGGCCAACTTATGACTGCGAGGCGTTAGATGCTTCTGACATTAGGGCCCCAGCCATAGGTCTTGGGGTGAAGCTTGTGCACAGTCAAAAACTCGTTGAACATGGGATGGGCTTGGTTTGACTTAAGTCTGCAGTGACGGGATGAGGACGACTTAAATTTCCCTCTTGCGGTACTGCCTCTGAAGGCTTCATTTTTGTTGTGAGGGGCATGAAGTCCCTATCTCCTTACTATGGTCTTAATTTATTGGTGTTCCTCTTCGGCCTTAAAGAGGTTCAGAGAATCAGTAATATTGTAAAGCCAGCAGGCGTGCTCTTTGAACCCTCTTGTGATCAGTTATGGATCGAAACTGTACTCATTTCAGAGATGCTCATGTACTGTGGGATTGATGTGCACCTGTCCAGTTCTCCACTTGGTTGGGGGTTTTTACTGTCAAACCCCTCCATTGTGGCAGAGTACAACCTAATGTAGGAATCATCCATGCAGGTCGGCCCATGTTGGTGGGTTCATGATGAAGATTTAAGTCCATATTGCTCAAGTGAACTAGGAATGCCCGTCTGGGTGTCGTGGTGTTAGTAAAATTATAAAATGATGGGTATACCCGTTGCGGGTCTCACCAGTGTCCCCTCTTGGGTTGATTTGGTTAAACTTAGGGAACTCAGATGGTCAAGCCAGTGTTAGAGTGTAACATCCCAGGTAAATAAAGAATAAGACATATTTCATATTTATTAATATTTTTGAATTAAATATTAATTTTACTTTAAATGGGTTGCTATGTTCGATAGCATACCCGATACGCAACAACGAGTTTCTTTGAAATCTTACGTTGCACACTAATAATATAATATTATTATTTTAAATGGTAGTTAACTCCTAGCCGATGTATTGGAGGGAATGAACAAAACTAACTACAATATGATTATACATGATTGTTAAATGTATTTACATTTATCCAATAAAAAGTTAGAGGCTTAAAATATGAATGAATCTAATTTTAAGCATAATTTACATTTAAAGGATGATTTACCACCTTTTTAATGGTGAACCATTTTTAAATATAGTTTTGGTCACTTAAATACATTATATATGACCAAATAAAATCCTTCTTTAGAATTGGGACATCAAAATTTACTTTGGGTAAATTTTTGGGATTTTTCCGATAAAGTTCATTTTTTTAATGAATAGTGAAAAATATTATATTTTAATTCAAAACTATGTTTTAATCTAATTTATTTATATTTTTGGAATATCATTTTAATTGGTTTTAAAGTGTAATTAAAATATATTTTTACTATTTAATAAAATGTTGGTCATTGGAATTAATTTCACTTTGAAATTGAACATAAACAAGTATCAATCTTTTGATAGTTATTGTTTCTTAAAAACACGCTATTTGTTTGGATAACGGAAATTAATTTTAAAATTAATTAATGTCACTTCTATGTTTTGAATTTGAAAAAATAGACATCATTTTTGAATTCGGAATATCAAATATATCTTAGGATGAATTTTTGGTATTAATCTGAAAAACTTCAATTTTTTATGAATAGTGAAACCACTTAGTGGTAGTTAAAAAAACTGAATTTTTCATTTAAATGAAATTTTACCACTTTTGTGTATTGAATTTCAAAAATAAAACATACATGGTTGTTATCAATAAGTAAAATGTGGTTCATTAAGATGAAAATAATTTTTGGTGAATAATAACTTTTGAATTTTATTTACCGCGGTTAAAGGTAAATAAGGTAATTCAAGGTAAAAAGAATATTATAATAATTCAAAATTACCTTAACAATTTTCCAAACCTTATTGGTTGAGTCATTGACTACCATGGGAATCTTTGGGTCGATTTTGGGACCCCATTTAGCCACTTGGGAGTGAAAATGACAATTTAGATTAATTAACTTAAAGTAAAGGCAAAAATGACAAAAGAAAATATCTTTTAGTAAATTAATTTTTAGAAGGGGTTATATAAATTATCTTTTATACTATAAATATTCATTAAAAATATAAAAATATTTCCTACATCATGGTATTTTTTTTATAATTTTTAGACATAAAATAAAATAAATTATTTATGACCCAATAATGATGCAGTATTTACCACATTAATAAATCATTTAAATAAATAATATTATAATGATTAAAATATTATCCAAAACCTGTCAAATTCTTATTGTATGATTTTATTTCTACCATGAGTCATCTTATCTTCATATTTAATGATTTTTGGACTTTTTGAAACCGAATATCATTATATAATAAAATAATATTTTCACACTTTCCTAAAGAGCCCCTCCCCCCCTTATAAAAGGAGACCTCTTGTAACCAATTCCTCACAACTCTCAAGCCATTTGGCTCGTCCAAAATCTTCCTAATTAATCTCCATACATCCATATCCTCCTCCTAGAAGTGTTACCTTAGGCAGAAGGCACTTCAAGAAGTCCTTTTGGTTCAAACCAAAGGAAGTTACCCAAATTTAAAGGTAACAGTTTCTCTTAAATTGTTTTCTTTTATTTTACTTCTCCAACCCCTAAACTCTTTTTATTAATTTCTTTTGTAACAAAACCAGTATCCTCAATATACTAGGATTTTTTTATGAGAAATATTAGAAATACACTTACTCACACCTCCATCTAATGGATGGAGAACATAATGTTTCTGTGGATGGCAGACTAACGCCTCACGAAATGATGATTGTTCGATTTTCTCCTACCGCCTCTCATGGTGTCCATTATGATGGAGCTGTATTTATATATGGTATATATTATTTTTATTATTTTCTTATTCTTCTTTACTTCCCAATTATATCAAGCCTTTATGGTTTCCATAGTGGGTAAATACGATAATCTCATTTGAGGAAGTGCGGACTACCGCCCCCTCAAAGTGATGCGATTCGTTAATGCATTATGTGGGATGTATAAAGGATGGAGTTAATGATATTATATATGATATTATAATGTAATTATAATATACCTATCTATAATTATGTTTTATTTCCATTAAAATAATAAATAGAAATGAAATTAGCGTTTATGCGTACGTACGACTTACCGTCTCCATGAACGGTGCATTTCATTTCTTACCTCCAAATGTTATGTACTATTATAAATACATGTATATAATGGATATATATGATATATATGATATCTAAATCATGAATATAATTCTGGATATAATGGACTATTGACCACATGGACAACTTGTAAATATAAGGTGTTCATTTTTGACTCAAGTACCAAATATCGACAAAATGAACGTTATTAACTTAAATGATTACATAATGATTATAACATGGTAATAAGTGATATAAAAGGAATAATAAACTTGAAAAATGTTTTTAAGAAAGTAGAAATTAACTTTAGTTTATTATTCATGAGATTAAAGAACAATCGAGTCAAGTCGGACATGAGGTAAGGGACTTCGTCTCAATCTCCTTTCATTGAGGCATATTTTGTTTTAATACAAGACTTTCTTTTATACACTATATAAACACCCTTAAATTTTCAAAGGGAATATTTTTCTATGAAGCGTTTTACTAAACGACAAAAAAGAATGTTTCTTTTAACGTAAACGGTGACAACGACCTTTTCGCTGCCGTGAGTATTATTTGATCTTTGGCTTCATAAAAAAGCTGTAATGTTTTTAAAAGAAAATAAATACCATATACTCTTTTATGTATTTTGGTATTGAAAATGGTTTTGAAAACAGATTTTTTATGTCAATATATTTAAGTGATATATTGTGATTGAAATGTAGAAATGTTTCCTTTCCTTTATATTTGTTGTATGTGATATGATTTTATATTGGTACTTGGACATTTGACGGGTGGTTACGTGATAAACCAAATGACGGGTGGTGCCGTGAATACCAGGACGGGTGGTTACGTTATAACTTCCAATGCATTGGGTATGGAAGTCGGCCGTATGGCTATTCCATTTAGTGATATGTGTGGAAGTTGACCATATGGTTATTCCATTTAAGTATGTCCATGTCCCAAGTTACCTTTATGTGTTATGTGTTCTTGATTTGGGTTTTATGGTAATATTTTGGTTACAAAAGGGTAAGAAATGACCTTTTATTCAGTGAAGAGTATTTACTACTTCATAATGGTTAAAATTAATAGTTATGATTAAGTATTTATGGTTTACTTGTTGTTTTTGAAAAACTAACAGTGTTCCTTCTTTGTGTATCCCTTACTGAGCTTTTTATGCTCATCCCAAGTTTTTGAAATGTTTTTCACAGGACATAAAGTGAAATATGGCCAAGTATGGGATCAAAGAAAATTAATGCCCTCTTAAACATGTAATCAGACATGAATATTTTTTCAAGAGTTTTTATTTTATGAAAAAAATTGAAACCGATTAGGAGTGTCTACTTTGAATTTTTGAGATGTAATATTTTGAAATTGTAATAGTTATAGTCTAACTGTCTAAAACTCTAAACCTGAAAAGATCCTCAATGTGAATTATTCATTTAATTTAATATTAAGTATGGTTTAAGTCTGGGTCCTTATAGTTGGTATCAGAGGTCAGTTTAGATAACTTTAGGAGTTAGGGTATTGTTAAATAAATGTCCATAAATTAATTTATGGTAATATTGAAATGATATAGCATTTATAGATTACCATGTTGCCTTGCCTAAGATATTTCTGTGTTGAGAATGGTTTTTCGTATAAGATACATGAAAGTTGTGATGGGAAGGAATACATAGGGAAATGACCTTCAAAATCAACATCCAGAGATGGTCATAATCAGAATTGAACATTTTGTTGCAGTAATGGCTCAGTTGATTTAGGTGATATATGGTGGTTGTTTTCATTGGTGATATTTTGGTTTATTCTAAAAATAAATAGGAAAATGAAATTCATTTAAGGGTCATCTTGCAAACCTTAAAAGAAAAGAAACTTTATGGGAAATTTAGCAAGTGTGAGTTTTGGTTACAACAAATTTCTTTCCTTGGTCACATTGTTTCAAAAAATGGCATAACTGCTGATCCTGCTAAAACAAAAGTTGTTCAATATTGGCCAAGACAAACAAATATAACTGAGATTCATAGTTTTCTTGGTTTGTCAGGTTATTACTAGAGGTTTATTGAAAGTTTTTCATGGTTATCTAGTCCAATGACTAAGTTAACTCAAAAAAGTGTTAGGTTTATTTAGACAAAAGAATGTGATGATTGTTTTCAGGAATTGAAAAGAAGATTGGTGAATGCTCCAGTTTTGGCACTGCCATCTAGAAATGGTGAGTTTGTTATCTAATAATGATGATTCATTGAAAGAACTTGGTTGTGTCCTAATGCAGAATGATTAGGTAATTGCTTATGCTTCACGTCAGTTGAAACCTTATGAGTTAAATTACCCTACACATGATTTGGAATTAGCTGCTATTGTTTTTGCTTTAAAAATTTGGAGGCATCATTTTTATGGAGTGAAGTGTGAAATATATACTGATCACAAAAGTTTGAAGTATATATTCACTCAGAAATAATTGAACATGTGATAGAGGAGATGGTTGGAATTAATCAAGGATTATGATTGCACGATCCTTTATCATCCGAGGAAAGCAAATAAAGTGGATGATGATTTGAGTCAAAAAAGTAATACTTCATTAACCATGTTATGTTTGGAACAATATCCTTTGGTTTTTTATTTGATGAACTTTGGAATATAAGTTGTTGTTGCAGGAAATTCTTTTGTTTTGTTTCAGGTATCGGTGAAATCATCTCTATCAGACAGAATTAAGCAAGCACAAAAGGAAGACAGTGAGTTGTAGAAAAAGGTTGTGTTGGTTCAGAAGGGTAAGTTGCCTGAATTTAACATTGATAATGATTACGTTTTGAGGTTTGGGAAGAGATTATGTGTTCCTTGTGATTCACAGTTGAAGAATGAGTTGTTATGTGAAGCTCATAGTTCCTCATTTTCAATTCATTCTGGAAGTACTAAGATGTACAGAGATCTTCGAGAGTATTACTAGTGGGATGGAATGAAAAGAGATATTACTGATTTTACTGTGAAGTGCTTGACTTGTCAGCAGGTTAAAGCAGAGTGACAGTTACCGAAAGGAATGCTTCAGCCTCTACCAGTGCGAGAGTGAAAATGGGAAAATATATCCATGGACTTTGTTGTGGTATTACCAAAGACATCTCTAGGTAATAATGAAATCTGGGTTATAGTTGATTGATTGACTAAATCTGATCATTTCCTTACTATTAGAGATGCTTTGTCTCTAGATCAACTTGCTCAGTTGTATGTTAAAGAGATAGTCAGGTTGCATGGAGTTCCCCTCTCCATTGTATCTGATCGTGATCCCAGGTTCACTTCTAAATTTTGGAAAGGCCTTCAGAAGTCATTGTGTACTGAATTAAATTTTAGTACAGCTTTTCATCCTCAATCATACGGAAAATTAGAACGAACAATTCAGACATTGGAGGATATGTTACGCGCTTTCTCGATGGATTATCAGGGAAGTTGGGACCAACATCTTTCTTTGGTTGAATTTTCTTATAATAACAACTTTCATTCCAGTATACAGAAGGATCCATTTGAGGCATTATATTGAAAGCGTTGTCGAACTCCAGCTTTTTGGGATGAAGTAGGTGAAAGGAAGCTGATGAGACCAGAATTGGTAGAAGAAATGGCAAATAAAGTTCAGTTGATTCAAAAGCACATGAGAACAACTTAGAGCAGACAGAAAAGTTATGTATATAACTGGAGGAAGGATCTTTCTTTGAGGTAGGTGATCATGTATTTCTCAAAGTTTCTCCATGGAAAAGTGTGATGCGTTTTGGTAAGAAGGGAAAGTTGAGTCTGAGGTTCATTGGACCTTATGAAATTCTGGAGAAAGTTGGATCAGTTGCGTACAAAGTGGATTTACCTCCAAGTTTATCCCAGGTACACAATTTTTTTCATGTTTCTATGTTGATAAAGTATATACCAGATCCATATCATGTTTTGAGCCCAGAGGTAGTTCAGTTGGAAGAGAATCTCTCTTATGAAGAACAACCAGTCCAGATTCTTGACCATAGAGAGAAAGTGTTGCGGAATAAGTTAATTCACCAGGTAAAGGTTTTTTGGAAAAACCATATGGTTGAAGGGGAAACGTGGTAATCTGAAAATGCTATGAGGGATAAATACCCCCACTTATTTTGATAAGTGAATAAAAATTGTGAGGATGCAATTCCCAAAAGCAGGGAAGGATGTAACATCCAAGGTAAATAAATAATAAGACATATTTCATATTTATTAATATTTGTGAATTAAATATTAATTTTAATTTAAAGGGGTTGCTATGTTCGATAGCGTACCCGATACGTAACAACGAGTTTCTTTGAAATCTTACATTGCACACTAATAATATAATATTATTATTTTAAATGGTAGTTAACTCCTAGCCGCTGTATTGGAGGGAATGAACAAAAATAACTACAATATGATTATACATGATTTTTAAATGTATTTACATTTATACAATAAAAATTTAGAGGCTTAAAATATGAATGAATCTAATTTTAAGCATAATTTACATTTAAAGGCCGATTTACCGCCTTTTAATGGAGAACCCTTTTTAAATCTAGTTTTGGTAACTTTAATACATTATATATGACCAAATAAGATCCTTCTTTATAATTGGGACATCAAAATTTACTTTGGGTAAATTTTTTGGATTTTTCCAAAAAAGTTCATTTTTTTAATGAATAGTGAAAAATATTGTATTTTAATTCAAAAATATGTTTTAATCTAAATTATTTATATGGTTAGACTATCTTTTTAATTTATTTTAAAGTTTAATTAGAATATATTTTTTCAATTTAATCCAATGTTGGTCATTGGAATTAATTTCACTTTGAAATTGGACATAAACAAGTATCAATATTTTGATAGTTATTGTTTCTTAAAAACACGCTATTTGTTTTGATAACGGAAATTAATTTTAAAATTAATTAATGTCACTTTTATGTTTTTAATTTGAAAAAATATACATCATTTTTGAATTCAGAATATCAAATATAGCTTAGGCTTAATTTTTGGTATTTTTCTGAAAAACTTCAAATTTTGATGAATAGTGAAACCACTTAGTGGTAGTTAAAAAAACCCGAATTTTTCATTTAAATGAAATTTTACCACTTATGTGTATTGAATTTAAAAAATCCGACATGCATGTTTGTTATCAAGAAGTAAAATGTGGTTCATTAAGATGAAAATAATTTTTGGTGAATAATAACTTTTGACTTTTATTTACCGCGGTTAAAGGTAAATAGGGTAACTCAAGGTAAAAAGAATATTATAATAATTTAAAATTTCCTTAACACTTGTCTAAAACTTATTGGTTGAGTCATTAATGATAATGGTAATCTTTGGGTATATTTTGGGACCCCATTGAGAGACTTGGGAGTGAAGATGGCAATTTAGATTAATTAACTTAAAGTAAAGACAAAAATGACAAAACCAAATATCTTTTAGTAAATTAATTTTTAGAAGGGGTTATATAAATTATCTTTTATACTGTAAATATTCATTAAAAATATAAAACAATTTCCTACATCATGATATTTTTTTTATAATTTTTAGACATAATATAAATTAAATTATTTATGACCCAATAATGATATAATATTTACCCCATTAATAAATCATTTAAATAAATAATATTATAATGATTAAAATATTATCCAAAACCTGTCCAATTATTATTGGATGATTTTATTTAGACCATGAGTCATCTTATCTTCATCTTTAATAATTTTTGTATCTTTTTAAACCGAATATCATTATATAATAAAATAATATTTTCACACTTTCCTAAAGAGACCCTCCTCCCCCTTATAAAAGAAGACCACTTCTAACCAATTCCTCAAACCTCTCAAGACATTTGAATCATCAAAAATCTGACCAATTAATCTCCCTACATCCCTATCCTCATCCTAGAAGCCTTACTTTATGCATAAGGTACTTCAAGAAGTCCTTTTGGTTCAAACCAAAGGAAGTTACCCAAATTTAAAGGTAACTGTTTCTCTTAAATTGTTTTCTTTTATTTTACTTCTCCAACCCCTAAACTCTTTTTATTCATTTATTTTGTAACAAAACCAGTATCCTAAATATACTAGGATGTTTTTATGAGAAATATTCTAACTACACTTACACACACCTCCATCTAATGGATGAAGAACATAATGTTTCTGTGGATGGTAAACTAACGCCTCACGAAACGATGATTGTTCGATTTTCTCCTACCGCCTCTCATGGTGGCCATTATGATGGAACTGTATTTATATATGGTATATATTATGTTTATTATTTCCTTATTACTTTTTAATTCCCAATTATATCAATACTTTATGGTTTCTATAGTGGGTAAATACGATAATCTCATTTGAGGAAGTGCAGACTACCGCCCCCTCAAAGTGATGTGATTCGTTAATGCCTTATGTGGGATGTATAAAGAATGGAGTTAATTATATTATTTATGATATTATACTGGAATTATAATATACCTATGTATCATTATGTTTTATTTCCATTAAAATAAGAAATATAAATGGAAGTAGCGTTCATGCGTACGTACGGCTTACCGTCTTCATGAACGGTGCATTTCATTTCTTACCTCCAAATGTTATGTACTATTATAAATACATGTATATAATGGATATATATAATATATATGATATCTAAATCATGAATATCATTTTGGATATAATGGACTATTGACCACATGGACAACTTGTAAATATAAGGTGTTCATTTTTGACTCAAGTACCAAATATCGACAAAATGAACGTTATTAACGTAAATGATTACATAATGATTATAACATGGTAATAAGTGATATAAAAGGAATAATAAACTTGAAAAAGGTTCTTAAGTAAGTAGAAATTAACTTTAGTTTATTATTCAGGAGATTAAAGAACGATCGAGTCAAGTCGGACACGAGGTAAGGGACTTCGTCTCAATCTCCGTTAATTGAGGCATATTTTGTTTTAATACACGACTTTATTTTATACGCTGTATAAACACCCTTGACTTTTCAAAGGGAATATTTTTCTACGAAGCGTTTTACTAAACGATAAAAAGGAATGTTTCTTTTAATGTAAGCAGTGACAATGACCTTTCCGCCGCCGCGAGTATTATTGGATCTTTGGCTTCCTCAACAAGCCGTAATGTTTTTAAAAGAAAATAAATACCATATACTCTTTTATGTATTTTGGTATTGAAAATGGTTTTGAAAATGGATTTTTTATGTCAATATATTTAAGTGATATATTGTGATTGAAATGTGGAAATGTTTCCTTTCCTTTATATTTTTTGTATGTGATATGATTTTATATTGGTACTTGGAAATTTGACGGGTGATTACGTGATAAAACAAATGACGGGTGGTGCCGTGAATACCAGGATGGGTGATTACGTTATAACCTCCAATGCATTAGGTATGGAAGTCGGCCGTATGGTTATTCCATTTAGTGATATGTGTGGAAGTTGACCGTATGGTTATTCTATTTAAGTATGTTTATGTCCCAAGTTACCTTTATGTGTTATGTTTTCTTGATTTGGGTTTTATGGTAATCTTTTGGTTACAAAAGGGTAAGCAATGATCTTTTATTCAGTGAAGAGTATTTACTACTTCATAAAAGTTTAAAAGTAATACTTATTATTAAGTATTTATGGTTTAATTGTTGTTTTTGAAAAACTAACAGTGTTCCTTCTTTGTGTATCCCTTACTGAGATTTTTATGCACATCCCAAGTTTTTGAAATGTTTTTCCCAGGACATAAAGTGGAATAGGGCCAAGTATGAGATCAAGGAAAAGTCATGCCCTCTTAAACATGGAATTGGACATGACTCTTTTTTTCAAGAGTTTTTATTTTATGAAAAAAAATTGAAACTGAGTAGGAGTGTCTACTTTGAATTTTTGAGATGTAATATTTTGTAATTGTAATATTTATGGTCTAAATCTCTAAAACTCTAAACCTGAAAAGATCCTCAATGTGAATTATTCATTTAATTCAATATTAAGTATGGTTTAAGGCTGGGTCCTTATATAGAGGTTGTCTGGGTTTTTGATTCGTTTTGGTTTGAAGAAACAATGTTTGATGAGAACCCTAATATGGTGGGGAGACCACCATAGGACGAACTTGGGGGAACCTCTGTTTTGAAAGTGTACTTGGCGGGGAAACCCCTTACTTCTTCTCTTCCCAACCTTGACCATGGTAATTGGTTAGCTCGGGTAGTGGGTCGCTTGACAAGTGTTCTTGGAGATCTCGAGTGGCCCTAGGGATCCCTAAGTTAGGGTTTAGGGTGTTCCATGTTGTAGTTCTATTTGGAGGTGAATTCCTTGCTTTTGGATATTTTTCTTGGTGATTCTAGTTTTGAGATCTTTGAAGTTACAGGTCATGGCTGTTTTGAATGCTTAGTCTTTGGGTGATTGAGGTTTTTTAGGTGTTTTAATGGTCTTTCTTGGAATATTGGGTTGATCAAGTCTTTTGGGACTTTCTGGGGGCAGAAAGTTTCATGGTGGAGAGAATTATCACACCCTGACCGATGCCTAATTTTATTTTGATTATTTTGAGTCTTACTTTTGAGCCGCAGGTTGAGACGATTTTAATTTAAAGTAAATTTGGGTTCATACATAGGTGCACGGCCATACACATGATCGTGTGTAATGCCCAACCTTAATTAGAGAACATTTTATTATTAAATGTGTTATTATTTGGGAGCACGACCTTCCACACGACCATGCATGTTGTCCGGACTCAATAATAATAATATTATTAGTTTGGTTGTTTCTATTATTCTGGTTTTATTATTTTTAGTTTTATTATTAGTATTAAATTATTTGTTATTATTAATTAGTTTTTTGTTTTATTTGTTTACTTTATTTTATTTTTCTTTTTATTTTCTTTTATTTTCTATCTTCTTTTTTTCTCCCTTAATTCTTTTTTTATTTTTTTCCTCCCTCTCTCTTATACTCACCTATCTCTTGTGCAGACTCCTTCCCCCTCCATTTTGTTTTGTGTATTGGCCCCTCCTAACCCTAGTTTACCGGACCTCTCTCCTCCTCCTCCCCCTCACCGGACTGCCCCTCTCAAGCTCCCTCCAATAACGCACACTCGGACCGGCACCCCTCCTCTCTACCAACTCACCTCACGTGCCACCCTGTAGTGCCCAGTCGTGACCTCCCATGGGTGGTGCCTCCTCTCGAGCCCTCTCCTTTCGGAAATGAAACCAACCCCATGGCTCACCTCGTGCTACCCTGTAGTGCACTTTGCACTGAACCAGTGACACCCCACTACCTCGCACCACCCGGACCCCTGCCACCCCTCCCTTAAGGCTGATTTTCTGATGTGGCGCACCACTGGCAGCCTCACCCCATGCTTGGTTAGCCTTCTACACTTTCGTCGTAGGTGATTTCTCCTTATGTTGGTTGTTTTATTCCTTTGGTAGATTTGCAATTAGGGTTTCATAGGGCGTTTGGTCTGATTTTGACGTATTTGTTTCGATATATGGTCTCTAGGGTCAAATTGTGATTGCTTGTGGCACGATTGACGTGCAGTGTTGGTTTAGCACCAAAATTCTGAGGTTTCCTACACTGAGGTAAGTGGTTCCATGTTTAATTATTATTTTATTAATTAATTTGAAAGTTTAATTAATTTATAAGATTATTTAATTAATTTATGTAGTACGAAGTTGATCTCCTCTGAAGTTTGATTCGCATTTGAATTGTTTGGTAGCATGTTTATATCATGTGTGTGCTTTCTGCTAAAGACTCATATCTAGTTATTTGTTCAAAATTTTTAAATTGTGCGGTGAGATTATTAATCTATGTAATTGGTGTGAATTATATTTTTGACATGGCATCGTGTGTATTTGGTCATAAAAGAAGGTTTTGTGTGGTTTAGTGGGTGACACCAAGTGACTTCTTTTAAATTTTTTCATAATATTTTATTTTTTTTCTTATTAAATTGTGTGGTTTGTGCAAAGTTGTTTTAAATGCAGTGTAAGGTTTTTCATCAAACTGGTTGTGTGGTGTAGGTCACACTTTAAAATTATATCTGAGTGCATGCGATGTTGGAATGTGTTTTGGATGTATAAATAGTTACTTTTGTGTGTGTAAAACCACGTGGCAATCTTTTTCTATTGTTTTATAAACATTTTAAATGGTTTATTAAATCATATAAAGGGTGTGAAACATGTTTGGATAATGTTTTAGTGTGCGTATTATTTAAAATGGAATTTGTGTGTGAAAAAGGTGGGTTTGGAATGTGTAGTGTCTTGTTTAGTTTGATTATATGATTATGAAATATGACATGAACTCTGAACCACTTGACCAAAAATGAGAAGTCTAGGTACTAGGTGGGCGGACTAGGACTAGTGAGCTAGTGATACGGAAGTGGCATCGACCCGATTTCACTTAGCTGGATTAATGACTACAACACTAACTAAACTTTTAGATGATGTTGGGAGACCACTAGGTTATGGATGTGTTACACTACTAGTGGATCATGCACGAGAATGTATGTTTCTATGTTTCCATACCATTTCTCATTGAGACACGATGTTCTAGGGTCTCACTTCTCGCTAGTATCTTTATGGACTCTCCCATGTTTTGTGCTCCTCTTTTACTTTTTTCTCACCGTCGGCACACGATGTGATATTGGGGTTACCATGAAAGCAAGTGTGTGTTTGTGTTTTAATTTAAGTTGTTTCCTTTAAAGTTGTTTACATTAAAAATGTTTTTTTATAAAAAATCATTTTCACTAAAACTGTTCAAGTATTTATTTCTTTTCTTTTTTTAAACTTGTAACTGTATTTGTCATTTAATAATTATGCATGAAAAATTTTCTCAGTGACATCCTACTGGGATTTTGGCTCACACCCTACATACACCTTTGGGTGCATGTAGATCCTATTTCTTTTTTATTCTAGGTTGGGGCATCGAGCATGGCATGGGTGGTTTGGGTTGTTAGTGGCATCCTCGTGTTGGTTTGGTGGACGTGGCTTGAGGTTGTTGTACCTCATGTTGCTTGGAGGTTTCAGTTAGTGATTTTGGTTTTTCCTTTATTGTCATTCCCTTTGAGATTTTGGTTCAAGTTGTAAACTTTAATTTTGACCCTAGTTTAAGGGCATGTTTGTTTTGATTGATTTTAGTTTTGAATTTATTCATCTTACTATTTGTTTTATGTTTATTTATTTGGGTAAACCATTCCCAAGTTTTATTTTTGATACCCGGGCACTTGTGCTAGCCCGTGGGGATCAGGAATGCCCTTTGGGCCTTGTCGCAAACCAGGACAGGCGCCAGGTCAGATGGTGACCTGGCTTGGTTCGTGACACAGACTAGATAAATGTTTCCTTCTATGATGTTTTAGAGTATTTAGGAAAAAGGTTTTTCACCAGATAGAACTTCCATCAGATAGTGTGCATTGGATAGAGTTGGGAAGATGTAGAGTCATCAAACTGAGCGATTTATATGATGGGGATATAATTATTGGATAGAGATCATCAGAAAGAACTCTCACAGTTGATGTTCAATGAGAGTGGAAACTCATTGCATGGGTTGTTTCTTGATGAAAACCTGTTGGTGGTTACAACGAAAGATACAACAGTGTATCGACAGTTGCTCAATTCAATGGAAGGTTGACCGTGAAAATCAGAGGTCGATGTAACTTGTTGAGTGGACAAAGTCCTTAATAAAGATATACGGTATTCCAACTCTGAAGTTTCAACTGAGTGTATGAACAATGGGAGTTTCTTACTAAATTTTGAGATACCTAATAGTGGAGAGGAAGTGAATGAGATTTTTTTAATTGATTGTATCTCTCATAATGAAATATGTTTGTAGTGTTTTCCTATGGATGCAGAACTTTGTATGAACCATGTAAATATTATTTGTCCATTTTTATTAATTTTGTGTAAATTATAATTGTGAAGTTTCATGGGGTGATTAGGTTTCTTATCATAATAGTTTTAGTGAACATTTCTCAAAGGAAGTGGTTATCAGACAAACTCTCCATCCGATAACATTGTGAATATTTTTAACTGCATAGGTTGGAGCGATTGGATGGAAATTTCCATCAAGTTAATATTATATCTCCAGGTCTATCTATTGGATCGAATGGATGAAGTTTCACTTCTTAAGATTTATCCTACCAACAAGTGATATAAGAGGTTTACCAGTTGGTTCAACTTCACTCATAGCATTCAAGTGAATTTATCCCATTAGATTTAAAGTTGTTTAATTTTAGTTAGTTTACTATTATCAAAAAAATGGATTCATAGGAAGGAAAATTTTGCATTGATAAGTTAAATGGAAAGGGATTTGAATTTTTTAGAATGTATATGGAAGATATTTTGATATAAAAAGATCTTGAAGATCCTTTTTTTTGTTAAACATCCTTAAACAACAAACAAATAAGAATGGGAGTAGTTGGACAAGAAGGATTTGGACTTGGTTAGGATATCGATTGTGCAAAATGTTGTGTTCAACATTACAGATAAGAAAAATACTAAAGTGGTTATTAGTGAATTAGATAAAATGTATGATAATCCAACAAATTTTACCAAAGTTTTCATGATGTGTATATTTCTCAACTTAAGGTTATCAGATAGAAAACTTACAGATGATAATGCGAATGAATTCAATATGATATGAGAGAAGCTATAATTTTTAAATGTAACTTTTGAGGATGATGTTTTGGTTTTTATTCTTCTTTAATAAATTCCAAAGTGTTGGGATTCCATGATGACGACAGTGAGAAACTATAGTGGTAAGGAAAATATTTTGTTTCATAACATTTGAAACTTGATCTTGAATAAAGAGTTAAGGTAGAAGAAAGTTCAGACTTCATCTGGAAGTGCTCTCAATACTGCCAGATGGAGATGGTTAGTTCATCAAAAAAGTCACCAGAAGAATAAATCTTTAGAGGATATTTTCCAAAGAAAAAATCAAGGTAAATTGACAGATTCAGGTCCTACATTGTGGCTTTTTGGGAAAAAGAGAATATCAAGAAAGATTGCAGAAATCAGACAGAGGCTTCTACTTGCGGAAAGAAATCATTCAGTAAAATAGATGAAAGGTCCAACTTTATATTTATCATGATAATTCTATAAGAGTTATGAGTTATTAACTTAGGGGAATCATTTTGTTAAACTATTTAGCGAGGGTTCATGGTTGATTATGTACCCAAAATATTGGGAAGAGTACATCTAAAGGATGATGAAGCTTTATATATAGTTGAGAAAATTGATGTGAACATTCGAATGAAAAGTGAAAGTATATTGAAACTAAAAGATGTTATACATATTCCATAACTTTGGAATAACTTCATATCAATAGGGCATCTTGATGATGTAGGCTTTGGAATGGTTTTTTTCTAATGGATTTTGGAAGATCAGCAGAGGTTCCATGGTGATTGCTCACTGAGTAAATAATGGTACCTTGTACCTTACCGGACTGAGTGACGAAGTTATAGCTATCGAAACGACTTTATCAGATGGTCTGATAATGTGGAACTATATTTTTGGTCATATTAGTGAGAAAAATCTTAAAATTATAGAGATAAAGGGAATACTAAAACTTGATCATGAAAACCTTGGAAGATGTGAGAGTAGTATGTTAGGAAAACAATTTTTTTTCCTTTCAATTAAATAGAATAAATCCAAGGAATTAAAATTTAGAACTTATTAATTCCGATGTGTAAGGACCATCACCTATTCACTCATATAGAGGATCACTATACTTTTTTACATTCATTGATGGTGTTACTCTCAAGGTCTGAGTTTACTTAATTAATAATAAATATGATGTGTTTCAGAAATTTATTCAGTAGAAAGTTTTGAATGATAAAGAGTGAAAGAAATCTGAAACATCTCCAGACAGACAATGGTGGGGAATACACCAGACATAAATTTCATCTATTTTGTCTAGAGGAATCTAATCATTATAAAGATGGTTTATTTTTATGTAGCCATGTTGATTAATATACCCTTGAATTATAATTCCTGAATCTACTATAGGGAAAATGATGTGATAAATTGTGAGGATTGAATGCAATTATTTCTTTTTAGAATGTATATTTTATTACTAGGAACTTATCTTAAACTACCCTTATTAGCGCATCTTAAAAAATTAATTGGGGAATATTTGGAGGAAATTATACCAATGAAAGGTAAATATATTTTTTCTAATATATGATGTGTCTATTATATAGTATTATATTAAATTATTTCCTAATAAAATAACTAGATTTACCCCTGATAAAGCAGTTTAATTCTCTATTGAGTTTACCTCTAATGAAAAACTCATATATAAAACACTATATATAATTACACAAGTGGAGTTGGATGAGTTTTAGAAGCAATTATCAGACTTATATGATCATGAATTCAATCATTCAAGTGATTCACCATGGAGAGAACTAATATAATTAGGATGAAAAGGATTAAAACAATGTGGATATGCATTGATTATATGGTAATAAATATAAAAATTATAAAAAATGTACTTATTTCCTAATATTTATGGATAAATTTATTAGATTCATGGGTTATAATACATCTTAAATATGGACCCTTGTTCTTTTTATCATTTGTTAATGGATATTAAGGAGGAAAACCCATGTAAGTATTTCTTATTTGGTATGTTCAATATGATTTCATAGTGATTATTTTGAATTTCTAATACACCATTCAAGTTTATAGAATTGATTAATAGTGTTTTGATGGAATATCTAGATATGTTTTTGTTGTATTTAGTTGTGTTATTATTATATACTCAAAAATTTATAAGCATAATTAAAATTATTTTTTTATTATGTTTTTGGTTATAAGGAAAAAGTATTTTTTTCATAATTTTTTTATATATAAATGTCACAAAATAAACAATATAGTATAAGTTTTATCAAAATATATTGTATCTATTTCCCATAAACAACCCACTGTTATAATTGAATGAGCATGAAGCACCACTATAATTGATACACATTGTTTCCTTGTCTTATACGGAAGAATTCCATTTTATTTTGAGATCTTATCTCAATTAGCTCATCTATGAGACACATTAGCATGTAAGGGGTCCAAATTCACAAGGAAAATTGAATGTTAAGATAACTCTGATGAACTGAACACAATATTGGTAAATTAATCTACATTGAAAATTAAATTCAGAAAGGAAGGTTTCATAATTATTATTTATGAAATATGAGAAGGTCTTGGGTTTTATCATATGAAAAAATATGTATTGTTGGTTTATGTATTTGATAGTAGATGTCCAATCAGGAGAAGTATCACATGAAAAGAGACAACATAACAATTTTACTTGGTTCACCACTAAGGGCTAGTCCAAGGAGCATACATCGAAAGTGTTTCAGTCATACCTAAATATAATAATATTAACTAATTGTGGAATAAATAATTTTATACATAGTCACTCTATTCTAGGAACACTACATTTACAATATTTTAGGGATATCACATTGTATCCCTCAGAACACTTCTGTCGACTCCCCCTAGCTCACTACCTCAGGTGAAGTCTCACTCAGTTTATTGATTTGAAGGTTGCTTTAGTATATTGACATTAAATTATTTGTCCTTTACTATAATGAGACCCTACTTTAATTATAGACATGAGTTGATGCACTTTAAAATCACTATTCACTTAAACCTAATGTTCAGAACTACCGTTCGTGGAGCTCCTTCACAAAGCTCACTACCTTTACAAAACACCCTACCTTCATAAAGCTCACTGAGTCAACAAATAATTCTTAGTCATCACAAAACACCCATTTCTCAAAATAATTGGCATCAATCAGTACTTAACTAGTCTTTTCATGATGCTCAAGCTCACATAGAAATCTAGATTTGTGGAGCTCCCTACCTTTGCAAAATCAAAGAGATTCTGGATTTTCTCAGATTTTTTTTTTGTGTTTAATGAAGTGGGGGTAACCTAATATATATAGGATTGGACCTTTGTGATGATCCAATGACTCTAGCTCATTTTTTAGATCCTTCAAAAACATATTCGTAGAGCTCCTCCTTTCGTGAAGCTCCCTTGATATTTGTTATAATTGCAGAGAACACCATCAACCCATTAAGAACTCATGAAACTCACCTTTATGCAACCTAGTCTTAATGAAGCCCATGAATTTACCATATTTATGAAGAGTTGATTCTATAAAACAACATTTCATAATGCTAGCCTCTTCCTCTATATTTTGAGCCCAAAAATTTGGCAAACACTGTGAAATGATGCCATCTTCAACATTGTAGTCAGCTTGAACTGTAAGATCACTTGACCTGCAAACTCCCTAATCAACCTAGTGTGGATTGATAAAAAAACCAAACTAGACTCAATTTTCAGCAAAGAATGGCCCTGGTTCCAAAAAACCTAACATTATGTTGAGGAGACCCACTCATATTAGGAAACCTGTTCAGAGGTTTGGGGGTGATGTGACTTTATTACTTCTAATGGGTGTAGTGGAACCGGTCAGTCCATAGGAAGAAACTACTCTTAGAGACTCAAAACAGTGGAAGTCACCCATGTAATAAGAAATGAGTTCCTTAAATCTCAACAACATTTGGGATTTGGATAAGCTATTATAAGGAAATATAGATTTGGAAAACAAATGGATATTTTATTTAAAAGAGGAAGTTGATGAAAGTAAGAGATACAAAGCAAGGTTGGTGGTGAAAGGTTTTCAACAAAAAGAATGAATTAACTTTTTTGAAATTTTATCACCAGTGATGAAACACACAACCATTCGGATAGTGCTTATCATTTTTTCATCTGATGATCTACACTTGGAGTAGATGTATTTAAAAACAACATTTCTTCATGGGGACTTAGAGGAAGAAATTTGAATGTTTCAACCTAAGGGTTATTAAGTTCATTAGAATAAGGATCTGGTTTGTAAGTTGAAATGAAGTCTGTATGGCTTGAATCAAGCTCCAAGATAGGAATAGGAAGTTTAAAACTTTTATATTTGAAGAAAATTTTAGTCAATGTGAGTATGATCAATATTGTTATAAAAAGCAATGGGAATATGAAACATATCTCATACTATTGTATGTGGATGATATGTTGATTATCATTATAAAATTCCAATGGATTGAGGATCTTGATAGGAATATATCAAGAGTATTTGAGATGAAGAATCATGGGAAAGGTAAGAAGATATTGGGGATGAGAATTGATAGGGATAAAAATATATTTTTTTGGTTTTATCCTAGAAGGAATACATTTAGAAAGTAATCAAAAGATTCAGAATGTATATTTGTAAAGTTGTCTCAACTCCCCTTATCGAATACTTAAAAACTTAGTAAAACTCACGTACCATTAACAGATGAATAAGTTTGTGGTATAGGGAAGGTTCTTTATGTTTCATTTGTAGGAATTTTGATGTACATAATGTTTTTTACTCGACCAAATATTGCTTTTGTAGTGAGATTTGTTATCCATTTCATGTCAAATCTAGGAAGGAAACATTGGGAAACTATGAAATGGATGTAATTTTATGTTTTTGTGATGATGATTGGTTGAAAGTTATTGTAAATGTAGATTTTTCTGGAGACATGTACTAAAAAAAGTACTATAGATTTTGTATTTACTTATGTTGGAATAATAGTTAATTGTATGTCTCGGTTGCAACTAGTGGTTACTTTATATACAACAGAAAGAGAGTACATTGCTACTACTAAAGTAGAGAAAGAGATGATATGGTTTATGAGTTTACTAAAGGAACCTAGAAAGTGATCAAACAAAGGAATGTTATTATGTGATAGTCAAAGTGTCATTCATCTTACTTGAAACCCATTTTTTTGTGAAATAAAGAAACACATTGACCATAAGTTTCAATTTATAAGAAATATACTAGAGGATAAAGTGTTGGATATTTAGAAGTTTTTTGAGGATCAAAATCCTACATATATGTTTATAAAGGTGATAGTCCAAGAAAGTCTGAGTCGACATTATGCCTCGGTGGGAATTGGCTAGTAAGACAAAGTGGAGGGAACTATGTGTATCAGACAGAGGAAGAGCTCAAGTGAATGAAAGAAGAAGGATAAAATACTAAATTAATTTCCATGTGAGAGATTGTTGGGTCTATGGAAGTGTCCTTAGGTTCATCAGATGGAGTTTTTTGGACAAAAATGATCAGATAATGATCATCAGATAAACCAAACATATGTTTCCTTCTGTGATGTTTTAGAGAAATTGGTAGAATGTTTTTCACCTAAAAGAACTTTCATAAGATATTGTTCATCGAATAGATTTTAGTAGATATAGAGTCACTAAACTATGGAATTTCTATAGTGAGGGTTTGATGATTGGATGGATATCATCAAAAGAAAATCTCATAGTTTTTGTTCATCGAGAGTGTAAAATCGTTGCATGGGTTACTTCTTGATAACTGGTTGTTGGTGGTTTCAATGAAAGATACAATAGTGTATCAGTGATTTCTCAAGTAAATGGAAGGTTGACCATGAAACTCAGAGGTCGATGCAAATTTTTGACCAAAAAAATACCTCTATAAAGAGGCGTGGTGTCCTAACTCTAAATTTATAACTTAGTGTATGAATAATGGGTGTTTCTAACATAATTTTTTGAGACCCAATAGTGGAGAGGAAGTGAATGAGAGTTTTTTACTCATTTTTATCTCCCATAATGAAAGATGTTCGTAGTGTTCTCCCATTGATATAAGACTTTTTCCGAACCACATACATATGGTTTTCCATTTGTTTTTTTAATTTTTAATGAAGTATGATCATGTAGTTCTGTGTGGGGATTAGGTTATTTATCATCCTAGTTCCAGTGAAAATTACTCAGAGAAAGTGGTTATCAGAAAAACTCTCTATCTGATAAATTTGTGGAGATTTTTCACTATGTAGGCTGGAGTGATCGGACAAACACCTCCATCCGGTGAACACTATCTCACTGGGTATATTTGTTGAATAAAATAGATGGAGTTTCACTTCTTAGGGGTTATCCTCCCAACAAGATCCTTCTCACACAGTCCTAGTATCATTCTAGCCCTAGAAACTGAGATTTGTCCATTATTCATGTCATGAAATTTTCCAAAGCATCTGTATGGGATCAAATTTGGATTGAAAGTTACTATATTCCCGTGGTTGATATTGTAAATAAGGGATCTAATTCAGTCTCCTAGAAAATTTATTATTAATGGATGGAATGCTTAAAATTTTTAGGTTGCATCATAATAAGTGCATCACATATACACCATAAAGGAAATCAAGTTGTTGATACTTTGGAAAAGAGGGTATCTAAACCAAGGTAGATTGGATGTAGCTTTAATCTTCATGATGACTTCCTCCATATTTATTTTTCAAATATTAGATGTGAGACCTATACTCACCTATGTAATAAGTCTTTGTAATCTCTTTATAAACTCTATCCTTATTCTCTTTTGTTTTATATTAATAAAATTTTGGTTTTGAGCACATAGATAACTACCCATGCATTATTTGACGATGATGATGATTTTTATTATTATTATATAACCCCTACAATACACACTAGTTGTTACTATTATTATCAGTAGTAGTAATACTACTAGTATTAGTATTCTGCTAGTGCATTGGCATGTGATTTAGTTTATAGTATAATTAAATAACTTAATTTTAAACTGATATAGAATTATGTATATAAATTTTAGGAAAAGATAATATAAAAGTTGAATTTTAAATATATGTTTGAAATATATTATTGAATAAAACATTCAAAAAATTACATTAGACTAAAAAAATCTTCTTTTAAGTTGAAAGTAAAATAGATTCTAAATCTTATAATTTTTCAACAGATAATAATCTAAGTTATTCAGTTATACATGAGTCACACCATCAACATTGAAGAAATATATTAACATGGGTTTCAATATTGAAAAAAAATATATAAAATAGAAAGGTAACAACATAAAAAGTCCAAAGAAAACTAGGGATGACAATGGTGTTAAAATGATGTAACCAGATCCTTTTGGATGAAGTTGAGTGCCAACAACCTAAACTATAAACTTGATCACAAATCCCATAGTCAAACCTCCATGGTGATGCTGTTGGGGTTGTAGGGGGTAGTATTCACCTACTTAGGGGTCCAAGGGAAAAAGGTCCCCGAACCAAATTTTGAGCACTACAACAACCATAACAGAACCGTATTAGTGCAGAATTATTGTAGAAGCATGTGAAAATGGTATTGTAGCTCCACAGACTTCCTATCACCGATACTATAGTATCTTGGACTTGGGTGGTTGTGGAAATGTAACATAATGGACTTACTATGTGAACATTATAGAAATTTGGGTTACTATTCTGCATGTTTCTTTAAGATATCATTCGATCTAGGCTTTTATGTGCTCTGAAAATCATCATGTAATTATTATCTTGATTTTAATAAAGTGATTATGCCTCTTTATGGATGTAAGGATTATTAACAAACCATGTAAAACATTGTGTCTCATGTTAGTGTTCTTGTTTGTTTTATCTTTTTCCTCCTTTTACTATAATTTCTTTGATCATCATTGTTGCTTCTGAAATTTCCACAAAAAATTGGTCTGGTACCCACCCATTTAGAGCTACCCAACCCTGAAACTGAATAACTACAACACTACATGAACCCTACCCGAGCCCTAGATAAAACCAATTATAACCTTTTAGCTATTACCCTAACCCTAATCCGATTAATAAACTATTAACTTCTTAATTAACTAAACCTGTTTAACTATTTTTTTTAAACTCAATGAATTGATATCTGTTAAAATAATTTTTTAAATTATCAATGGAAGTACGTGGATAGGGAAATATAAGGGGAAACAAGTGGAGGAAATTAGGTGGACCATATAGGGGAGGAGGTTAGCCGTTTTTGGATTTGATGGGAGTGTGAAAGATTATAAATCTATGCTCGTCTGAGACCATTTCCAGTGTGGGATGATGCATTTGTAGCCCCACATTGGAGATAGCCTCAAGTGGGAAAGTCTTTATAAGAATTTGAAAATTGAGACACTCTATATTGGTGCACTGTTCCAATGCCTCCTATCTATGTATTTTCCATTTCACTCACTATACATGCGTTTGATTCCGGCTAGTCATCACATACTCCTATTAAGAAAAAAAATTAAATAAAAAATAAAAAAATAAAAAGAATATAACATGATGTCCACAAGACTATATTAAAAATAATAATAATAATAAACAGGTTCAGGTATCCTATGACCAATAACCTAACCCTACCTGATTAATTATCAGGTGGTATCCATGGAACACGAACCCCACCTGAACCCAATTAAACAACACCCAAACCTGATTTAATCAGATCAAGTGGGACTAAGTACCCAATTTTCAGGTACCCATTTCCATCCTTAAACCAAACTCTCATTTAATAATTTAAAAATATTTATAGCAGTGTCACCCAAATCCATAAGGTAGGAAGAAAACAATGAAAGAACCATGAAATCTTTAAATCTTCAGAAGTCCAAACCAAACTAAATATTTATGAATGAGAAAATAATGAAAGCACCATGAAATATTTTAATCATATTCCACCAGGATTTTCATCTTTCATCCATGCCCAAAAATATCATTTGTTTCATATACAAAAAAACTGCATGATTCACAAATTATTTATTGAATTCTATATACTGAATGAGAAAAGAAATTAACTATATGCCATTGACAAGACTTATCTGGTGTTTTCATGTTGAAGCGCATCAATACTTTTTTTGTTTCTCATCACCCCCATAATAAGTATTAATAATTAAAATATCTTTACCCTAGTGGAAATGGTATCAACATGTCTCCCTTTGAATTTCATCTCCTAAGAACTTATAAAATTACACATACATTTCATCTACCAAGATATGAAGATCAAGAAGAGGATTCCAAGCCACATGATGTTCAACTTCATGAGTCTCAATGACTCTCAGGAATTGACTAGTTTCCACCTCCCAAACCCAAACAGTTCCATCAATTTAATAATAATTTTTTTTACAAAATTAATTATAAATTAAGAGAATTCTAGAAAAAAACTAAACAATCTATAAATAAAACGAATCCTTTCTTTTTTACTAAAAAAAACATTGTGTTTAGTTTATAAAATTGTTTTCTATATTCATTTTTCAAGATTGAACTTGATATTATATTGAATTATGTGAATGATAAAACTATTTTTTTAAATGAAATTTAAATTAAGAGAAATCTGGAAAAAAATGAAAATGGTTTGAAAACAAACCCACCTAATTTATTATATTTTAAAAATTAATGTAAATGTTTTTTTAAAATGAATTTAAAATTAACATAAATATAGAAATGAAAAAATTGTTTAAAAATGAATCCACATAATTTCTTATATTCTTTCAAATACATGTACTGCTTCAAAAAAAATTAACGACAGAACAATGGTACTTATAACATATGTTTTATATTCAAAATAAACAAAACATTTACTTCATAAATATTAAGAAAGAATCAAAACAAATAAAAACTAATGAATATGAAAAATTAGTAAAATAATGTAAACAATACAACTCAAAAAATACAATTATAAATTGAGATTAAATCTATTTTTTAAAGGTCATAATGGTTGACCTGAATAGTAAAACCCATTCAGAATCTATAAAATAATATGAAATATGGTGGTTAAAAAATGACACGGTTTATGGAAAACTCATGAAAATCATAATATAATACCATAATATAACGAAAAATATGTTTTCCTAAAAAATTACAACACATTATGAGATTATATTTCTACATTCAATCACTTAGAAAATAATCTTTCAATATCTAAAATTTTAATACATTTCTAGAACAAATATAGCAAAAATTATAAAAAATTGAACATGTAATATATAATAGAACCTGGTCCCAAATATATTCTGTTAAAATATTAAAATAGATTTTGTTAAAATATAAATTAAATAATAAAAAAAATATGTTCTATCTAGGGATGAAAATGGGTACCTGGTCCCACCTAACCCGATTAAATTGGGCTTGGGTACCATTTAATTGTGTTTGGGTTCCATGGATACTACCCAATAATTAATTAGTTAGGGTTTGGGTGTTATTCATAAGATAATCAAACCCATTTTTTATTTTTCTTTATTATTTGTTTCATTTTTAAAATAGTGTTGTGTCCAACGTGCTGTATTCTTTTTTTTCTTTTTTTATTTAATTTTTTTGTTTCTTAATAGGAGTATACGATGGACGATCAGAATCAGACTCATGTAGAGCGATAACAACTACAAATAGGTGGATGGGAGGCATGACAGTGATGCACCGATGCAGAGTGTCTCGACTCACAAAGGCTTATAAAGAATTTCCCACCTAAGGCCAGCTCCGATGTGGGGTAGCAGACACGTTATCACACATCAGAAATGGTCTCAGAAACATGAGGATTTATAAGATTTTACACACATTCCAAATCCCAAACAAAAAACATACCTTTTATAGTCCACCTACTTGCCTCCTCTTATTTCCCATTAGACGACCACAACCACATATTTCCACTGTTAATTAAAAAAAATTAAATAAAAAATAGTTTATGCAGACAACAGTTCATTGAGTTTTAAAAACATAATTTACTTAATGAATTATAACAGATTTAGGTAATTATATGGGTAATAATTTAATAATCGAATTAAGGTTAGAGTGAAAGCATAATGGGTATAAGCAGGTTTAGGTAGTGCAATAGTTATTTAGGTTCGGGGTTAGGTAACCCTAAATGGACGAGTACCCCATTCATTGTCATCCCCAATTCTATCTTTATGTACTATATTATATTTATGTTTTTAAAATAAAAATTACAAATATAATTCTAACTGAAAGTGAAATCTTAAAGTTGAATCCATTTCACCAACTAATGACTTATAAAGAAGATTATTTAACATATTAAATGAATTAATATTTCACCACAGCTGAATAGAAGTTGAATTCATATAGGTTACTTGACCTTTGGAGCTTTATATCTATGTGTAATCAGTAGAAAACACCCAACTTAAAGTATAAAACTTTAGATAAATGAAGAATTTATAAATAAACCAAGGAATTATACAATAGTACCTGTAATATAGATTTTCACTTATTTTATTTTCAGAATACTAATAAAGTTCATTGAGGATCAGAACCCAAAGAAAAAAATTAGTTTAAATGATTTGAATAATTTATATAAAATTATAAAAAAAACATGAATAATTTGATATATATTTATTCATAATTTATAATTTGGGATGTAAAATATGTAAATATATATATATATAATTATGATTTAATACTTTGATTGAATAGATATAATAAATAATATATATTTTTATACATAATTTAATAAAATGAAATATTTTATATTTGTAAAAAATTGTGCAGAATGAAAATATAGAAGTGTAATCAAATAAATTGAATAAATAGAGATTAAAATTGAAAATCCTATAAATATTTTTGCTGAAACATATATTTTAAAGACATGTTATTGCAAATAGTTTAAGGGACTTTCCTTCCTATTAGTTTAAGGGAATTTCAGTGGAAAGAGTTCAAGGTAATTTCAATGAAAGCATTACCAAATTAGTAATAGAAATCATACCAAATATGAAAAAACATATGTGATGTTGAAAAAATAATAATTATGGTAAAATATAATAATTAACATCCAAAAAAATGTAATGTTAATGAAAATAGTTTAAGGGACCAATATTTTAAACAAATGTTAAAATCAACTAAAAAAAGTAAACAAAATATCATATTACCTGAACATAAAAAAATTGATAAAGCTCATTATTGATACTCTCATCTAGTTACTAATTAAAAATGTAAACATTTTGAAAAAATGATACAAATTTAAGAAAATTAAAAGATAAATAATAGGATGGGATAGACCATTATACCACGATAAGCTAGAATACTTGGTGTCAAACCTATCACTCGAAGTCCTCACATAGTATGTTGAGTAGTTTTTTATGACCATTAAGTTAAATAAAAATTAGTTATGATGATTATAAAAAAATAAAGTTTTTCAATTGAAAAATGAAAAATATATCAATTTTAAAACAACATTTGGGAGAGGCTAAAGGCTAACATTAAGTGATCAAAAAATTTATAGGTCTTTTTCAAAGAAACATAAGAAAATTTATTCAAGAATGCAATTTCTAAATACTAGACTCAAGTGTTTTTAATTTACATGAATTTATAGAATGAAAATATGTTTACTATTTCATATTATAGAATATTTTACCATGGAACACAAAAAATAAGTCCAATTAAAACAGGAGTTCTCATTTATAGGAATAGTTTGAGGAAGGGGAACATAATTTTAAGGATTCAAAATTTGGTGTATGAGTGTCATATAAGAAGGAAAATAATCCCAAAAATAGATGATAAACTACTTCCTTCACATAAATCATTGTATTTGGGGGGCAAAACTAGGGTTTCAAAAAATTAAATATGCGGGTGTCCTAAATTATGTATGATGAGGTAAGGGAAACTAAGAAATTTTGTTCTGTGTTACTCAAAATCGAGGTGGGAGAAAAAAATATAGTAGGTTTGAAAGGATTTGGAGGATAAAGAACAAAACCATATGAGGTTTTTAAGGATATGGAGTTCACCTACTATGGAATAGGTCACATGGAGTCTAGGAGAAATGAAAACCCTATAGTGTAATTTAGGAGTCCTTCTCTAAAGAGAAGAATATATATCGAGTTTTGGGGCGATGCAATTCTGGAAGCATAATTTTGTAGGGCATGATGATAATATAACATTAAAATCATGATAGGACCACTGAAATAAATCGATGTAGGGAGTTGAGTTGTGATGAAACCAAATTCAAGATAAGGAGGAGTGTTGTGGTGGGAAAAGAAGGAAGGAAAAGCTATCATGTATAGAAAATTAATCCCATAATATAAGTATTGATAATAATAATAATAATAATATTTTATATAGATTAAAAAATTATAGGGGAGGACACTTTCTTCCCCCTCTTGTATCGTGTGATCCGGTAGCCCATAATGTGTGGGCTTTTTATTATATTTTCCATCTCAATTACTCCAATAATAAACATGATTACCAAATCATGGTATCTTCTTACTTATTAATTCACTTCTTCCCATACCTCTTATTTTCTATTATTGTGTTGTTTTTCATATATAGAAATTTTGTGCTTCACTTGAGTACTGAGAAAACCACATTAATTATTGGTGTTTTGTTATGAACGGTTTTTTGAGTGAAAATGTGACATGAACTGACATTATTAAATGGTATTTTATCTTCATATGACTCTTTTTTTGTTACCTAATTTATAAATTCCCAAGAATTAATTCATATTACATGGATCAAATGTTTCCAATTAGCTACATAAAAGAAAATATTTTAATTTAAACCATTTAAAACAAGTTCATATTGAATGAATTATTCAATGGTCCTTTTAGGTCAACCTCTACCACTTTTAAACCTATTAATAAGAGAATACTTAAGTCTCCTAACATGTCCAAACTAATGGTTTAGGGTGTAGAGGAAGTGATTATCAAGGTCGATCTTATCTTATAAAATATCAGATTTGATTGATCGTTCACATATTGTACAAGATGAGAATGGCGTGAATTCTTTTCCTAATAAATATTGACAATGAAATATGCCAGAACTAATAGGATATATTTTTTATATTAAATTTATAATTAATTTCAATATATTGGAAGAAATAATACGTTGGTCTTGATATCTTTCTTCAATTAAGGTGTTGATATTTCAAAAACCTTTTCGATCTAAATTCATTGAATTTGTATGATCAGAATGTATAATCCATCTAGCGGTGATCTGCATGTGCTTCTTTGATCTTTGAACAACATTTATGGATCATCAGGTGCTAGTGTGGTAGATAAATCATCTTGTGGTGTTCGTCTTGATCACTGTGAAAATTCTTTCAAGCTTGAATAATCAACCTTTCAAACTCATTCTTGAGATGATAGAGGAGGAAATAGAACCAATAGAGTGTTCTTTGGTCTTAAGAGGGAGCTCTAGATTTTTTTTGTGCATAATGATTCTCAATTTTGATCAATCTTGATCAATCTCCACACAATAGACATAATCATCTATTTATAGTGATAGAGTTAAGGTTAAAATATCATTTAATTTCACAACGACCCTTACATAATATATTAAACCTCAACTAACCTCATGTCATGTAATAATAATAATAATAATAATAATAATAATATTTTTATGGCATGCACAAATCAGCACAAGGATAAATATTATTTTTCCAGCTTACAAATTAATATCTATCACCATACACAATTTTGGTCTGCTCGTCCTCCTCAACATTTATACAATAAGAAAATAAATATTTAATTAAGTATTTCTTCATAAAATAAATATTCTATTCATAGTATGACGAATAAATATTTATTAAATATTCAATAAATAAAATAAATATTATATTCATAGTCTGGTGAACAAATATTTATTAAATATTCACATTATTAAATAAATTATTTATTAATGAATAAATATTTTTATTACCTTACAGATAAAAAGAAATAATTATATATTATTTATTCATATAATCAAAAAATTATCCTATGAACAAATATTTATTCAATATTTATGACCAATAAATTCTAAAAAAAATTATTCATCAGTCCTAAGAATAATATTTATTCTAATAATTAAATTTAAATATATTGTAACATTCCGAAACCGGATGCCACTCTATAGTTCCCCAAGCCCAACATGGCCTCAACCATATCTCCTTGAATGATAGAGGCTTTCAACTAGTAGCGAGGGCCTTGTGTATGTCTGTGGAGATACTATGCCCTCATCACTATAGTGTAATACAACAGAATATAAATGATCAACTGGTAACTGAAGTAGTATAATATCCAAAAAAGAAGTAAGAAATGAAAGAATGATATATAAATAATACTAGAAGTCATTTCATACATAGAATGATGATACATGTCGTGTTTCTAAGAAAGCATCCAAAATAGATTCATATCAGTACAAGACAATACATGTATCCCAAAATACCAAAAATACAAGAAAGTGATATCTTTGAATATCATCGCGGGCCTCACCCCGGTCCCATGCCCCCTACTCCTAAGCATGGTACAAAATCAAGCATTGAACTCTGGGTACTTTCCCTGGTCCCTACCTACACCCAAATAGTATATTCAGGTACCCAATGATGACCCAAAGAGGGTGTGGGATACAATCCCAGTAGGTAACCATCCACAAATCTATACAATTCTAGACTATGCAATATAAAAAACTAACAGTGTGCGAGTAAAGCAGTTATGCAGTAAATAAATGTAATGTTCCCATGGCACAACTGTAACAAGCAAGTGATACTACTTATCCATACATGGATCCCTACAAAACAAGTGCTATCTCCTATAATAAGGCAGTTATAAAAAATAAAAAACCAACACGGCCTCACTGTACAACCATGCATATCATGTTAACCATAGCATTTCCATATAATGAAAGTGTCATACCATGAAGGGTGATATCCAAGGTATTGAAGACAAAGGTATCCTCATCGAGTCCCAGGAGCATCTCTATGGAAACTCAGTTAGGCATTGGTTGGAGTCTTGAGAGCATGTCAACTGAACATGTTATATGTGAGTCCAAGAAAGTTGGATCTAAGGGGTAGTAAGGCCCATGATATCCCATGGAATCAATACTCAAGGAGTAATCTCTATCCAAGGCATCCACTACCGCATCAATATCCAAGGAACAACATACAAGTCATCTAAAAGTAATCAATACCCTTGGTATACCAACCTAGGCATCCAATACCATTTCAATTACATCCCATTTCATTCATCAACCAAACGATTTCCATTTTACACTGTGAGTTTACCCACTCGTCATTCAAAATTCACATTCAAAGGAAAATAATGATTATACCCACTCATTTATCAAAAAATATTTCATGAGTTTACCCACCCATTTATATAATTTATGAAAAATCCCTTTAAGAAATAAAAATTCCATACAGCCATTCAATTTAAGAGCGTCAACATGAAAGGGAGGAAAAATATATCATAACTAGGCATTTCAATATCATTTAAACATAACTAATATTTCTTTAACTAGGAAAGCCAAAATCACACCCCATGGGTGGTTCAACATATGGAATAGGCAGAGGGAACACTCCATGGGTGGCCTTGGTTAGGGAAACAATAAAAAAACATCTTAAGGGTACCTAAGGGATTCTTTAACAGGTCCTATTTTATTTAATTTACTTGTTCAATTTAATTTCAGGGTCACAATGGAAAGTCTGGAGGGTGACATAATGAAAACTAGACAAATAAATCACCAAAACCAATAGAAAAAGTATAGACCACCCACCATAGCTTAGTAGTAGAGTGCTCATCCAGTATCAAATCCTAATTCAACTCAAATCGGGAGAAAAATAAAGAATTAAAGAAGAACCTGAAATTAGGGCACATTAGCTTGAACCTAAATAGTGAAACTGACACTAAGAAGAACAAGGAATGACTAAAAAGGAATCGATTACTCACCAATGCAGACCCAATGATATGAGCGGTGCTTGAATCAGAGATTGGACGGAGACTCAGGATCAATTTATATTTTAAAGCTTCAAGGGAGATCTCCAAATGTTCTGTTGTCCAATGAATAGAAAGGGTGAAAAAAAACTTATGTTTAAGCATTAAGTGAGGAAAAAATGGTAATTTCAGCAAAAATTAAAGAGGTTTCATGGTTTGGATACACGGTTTATCCAAACTGTGAATCAATTGTGAATTCTTAGCCATAGGGAAGGGGAACCCACACGGTTTGTCTGCATAGTTTGACTAATTGTGCAAAACCATGTCGAAACCCATTGTCAAAATTTCAGATATGGCCGCACGAGTGTGGGCCCCAAATCACATGGTTTAGTATAACTATGCGGCCTATAGCTCTCCATTTTCCATCCTTACACGGTTTTATCTAACTATGCGTCCCACCCCACACAGTTTGAAATACCCTTGCACTAAGCCATTTTCACCCTAAAAACCAGGTTTTAGGCTCCGAATAAGCCCCAGACACCCTCGATACCTCCATGACCTCAAAGGGAATTCACATAAGGCTATATTTAACCATTCAAACTGAAAAAAGGGATCTGTACCTCATAAAAAAACCTAGGTTCTTACATATATTTCAATTGAGATCAATGTAAAAACTTTGTATGCGACTCTTTATGATTCTTTCTTTAACATCCTGACCTGGATCACCACTAAACCGGTGGTTGAAACGGTTGCCACATGGCCTCAAGCGTGTCTCCCCATATGCCAGAGGCTGCCAAATAGCAGCAAGAGTCTATGGATAGACAGTGGGGATACTATACCTTCATATCAGAGTTCAGTAATAGACAATGGTAATAAATAACATAAGTAGTCTAATAAATGATAAAGTAGTAGAAGAAAAATAATATTCATTTTATAAAAGTGGCCAACACCAATTATACAATAGATGCATGCATGATACTCTAATGTTAAATGGAAAATAGTGAAAAAAAAACATGATTTACATTATAATACAGAAATAAATAAACAATGACTCAAAGATCTGAGGGTGGTCTCCTCGAGCATCTTGAACTTCCGCTCTGTCATCTACTCATATCTCCCAAGTAAATGCAAACAACACAATCCTGCAACCAAATAGAATCTACTAGGGTACCCTAGTGCAATGGCGGCCTGAATAGGGTGTGAGATATAAATCTCAGTAGGCAGGGACCACCAGTATCTACCCCAAATCCAGACATTTAATAAATAATTTAAACTATGTGAAATAATTCATAAATAAAGTAGTAAAAAGTAACTATATACCCATGTACCTGCTTCAGCCCTCTGCTGGTGTCTGAACCAACATTATAAATTTTCTATGCATACTCAAGAATCATTACACAATCATTTTCATTTATAAATTATTCAAACCTCATTAAATTATAAAAGTCTCGAGATTCAACCTAAGCCCGACATCCCCCGTATAAGTCACTCACCACAGATGTATCTAAAGACCAACTAAGTAAACAAAGTAAATACTGAATCCAAGCTTGTACTTTGTCTTGGATAATACGTCATAAGATATTCAATTTTAATCTTTCATATAATATGTTCGAGCCCATCCACTAAAAATAGTGATTCTCTCCTAGGGCCATCCACTAACAGTGATTCACCCAATTCATTTATAATTCTGAACCCTTTCTCATGTCCAATTCACAAATCATTATATCACAACAGTTTTCATTAACCAATTAATTCATTTCATATATGACCAATTAGACCCACAGTCCAATGTCAATTAATGGGAGTATAACATCATGTCTAGAACCCTCGTGAGTATTTGGAGAGTCAATCCTTGTCTCACAACCCATGGGTATTTGGAGCATCAGTCCCTGTCCCATAAAAGAATTTTTTCATGCAAGATGGGTGGAGAACGCCATGTATAACACCCCATGAGTATTTAGAGGATCAGTCCCATTCTCAGAATTCGTTTATCAATCATACATATATATTTATCATTGGTGTATAATGTCATGTGTAACACCACAAAACCATCCATTAATTAATTCATAAATTAATTAATCCAATATGTTAATTAATTCAACAACTAATTAACAACATAAATCAGCCATAAAATAAGTCAACAATTAATTAACCATTCTACATCTAAATAGTTAATAATTAATTAACAATTAATTATTCTTAACAATCCAACTAAATAATTAACTCAATATTTAATTATAAAAATTCTTTAACAAGTATGAACCCATCCACTAAAACAGTGATTTGTCCAGGACTCTAACAATTTACATGCACGTCATAATCATCTCAAAACATGATGAACAAGGCCCAAATATTTAGAAACCATATCACACAACATATCATATTTTTAAACAACTTCATCCAAGACAACTTAAGGTATGGAAAATAAAAACACATCGAAAGGTACCCTTGGACAACAGTCGTAACAAAAAATCAATTCACAATCTTAATTTAATGCATGAAAATTAATTAATTCAACAATTAATTAATTAAATCACATCTCTTTAACTAGTCATCAATTAATTAACCATTTACCATTTAACATGTAATAATTAATCCATCCATTAATTATTACCAGTTTCCAATTTATATTCCGAACATGTCAAATATTCAATATTCTCAATAAATAGTAAAAGACAAAATTTTATTACAACTCTTGACTTGATAATTAATTATACAATTAATTACCCTATTACCCATTCTTCCCCATTAAAATCATTTAACTGTTTAATCACATCACTTTAACCAAATTAGCAAAACATGATTAAAATAAACACATGTTCAAGTCCTCATTTATCTCACGTGGGCAACATCATTTAATAACATCAAAAGTGTCATGAATAGACATATCATATATCATATCCAACAAGAAGACATATAAAAATCCAAACCACAACAAGCATGATATGACATTACAACTAACCATTGGTTTAACTTTAATCAGCATTTCAAGAAAACTTAGCAGTTCCATAATCACAGAAACTCACATTCTCAATTTTTTAAAGAAGCTACAATTCTTAAATAAAGTTAATGGATTTGGGACCCTACCTCAGGGTGGAACCATTTTAATTTTTCAAAACTTTAATGTACTTGGCGGCAACCAATCCACAACTGGTTCTCAGTTGCATGCACACACACCTTCATATATATATATACATATATATATATATATATGTGTGTGCATTTTATATATTGATCAAAAAAATTCAATATATTAAACCGATACCTAGAATCAAATAAGTAATGATCAATGCACCTCTAAATAGATACCAAGGACTCAAAAAATTAACATACCTTAATTTAACCAGTGAAAAACCAAACAGCGGTTTTAGAAACTTACCCAAACCAACGGTGGTGAAAAAATTCGAGACAGTCCTCCTCGCCCTTGGCAGTGGATGACAGATTATGGACCCATGGGTCCCTAAACACCAATCGCATACCCTAAAATTAGAAGAACGCTACAATTAGATTTTAAGCCAACACCAAATCAGGCACCAAAATATCAGTGAATAACCAAAGCGATGAAGAATACCATGAGGGAAGGTCTTACCTTGAAGAATCGTACTTAAACCAAGAAGAAATTTGGGAATAAAAAAGCTATGAATAATGAACCCGGAAGGGGGGGGGGGTCACGCCACGGGGGTCGCGCGCTGCAGGAGCTCTGCCTGGGCGTCGCGCTACTACAGGGAGGGTCGCTCGAGGGTTGCATGTTGCTGGAGGTCCTGAGGAGGAGGGCCGTTCAGAGGAGGAGGTCAGATATGCTACTACGTCACACATGGAGGAGGAGAAATGGGGGGGGGGTCGCACCTCCCCTTTTTTATTTTATTTTTTCCTTAAATTAATCCATTTAATTGAATGTAATAATTAAAATAATAATACTCATTTTATTATTATTATTATAAACATTAAACACTAATCTAATAAGTGAAAAATTCTCCATTTAATTAAAAATGCTTCTTCATTTATTATTTTCTTAATAAACATTTCATAATTAATTATAAAACTCCCTATTGATCATTAAATTCTTTTAAAATTTATTTAACTAAATAACCACAAAAAATAATAATAACATCATCATTATTATTATTACAACATTCATTTATATAAAACTCAAACCCCCAATTTATTACAATATCATTAATATGATAAAAACTCCAACCCATAACCCCTAATTTAATTTCCATAATAATAATAATTATTACATTCATAAAAATAAAATAATAATAATCTCATTATTATTATTTTTCAAAAATTTGATAAACCCAACACCTCTATTTAATTACAATGATTTATTAAATCTGAAACCCCTCATTTAATTAAACATTTCTTTGAGAAGCTCAAAAGCCACATTAAATTCTCATAAATGATACACTCCTTTAACATGCAATTAAAATATCAAATCATAAAAATAATTTATGAACCCAAAATAATAATAATAAAATTATTATTATTAGTACATTCCTCCATTTAATAATAAATGGTCCTTTAATAATTTTGAAACTCTTCATTTAATTAAAATGGTTCTTTGATAAATCCAAAATCTACATTAATTTCTTCATCCATCACTTAATTAACTCTTTATCATTCATTTAATTAAACAAACACAATAATAATAACTTTATTATTATTATTATTATTAAAACTTTATTTTAATTAATCAAAATATCTCATATAATATTATTTAATTAAATTAAATAATTTATTAAACTGGGTAAACTGAATGGGTTAGACCGCAACCTTACGTTTCCCGTGTAGATTCATTAAAGTGTACTTTTCCAAATTCAGTACTCCCAAGACTCATTAGGACACCCACTAAAATTATAGGGTATTTACGCAAGTTCAAAAATGACACTATTATGTGTTCCAACACTCGGAATAAAATTCCGGAGCTCGGTTTAAAAGAACGACCCATTGATAAATCGATTTTTTTGAAAAACTTTATATTTTAACCCGGTTCAATAAAACGAAACTTTAAAATCTACCCACATTAAAAACTTCTCATCCCTGAGAAGCCATCAGGAACCACTACTAAAACAACTGACCTGCCAAGGTCATTTAATCTCGTTAGAATTGACATGTTGCATTCTCATCACTAAACACACCTTTAAACCTTCACAAGCCTAACGGGTAATCCTTTAAAACTAGAGACAAAGATCACTTTATAGATTAAACATTGAAACAAAGATTATATCTGAGGAAATTACAGGGACATCATGAATGAAAATATTTGAATCTCAATCAACCAATAGAACAGGTTGTGCATTCTTCCCTCAAAATATGTCACAGTCCCAAAACCCACATTCTCCCTTTATCTGAAGACATTCCTTTAAAACTATTCCAAAACCGTCTACATGTATAAAGAAGTACTTACCCGACCTATGGTAAAATTTCTAAGTCAAGCCATTACAAGGCTTTAAAAAACAACAACTGTGCCCCAACATAAATAAAGTAGTAACCCAAAGAAACCATGCATCCTGCATATTACCCAAATAACAACCACTCATCAAAACCAACAATATTTAAACTATAGCATGGAATAAGAACAAAACTATCTTAGTGTCTCCATGATGAGGTCAAGATAGGGGACATGCTCATCATATTCAAAAGAGCGAACTAAGAGAAAAACCAAGGTCATTAAGAAGATCAGTTGAACTACTACCAGAAAACTCTGTTCAAAAAGCTCAGCGTCACCTGCTGACATGTTTACCAAAAACGATGCGACACTACCCACCTTATAATTTTCCATGACATCGCAAGAAAAGATCATCCACTCACCAACAAACTATTTCAGAAAACATTAATGCATGCATGTGACATTACTCAAACCACAATCACCACGTCAAACATTGATCATAACATCCGTAACATAAACCTATCAGTGTCCCATAACAGTCGAGTCCCAAGAAGTCCTCTCAAGTAGTGGGAAGAACTTACTTTAATGGACTATAAAATTCTAAGGGTACTACCTACAATGGGTTAGCCCCTTACGAAACATAAATGACAATCCTCTCTCCTAGTCAAACAAAATTGAAAACACAACAGTCAAAATCCCCCTTTTCATTTTATCCATTTTAATTAATTCATTTCAACATTTCAACATTTTAATGAATTTCAAAAAACACAAAAGTACTTTTTTCATAACAATTCACTTGGTTTTCAAAACAACGCCCTATGGAAAAAATAGGCATGCTATCACAAACATCCTATTTAATCATTTAACATTTAGTGTTATTCAAATTTAAATAGAAAATTTGGCATCTAAATTCCTTTTACCAAGAAGGCGACCTCTGAGGGTCCCATTTATTCAATCTGGATTCTTCAAAAATCAACCCAACAACAATTCATTTCAATCAAAAATCAGCAATTTTACATTTATAACCATTTTCAAATATACTATGGTTATATAAGGTTCAAACACATGGGTGGAAATCAACCAATCGATAAGGCGCCCATACACCTTATTGCCGGAATTTCGCTCCTATTTATCACAATCAACATTCATTTAACATTTTGAATTTAGTAGCCCTTTTATATATCAAAATATATCTATAATGTTAGCTTAAGTAGTAACATAACAGCATGCTATAACATAGAAGCATGGCAAAAAAACAAAACATGCTAATAACTGAGATAATATGGCACATAATCACTCAAGCATGTTAAATCTATCACTAAAGCATGCTATCTACAGAGGCATGCTAAAGTAGATCAAAACATGGCATTGCACCCAAGGAACACAATCCAAATTAGCAGGCATCCTACTAATGAAACTACATGGCATGTTATATGCATGACATGTGAATCTATAAGTGCCTAAGATGATGCATGTATGAAACTTCCTTGCCATATCAGGCCAAGACAATTATTTTTCAAAATTCTAAAAATCAATAAGCAGTGGAAAATACACCAGTCACTCAAGGTGAAATCATATCAACTATAACCTCAAATACTACAAACATAAATTCCCATCCCTAGCCACTTGGCCATTTCCCATACATGGGGTGATCAGTACCAAGCATGACTATTAACCCAAGCACTAATACTTTCCTAGTCTCCTTTATACCAACCCCAAAATAGTAAGACAAAGGAAAAATAAACAACCTGAACCCTCTGATACCACCTTTTAACATCCCGACCCGGCTCATCACTAAACCGGTGGCCGGACCGGTCACCACAGACCTCAAGCGTATCTCCCCATATGCTAAAGGTTGCTGACTAGCAGCGAGGTTCTATGGATAGTCAGTGGGGAGACTATACCCTCATATCAAATTTTAGTAATAGACAATGGTAATAAATAGAGGAAGAAGTCTAATAAATGATAAAGTAGTGGAATACAAATAATATTCATTTTATAAAAGTGGCCAACACTAATTATACAGCAGATACTTTCATGATACACTAATGTTACAAAAATGGAAAATAGTGAACAAAAAAACATGCTTTATATTCTAATACAGAAATAAATAAATAATGACTCAAAGCCTCGAGGGCGGTCTCCTTGAGCATTCTAAGCTTCCGCTCGGTCCTCTACTCATGTATCCTAAGTAAATGAAAACAACACAATACTGAAACCAAATAGAATCTACTCGGGTACCCCAGAGAAATGGTGGCCCAAATATGGTGTGAGATATAAATCTTAGTAGGCCAGGACCACCAGTGTCTACCCCAAATCCATAAATTTAATAAATAATTTAAACTGTGTGAAAGCATGCATAAATAAAGCAGTACAAAGTAACTATATACCCAAGTACCTGCTTCAGACCTCAAGTGGTTTCTAAACCAACATTATACATTTTCCATGCATCAATTATTCAAAACTCATTAAATTATGAAAGTCTCGAGATTTGACCTAAGCCCGACATCCCCTGTATAAGTCACTCACCACAGATGTCTCTAAAGACCATCTAAGTAAAAAAAGTAAAGACCGAATCCAAGCTTGTTATTTGGATTGGATAACGCATCATAAGATATTAAATTTTAATCTTTTATATACTATGTTCGAGCCTGTCCACTAAAAATAGTGATTCGCTCCTGGGTCTATCAACTAACAGCGATTCACCCAATTCATTGATAAGTCTGAACCCTTTCTCATGTCCAATTCTCAAATCATTATGTCACAATAGTTTTCATTAACCAATTAATTCATTTCATGTATGACCAATTGGACCCACAGTCTAATGTCAATTAATGGGAGTAGAACATCATGTCTAGCACCCTCGTGAGTATTTGGAGCGTCAGTCCTTGTCTCACAACCCACAGGTATTTGGAGCATCAGTCCCTATCCCATAAAAGAATGTTTGCATGAAAGCTAGGTATAGAACGCCATGTCTAGCACCTAGTGAGTATTTGGAGGACCAATATCTGTCTCAAAACCCATTTATCAATCATACATATATATTTATCATTGGTGTAGAACACCATGTCTAACAACCCAAAACCATCTATTAATTAATTCATAAATTACGTAATCCAATCTGTTAATTAATTCAACAACTAATTAACAGCATAAATCACCCATCAAATAAGTCAACAATTAATTAACCATTAGACATCTCAATAGTTAATAGATAATTAACAATTAATTATTCTTAACAAGCCAACTAAATAATTAACTCAACATTTAATTATCCAAATTCTTTAACAAGTCTGAACCTGTCCACTAAAATAGTGATTCGCCCAGGACTCTAACAATTTACATGCAAATCATAATCATCTCAAAACATGCTTAACAAGGCCCAAATATTTAAAAACCATCTCACACAGCATATCATATTTTTAAACAACTCCATCCAAGACAACTTAAGGCATGTAAAACAAACATGCATCAAAAGGTTCCCTTGGCCAACAATTATAACAAACAATCAATTCACAATATTAATTTAATGAATTCAAATTAATTAATTAAACAATTAATTAATTAAATCATATGTCTTTAACCATTAATCAATTAATTAAGCATTTACCATTTAATATGTAATAATTAATCCATCCATTAATTATTACCAGTTTCCAATTTATATTTCGAACATGTCAAATATTCAATATTATCAATAAATAGTAAAAGACACAATTTTATTCCAACTCTTGACTTGATAATTAATTCTACAATTAATTACCCTATTACCCATTCTACCCCATTAAAATAATTTAACTATTTAATCATATCAATTTAACCAAATTATAAAAACATTCTTAAAATAAACACATGTTCAAGTCCTTATTTATCTCATGTGGGCAACATCATTTAATAACATAAAAAGTGTCATGCATGACATATCATATATCAGATCCAACAAGAAGACATATGAAAATCCAAACCATAGTAAGCATGATAGGACATTACCACTAACCAGTAGTTTAACTTTAATCAACATTTCAAGAAAACTTAGCAGTTCCATAGTCAAGGAAACTCACATTCTCAATTTATTTAAAGAACCTATACTACTTAAATAAAGTGATAGGGATTTGGGAACCTATCTCAGGGAGGAAACATTTTAATCTCTAAACACTTTAATGTACTTGGCAACAACCAGTACAGAACTAGTTCATAGTTACACGTGCACACACCTTCACACACACACACATGTGCGCATTTTCTACATTGATCAATGGAATTTAATATATTAAACTAGTACCTAGAATCAAATAAGAAATGATCAAAACACCTATAACTGAATACTAGAGACTCATAAAAAAATAACAGACCTTAATTTAACCGGTGAAAAACCAAACAGCTGGTTTAAAAACTTACCCAAACCAACGGCGGTGAAACAATTCCAGACTATCCGCCTCACGCTTAGTGGAGGATGCCGGATTATGGACCCATGGGTCCCTAAACACCAATCGCATACCCTAAAATTAAAAGAACACTATAAACAAATTTTTAGCCAACACCAAATCAGGCACTAAAATATCAGAGAATCACCAAAGCGATGAAGGAGACCCTGAGGAAAGGTCTTACCTTGAAGAATCAGACCTAAACTAAGAAGAAATTTGGGAAGAAAAATATCTGGATGGTGAACCTGGAGGGGGGGGGGGGGGTCACACACTGCAAGAGCTCCACCTGGGTATCGTGCTACTACAGGGAGGGTCAACTAGGGGTTTCGCGCCGTTGGAGGTGCTGAGGAGGAGGTCCGTGCGGAGGAGGAGGTCAGAGATGCTGCTGCGTCATGCATAGAGGAGGAGAAACAGGGGGGGGGTCGCACCTCCCCTTTTTATTTTCTTTTTTCCCCTAAAATCAATCCATTTAATTGAACATAATAATTAAAATAATAATACTCATTTTATTATTATTATTATAAACATTAAAAACTTATCTAATAAGTGCAAAAATCCCCATTTAATTAAAAATGCTTCTTCATTTATTATTCTCTTAATAAACGTTTCATAATTAATTATAAAACTCCATATTGATCATTAATTTTTTAAATTTATTTAACTACATAACCACAAAAAAATATTAAAAACATAATAATTATTATTATTACAACACTCATTTATTTAAAACCCAAACCCCCAATTTATTACAATATCATTAATATGATAAAAATTCCAACCCATAACCCCTAATTTAATTTCCATAATAATAATAATAATAATAATTATTACATTCATAAAACTAAAATAATAATAATCTCATTATTATTATTTTTCAAACCTTTGATAAACCCAACACCTCTATTTAATTGCAATGCTTCATTAAATCTGAAACCCCTCATTTAATTAAACATTTCTTTGAGAAGCTCAAAAGCCACATTAAATTCTCATAAATGATACACTCCTTTAACATGAAATTAAAATATCAAAGCATAAAAATAATTTACGAAACCATAATAATAATAATAACATTATTATTATTAGAACATTCCTCCATTTAAAAATAAATGGTCTTTTAATAATCTTGAAACTCTTCATTTAATTGAAACAGTTCTTTGATAAACTCAAAATCCACATTAATTTCTTCAACCATAATTTAATTAATTATTTATCATTCGTTTAATTAAACAACCACAATAATAATAATAACTTCATTATTATTATTTTTAAAACTTTATTTTAATTAATCACAATCTCTTATATAATCTTATTTAATTAAATTAAATAATTTATTAAATAGGGTAAACTGCACGGGTTGGACCGTAACCGTGTGCTACTCGTGCAAATTCATTAAAGTGGACTTTTCCGAATCCAGTGCTCCTGAGACTCATCGGGACACCCGCTAAAATTATAGGGTAACTAAACAAGTCAAAAAATGACACTATTAGGTGTTCCAACACTTAGAATAAAATTCCAGAGCTCGGTTTAAAAGAACGACCTGTTGATAAATCGAAATTTTTTTGAAAACCTTTGTATTTTAACCCGGTTCAAAAACACAAGACTTTACACTTTCTTATTGAAATTCGGTAGAATTATTCCAATATTAACATCTAGTAATGGATCCTGGCACCCAAGATAAAGGAGTTAATGTTTCAATATCAACAACCACATATGAGCACACACCGTGTAATATATGTTAGGTCAGAATGAGTAATGGAAGATGGTCTAAAGGGGGTGAATATAACTGATTAAAATATTTAAACAAATAAATTGATTAATTAAATTAATTATTAAAGTTAATTATTAAGGTTAATTAGTAGTGGAAAAACTAAAGAACACATGGATTCTTTTATAGTAGTTTGATCCAAAGTGGGCCTACTCTACTCTTATACCTCTATACTCAACGAGAGATACATGTGCACTAAAAATGATTTTTAAGGGGGAATCATAACCCAATTACAAAATCCTTTTTCAGTGAAGGGATAACCACGACACTAACTTTTGTGTGGGGAGTCACAACCCTTACAACCTGACTTTAGATAAAGGGAGTCACAACCTGAACAGTCCTGACTATATATATAGGGAGACACAACCCTTCGACCCTGACTTTAGAATTCAAGAGTCAAAACCCAAGGAAAAATAATAACAAATAATGATTTTGTATTTAAAAGCATAAATAGAAAAACAAAGTGCCTGTGAGAGATGATAAATAGTATTACAGACTGACAACCAGAAAAATGAGAAGATAAAATATTAAAGCACATGTAATAATTGTTGAGATTTGAATTAGCATGTCTCATCAAGGAAATTGTAGTCAAATCATAAATAATCTAGTACTTGTGAGAACATCTGGTTGATGAAACATAGTGTCTTAGAATGTTTCAAATGCACAAAAAATTCAAAGTTAATAGCACTTTCACTACTGGAAATCATGCTTTTCCCAATGCTTGTATACCAACAGTTCAAAAGAACCATTGGTATAGGTGATCTTTACCAATGGTTTGCATAAACTGTTGGTAAATATCTATAAAAATTGAGTTTTCCCAACAATTTAATCAAACCATTGGGAAAAATGGGAAAAAAGAGTTTTCCCAACGGTTTAGTGAAACCATTGGGAAAGATGAAGACTCCTATACCAACGGTTCTATAGAACCATTGGTATATCCATATATTAGTTTTGTTTTGCCAACAGTTTTGTTGAAACTGTTGGGTATAGTGATAATGAAGAGGTTTTTCCCAACGTTTTTTTGAAACCGTTGGGATAACATAACTTTCCCAACGGTTTTTTAAAACCGTTGGGAAAGAAAATCCCCAAATATCATCGATCTGCAACTCCAAACATCTCGAAAATTTTCCCCTAACCGAGAGTTCGACGCACCCTCTCTAAATTTTTTCCCTAAACCTCAACCATCTAGAAGGTTTGCCTCTAAATCTCGACACAAATTCTACTTCCCAACACAACAGGTCTGGTTTCCAATGATTTTTTCTTTCTATTTAAATCGGTATGTGTGAGTTCATTTATTTTAGATTTGTTCTTCCCATTTAAATTGGTACGTGTGTGTTAATTTATTTTAGATTTTTTCATTCTATTTTGGCGCAATCTAGTGTGTATTATTATCCCCTTACGAAAATAAGGCATATATAATTTTAGGTTACAGTTCGAACCCTACTTCCCAACCTGCTCTAGAGGGTTCTAACTCTAATTTCCAACGGGCCATCTATCTTTGATTCAAGTAATTTTTGTTCTTCCATTCTAAATCGGTAGGTGTGCCTTCATTTATTTTATATTTTTTCGTTCCATTTTTCTGCAATGTATTGTGTATTATGATTACCTTATTAACACAATCAATATATCATTTTAGGTTGCTGTTTTGTTGTGATTTATCTGTATAGAATAATTTTGGTTAATATTGAAGAGGTCAATATGATCCTGAGTTATTTTATCCTTGGTTTATTTTAAATTTAAGGTCTATTGACTTGATTTCGTTGGTTATCCATAAATACAGTTAGGGATGTTCAGGTGGGGTGGGGGTGGGGGGGCTGGGTTTTCCAAGTGGGGTGTGGGGGGTAGGGGTGTCCAGGTGGGGTGGGGTGGGGGGGTGGGTTTTCAAAGTGGGGTGGGGGTAGGACTATCCAAGTGGGGTGAGGGGGTGAGGGGGGGGGGGGCTGGGTTGTCCAAGTGGGGTGGGGGTTGGGTTGTCCAAGTGGGGTGGGGGTAGGGCTGTCCAAGTGGGGTGGGTGTGGGGTGGGGGTAGGGCTGTCCAAGTGGGGTGGGGGTAGGGTCGTCCAAGTGGGGTGGGGGAGGGGCTGTCTAGGTAGGGCGGGGGAGGGGGCTGGGTTGTCCAAATGAGGTGGGGGAGGGTGTGCAGGTGGGGTGGGGGAGGGTGTCCAGGCAGGGTTGTCCAAGTGTGGTGGGTAGGGTGTGCAGGTGGGGTGGGGGAGGGGCTATCTAGGTAGGGTGGGGGGGATGGGTTGTCCAAGTGGGGTGATGGTAGGGCTGTCCAGGTGGGGTGGGGGGGGGGCTGGGTTTTCCAAGTGGGGTGGGGGTAGGGCTGTCCAAGTGGGGTGGGGTGGGGGATGGGTTGTCCAAGTGGGGTGGGGCTAGGGCTATCCAAGTGGGGGGGGGGACTGGGTTGTCCAATTGGGGTGGGGGTAGGGCTGTCCAAGTGGGGTGGGTGGGTGGGGGGGTTAGGTTGTCCAAGTGGGGTGGGGGTAGGGCTGTCCAAGTGGGGTGGGGGTAGGGCTGTCCATGTGGGGTGGGGGTAGGGCTGTCCAAGTGGGATGGGGGGGGGGGGGCTGGGTTGTTTATTGGTTGCAGTTTTATTTGAATTGCATTTTATAATTTGGAATTGAACTGTATTCAAACCTAGTCAAACAATATTTCTAACTTGGTGAACATTAAAGCTTGTATGATTTATTAAATCCATTCAAGATCTTCTAAAACAATTGATAGCTAAATTACCAATGAATCCCCCTATTCCCTCATATATTTAGTTTTTTGGGTTAAAAATTAGTTTCCTTTTTCTAATTAATTACATATTTGTTTTCAAAAGTAGGAAATGAAGCCAATTGAAGAGAGACGAAGGAAAAAAATGATGGAGAACAATCGTCGAATGGAAGAGATGGACATTCCACCATTAGTGCCTACAATGAGTACTTTATTTCAAATATATATATTTAAAGAATATATAATATCATGTGATTAATTTTTTTGTAAACATTTTTTAGGATCCACCTATATGTTGACAGTTATTCGACGAGGAGCCTAGTACTGGTCCTAGTACTCAGGCCAGTGGTACGAGGAGGGTTCATACTAGAGGTGGACGAGTAGCTTCGCGTACCCAACTAGAACCTGCCCCTCCCACTGACATGTCATCCTTATCACATTCTGATCCTGGTGTTTCATTAGGTACACATGGGATATTTAGGCCTCCCATGTTTTCACCACCTTTTTCATCTTCTGGCCCATCTTTTTCATATCCCATGATGATTCCCACTCCCCAGTCAGAATCCGGCCATATAGCTGTCCCATCTTCTTTTCCTTCTAATTCTATCTCTTCGAGCTTCTATATTCCATCGTCTTCGACTCCTGTTCCACCACAGGTTGTTCCATCAGTTTCTGTGGATCCAGCGGCGCTCAGCGATCAGACTGGTGCAGGTATATTTATAGAACCCTAACAATTTTTTATAGAAATATTTATTTTCATTATAACATTTTTTGATAAAATATTTGTTTTTATTTCATGACAGATACATATACTGACAGGAGGCGGGGATAAGGGCGTACATGCATGTGTGCGGTGTGGAACCGCCACACACAGGTTATGGTGGATTACAATGAAGACAACCAAATGGTTGAGAAAACAGGGCAGCAACGTCGGAGTTTTTTGGCGACGCTTGCCAAATACTCCGACATCATTCCCGTCAGCCCGCTATTGTGGAGACATTTGCCACATGAGGTCAAGGATAGATCTTGGGTAGAGATATGAGTAAAAAAATCTGTTGTATTTAATGCCATGAATTATTTTTGTATTTATATGAATTTATATTTTGATGTCAGCTTCGATTTAATTTTCCCGATGGTGAGGGTGCACGACCGGAACGTCTAAAGGATTTAGGCGAGCTTTGGAGAGCCTACAAGAATGAGTTGTATATTGGATGGCATGCTAGAGTTGGCACTGAGTTAGAGGTGGTACCAGTCATGGATGATTGTCCTATAGAGCAGTATCGTCAGATGATTACTCATTGGACGACTACCCAGTTTAAGGTATTAATTACATTTTAGGTATTTAAATAATAAATTTAATTTTTTTCATTAATAATATCTTTTTCATTATCAAATTTTATTTAGGAATCATCTGGAAAAAATAAAAAAAACATTGATTCAAAAAAATACCTCCACACACTGGGACGTATTACGATGCCAGCTCATGAGAGGAAGCAGGTATGAAAATTGTTTATAAGTTTTCTTTACGACTTACACTTTGTTTTTCCTCAATTATTTAATTATTTTCTAAAGTTTTCATATAACTTTAGTTTTCAATTTCATTGTAGAGGCAAATACAGAATATTGAAGGATGTGTGCCTCGAGCAAAACTGTTTTGCTCGAGTAGACGGAAAAAAGATGGAAGTTCCGTCAACGAAGCGACTCAGCAGCAGATTATAAGTTTTAATATATTAATTTTATATTTTAATATCTATTTTGTAACTTAATAATATATTTATATTTGTAATAGGTTGCTTTAGAGGCCCTCGATGCCCAAGAACCAGACAATTTTGGGCCAACTGATCACTTACATCAGGTGTTGGGAGAGGAGCATCTTGGCAGAGTACGCTGCCGACCTAGGATAGCCCCGATGAGGTATTGGCCCTCCTCAGGTACGAGTTGTAGTGCCACCGAGCTGCAGAAAGTTAGGGCATAGGAAGAACAGGCTGACAAAAGGGCCACAAAGATGACATAATAGTCTTCTAGGGAAAACAATGCATTTATGAAATTTATTGAAGTTCTACGTCCAACACTTCCACCAGAGGCCAACCCAACTTTTGATGAATATATGTCTTCGATACATTCTATATATGGTGCACCAGGTGACAGTTCTAGTGGTGGTCAAGATGATTTAAAGCCTGAATATGATGATGGCGAGGAGTCTGATGCAGAAGAGGAGGGAGAGGAGGAGGGCGAGGCGGATGGTGAGGGCGAGGAGGAGGGCGAGGCGGATGGCGAGGGCGAGGAGGGGGGTGAGGAGGAGGGTGAGGAGGAGGGCGTTGAGGAGGGTGAGGGTGAGGATGAGGGTGATTATGATGGTGATTATGGCTATGGTGATGTGGGACAAGTTGATCCATTATATTTTTGACTAATATTACTGAGATTTGATGTTTAATCTATTCTAGTTGTTGGTTTTATCTAGACCCGTAGTATATCATTGGAGTTGAGTTATTTTTATATATTGTTTGTTTTCATGGATGTCGATACTTTAGGAAAAATATACTTGGGTCATTTGTGACATGTATGAGTCAACCCAGCCTCAATCTGAGGCGCGGAGTGGCCGACACCACCCGAAGTGTCTCTCTATAGTTTAAAATGGACTTCATTTTAATTGAAAACAACAACTAACATACGGAAAAATGACCAAACACATTCAGATTATGTTGAAACTTTAGGAAAACATTACATGAGTCATTTTTGACGTGTAAAAGTCAACTCCACCTCAATACGAGGCTAGGTGTGGCCAGTACCACTCAAAGTGTCTCAGGTTTATTTGAAATAGACAACATTTTAAATGAAAACAACAACTAACATATGGAAAATCGACTAAACGCATTCATATTCAGTTGAAACTTTAGGAAAATGATCTATGGATCATATGTGATGTGTAAATGTCATCTTAGCCTCAATATGAGGCGTGGAGTGGCCGACACCACTCGAAGTGTCTCTCTATAGTTTAAAATGGACTTCATTTTAATTGAAAACAACAACTAACATACGATAATCTGACCAAACACATTCGGATTATATTGAAACTTTAGGAAAATGATCCATGGGTCATATGTGATGTTTTCGATTCAACCGCGCCTCAATACGAGATGCAATGTGGCCGGAATCACTCTAAGTGTCTCTCTTTTGTTTAAAATGGACAACATTTTAAGTACATAAGGAAAACCGACCAAAAGGATTATGATTGTGTTGATACTTTAGAACAATGATCCATGGGTCATATATGACATGCACGAGTCAAACCCGCCTCAATCCGAGGTGCGGTGTGGCCGAAACCACTCAAAGTGTCTCTCTTTAGTTTAAAATGGACTTCATTTTAAGTGAAAACAACAACTGACATACAGAAAACCGACCAAACGAATTCAGATTATGTTGAACCTTTAGTAAAACAATCCATGGGTAATTTGTGATGTGTACCCGTCAACATCGCCTCAATACAATGCATGGTGTGGCCAGAACCACTCAAATTTTCTCTCTTTATTTTAAAATAGACTTCATTTTAAGTGAAAACAATAAATGACATATGGAAAACCGACCAAATGAATTCAGATTCCATTGAAACTTTAGGACAACGATCCATGGGTCATATGTGATGTGTATGAGTCAACTCAGCCTCAATTTGAGGCATGGTGTGGCTGACACCAATTAAAGTGTCTCTCTATAGTTTAAAATGGACTTCATTTTAATTGAAAACAACAACTGACATACGAAAAACTGACCAAACGCATTCAGATTCTGTTGAAACTTTAGGAAAACGTTCCATGAGTCATTTGTGACGTGTAAGAGTCAACCCCACCTCAATCCGAGTCCAGGTGTGTCCGAAACCACTCAAAGTGTCTCAGGTTTATTTGAAATAGACAACATTTTAAATGAAAACAACAACTGACATACGGAAAACTGACTAAACGCATTTGGATTCAGTTGAAACTTTAGGAAAACAATCCATGAGTCATATGTAATGTTTACGTGTCAACCCAGTCTCAATTCTAGGCACGGAGTGGCCAACACCACTCGAAGTGTCTCTCTATAGTTTAAAATGGACTTCATTTTAATTGAAAACAACAACTGACATACGGTAATCTGACCAAACACATTCGGATTCTATTGAAAAATTAGGACAACAATACATGGGTAATATGTGACGTGTTCAAGTCAACCGTGCCTCAATATGAGTTGAAATGTGAACGAGATCACTCTAAGTGCCTCTCTTTTGTTTAAAATGGACAACATTTTAAGTACATACGGAAAACCGACCAAACAGATTCTGATTGTGTTGATACTTTAGCACAACGATCCATGGGTCATATATGACGTACATGAGTCAAAACCACCTCAATCTGATGCACGGTGTGGTCGACACCACTCAAAGTGTCTCTCTTTAGTTTAAAATGGACTTCAATTTAAGTGAAAACGACAACTGACATACGGAAAACCGACCAAACGCATTCAAATTATATTTAACCTTTAGTAAAATGATCCATGGGACATTTGTGATGTGTAACAGTAAACCTCGCCTCAATCCGAGGCACGATGTGGCCGAAACCACTCAAATTGTCTCTCTTTCGTTTAAAATTGACTTCATTTTAAGTTAAAACAATAAATGACATACGGAAAACCGACCAAATGCATTCGGATTCTGTTGAAACTTTAAGAAAACTATCCATGGGTCATATGTGATGTGTACGAGTCAACCCCGCCTCAATCCGAGGTCTGGTGTGGCCAGAACCACTCAAAGTGTCTCACATTTATTTGAAATGGACAACATTTTAATTGAAAACAACTACTGGGCTATGGAAAACTGACCAAACGCATTCGGAATGTGTTAAAAGTTTAGAAAACTGATCAATGGGTCATATGTGACGTGTATGAGTCAACCCTTCCTTAATATGAGCCATGGTGTGACCTAAACCACTCAAAGTGTCTCATTTTTTTTGAAATAAACAACATTTTAAGTGAAAACAACAACTGATATACGAAAAACCGACCAAACGCATTATGAATATGTTGATGATTTAGGACAACAATACATGGGTCATATATGACATACACGAGTAAACCCCACCTCAATCCGAGGCGTGGTGTGGCTGGCACCACTCAAAGTGTCTCTCTTTAGTTTAAAATGGACTTCATTTTAAGTGAAAACAACAACTGACATATGGAAAACTAACCAAACACATTTGGATTCTATCGAACCTTTTATAAAACGATACATGGGTCATTTATGACATGTAAGAGTCAACCTATCCTCAATAAGAGGCACGGTGTTGCTGGAACCACTCAAATTGTCTCTCTTTCGTTTAAAATAGACTTCATTTTAAGTGAAAACAATAAATGACATACGAAAAACCGACCAAATGCATTAGGTTTCTGTTGAAACTTTAGGAAAACGATCCATGGGTCGTATGTGACATGTAAGAGTCAACCCCACCTCAATCTTAGGCCTGGTGTGGCTGACACCAATTGAAGTGTCTCTCTATAGTTTAAAATGGACTTCATTTTAATTGAAAACAGAAACTGACATACATAAAACTGACCAAACACATTCAGATTCTATTAAAAATTTAGGATAAAATTTCACGAGTCATTTGTGACGTGTAAAATTCAACCCTGCCTCAATATGAGACCAGGTATGGTCGTCACTACACAAAGTGTCTCAGGTTTATTTGAAATAGACAACATTTTAAATGAAAACAACAACTAACATACGGAAAACTGACTAAACACATTTGGATTCAGTAGAAAATTTAGGACAATGATCCATGGGTCATATGTGATGTTTACGTGTCAACCCAGCCTCAATACAAGGTGTGGAGTGGCTGACTCCACTCGAAGTGTCTCTCTATAGTTTAAAATGGACTTCATTTTAATTGAAAACAACAACTCACATACGGTAATCTGACCAAACACATTCGGATTCTATTTAAACTTTAGTAAAAATATCCATGGGTCATATGTGATGTTTTTGAGTCAACTGTGCCTCAATCCGAGTTGCAGTGTGGCTGGGATCACTCTAAGTGTCTCTCTTTTGTTTAAAATGGACAACATTTTAAGTACATACGAAAAACCAACCAAACAAATTCTGATTGTGTTGATAATTTAGAACAACAATCCATGGGTCAAATATGATGTGAAAGAGTAAACCCCGACTCAATACGAGGCGAGGTGTGGCTAACACCACTCAAAGGTTCTCTCTTTAGTTTAAAATGGACTTCATTTTAAGTGAAAACAACAACTGACATACGGAAAACCGACCAAACATATTCGGATTCTGTTGAACCTTTAGTAAAATGATCCATGGGTCATTTTTGACGTTTATGAGTCAACCTCGCCTCAATATGAGGCATGGTGTGACCGAAACCACTCAAATTGTCTCTCTTTCGTTTAAAATAGACTTCATTTTAAGTGAAAACAATAAATTACATACGGAAAACTGACCAAATGCATTCAGATTCCATTGAAAATTTAGGGAAAAGATCCATGGGTTATATGTGAAGTGTACGAGTCAACCCTGCCTCAATCCGAGGCTTGGTGTGGCCTCCACCAATCGAAGTGTCTCTCTATAGTTTAAAATGGACTTTATTTTAATTGAAAACAACAACTGACATACGGAAAACTGACCAAATGCATTCAAATTCTGTTGAAAATTTAGGAAAACGTTCCATGAGTCATTTATAATGTGTAAAAGTCAACTTTTCCTCAATCTGAGGCCAGGTGTGGCTGGCACCACTCAAAGTGTCTCAGGTTTATTTGAAATAGACAACATTTTAAATGAAAACAACAACTGACATATGGAAAACTGACTAAACACATTCATATTCAGTTGAAACTTTAGGAAAACGATCCATGGGTCATATGTGACATGTACGTGTCAATCCAGGCTCAATACGAGGCACGGAGTGGCCGACACCACTCAAAGTGTCTCTCTATTGTTTAAAATGGACTTCATTTTAATTGAAAACAACAACTGACATACGTTAATCTAACCAAATGAATTCAGATTCTATTGAAACTTTATAAAAACGATCCATGGGTCATATGTTATGTGTTCGAGTCAACCGCGCCTCAATCCGAGTCACAGTGTGGCTGAGATCACTCTAAGTGTCTCTCTTTTGTTTAAAATGGACAACATTTTAAGCACATATAGAAAACCGACCAAACAGATTCTGATTATGTTTATACTTTAGAAAAATGATCCATGGGTCATATATGACGTGCATGAGTCAACCTCTCCTCAATACGAGGCGTGGTGTGGCCAACACCACTCAAAGTGTCTCTCTTTATTTTAAAATGTACTTCATTTTAAGTGAAAACAACAACTGACATACAGAAAACTGACCAAACGAATTCAGATTCTATTAAACCTTTAGTAAAACGATCTATGGGTCATTTGTGATGTGTATGAGTCAACCTTGCCTCAATCTGAGGCACAGTGTGGTTGGAACCACTCAAATTGTCTCTCTTTCGTTTAAAATAGACTTCATTTTAAGTGAAAACAATAAATGACATACGAAAAACTGACCAAATGCATTCTGATTCCATTGAAACTTTAGAAAAACTATCTGTGGGTCATATGTGATGTGTATGAGTCAACCTCGCATTAATCCGAGGACTGGTGTGGCTGGAACCACTCAAAGTGTCTCACATTTATTTGAAATGGACAACATTTTAATTGAAAACAACTACTGGAATACAGAAAACTGACCAAACACATTCAGAATGTGTTGAAAGTTTATAACAATGATCAATGGGTCATATGTGACGTGTAAGAGTCAACCCTGCCTTAATTTGATGTGTAAAAGTCAACCCCACCTTAATCAGAGGTGCGGTGTGGCCGGCACCACTCAAAGTGTTTCTCTTTTGTTTAAAATGGACATCATTTTGAGTGAAAACAACAACCGATATACGGAAAGCTGACCAAATTCATTCACATTCCATTGAAACTTTAGGAAAACGATCCATGGGTCATATGTGATGTTTACGATTCAACCCCGCCTAAATCTGAGGCGCAGTGTGGTCTTGAAAACTCAAAGTGTCTCAGTTTTATTTGAAATGGACAACATTTTAAGTGAAAAGTACAACTAGCATAGGGAAAACCGACCAAACGCTTTCAGAATATGTTGATACTTTAAGAAAACAATCCATAGGTCATATGTGATGTGTAAAAGTCAACCCCGTCTCAATCCGAGACATGTTGTGGCCGGTATCAATCCAAGTGTATGTATAATTTTTAAAATGGACATCATTTTTAGTAAAAACCACTTGTATGCATTCTTAATTGTGTATAACACATATAATTACTTATTCAGTTTTTTATGTATTTTATTGATAATTGATAATTAAATTATGTATGTATTCAATTATTAATTGAATTCTGTATTTGACATATAATTGTCATCTAAGTTTTAAATTGAATTCTAAATCAATTATGTATGTTTATAATTACGTTATGAATTATGATTTAATTCTGGATGTGTATAGTTCTTGGGTGTAATGTTAAATGTGTATGCATTATATGTTAAATAATTGTAAAGGAGAGGGAATGGAGAATTATATCACAATGGATAGGAATGGGATTGCAGACCTGTGCAAATTGCAGGCTGCTGTGCAATTTGCACAGCATAGCCTATGCCAACGGTTTCAAACCGTTGGCATAAATTTTGTAGGATGTTTTTACCAATGGTTCTATGATAACCATTGGTAAAAACCTTTTACCAACAGTTTTGTAAACCATTGGAAAAGGTTCCTAGAAGATGTTTTTGCCAATGGTTTGGTTGAACCGTTGGAAAAACTTATACCAACGGTTCAACCAAACCGTTGGGATAAGTTACTGTAACTAACCTATCCCAACGGTTCTACATAAAACATTGGGAAAAATTTTTCCCAATGGCTTACTTCCCTACGGTTGTAAGAACCGTTGGTATAAGATATACCAACGGTTCTTCATCCTATCCCAACAGTTCTGAACCGTTGGGAAATATACCATTTCCAGTAGTCTTTCTCTGAAAAAAAAGTATCAAATATGTTATCCAATGTGTATATGTCTGTTTTTTATTCCTACCAGATATATATATAGAGAATAAATATTCAAAAGTTTCAAAAGCTCCAATTCCTTCATAAATTTAAAATAAATTGAGTTAAGATATTTCATAAATATCTCTATAAAAAGCGCAACATCATTGCCTCTTTATTTCTGGAGAATAAGTCTCTAATAATATAAGAATTCAATGATTTAAAACACCCATTTAAATCCATTAAAACATCTTTAAATTTAGTCAAAATAGTTTTTAAAAACCAGAATCAGAAGCCAAAATTAAATTCAAATATTTGAATTTAAATTAACTTGAAACCATCGACTTTATTAGAAAAAAACATTAAAATAATTTTACTAATTTTTCTCTTTCAATAATGCACTAAAAACATTAAAAACTCTTCGATCAAAATCCTTAGATTTAATGTGAATTTATTGGTCAGAAAAACCATTGAAAATAATCCATATATATATATATACAACAAATTTATTTTCAACATTAAAGCACAAAATGAACATTAATGTAGGGTATGAACAGTGACATAGAGTTTTCTAACCATACTTTTTTGGAAATGAACAGTAATGTAATGTAGGGTATGGATAGTAATCTATCATAGGGAATAAATAGTAATGTATGGTTTCCCAACCATACTTTTCTAAAATGAACAGTAATGTAACTTAGGGAATGAACAGTAACGTAGGGTTTCCTAACCATACTTTGCAGAAATGAACAGTAACATAACACCGGGTGTGAACAGTAACGTAGCATAGGGTATGAATAGTAACGTAGAATAGGGTATAAATATTAATTTAGCATAGGATATGAACAATAACGTAGGGTTGACGAACCATAATTTGCACTATTGCGAAAGTAGGGTTGTTGAACCATACCTTGAGAAAAACTGGACAACATACTTTAACAAACTTAAATGAATTTTTAAGGGCTCTAAATAGAATATTCAGACTTTAGTAAAAAATAATTATTTTAATAAAAACTTATTATCCTTCTAAAGAATCAAGAATCAAATAAATCTGACATCTATAGCTCCCTAAATTGTTAAAAAAAAAACAAAAACATTCGGGAAAACTGCAGCTGTGAAACATCATTACATAACTTTAGATAAATAAATGATCATCAAAACGAAATTTTTAGACTTTTATGAAAACTAATAAAATAAATATAAACATTTTTATTTCTAAAAAATCAAGTTTCATGCGAATTTTATATCAATAGAAGTTTTATTAAAATAAATACATAAAGTTTTAAAACTACAAACTGAAGAATCTCTAAAACTGCAATAAAAACTTCATTGAAAATTTAAAGTATTAAAAAATAATCTTCATACTTCCTTTTAAAATAATGAAGTTTAAATAAATATATTATATATAAAATGTGATAATAATCAAAAAAATATAAATATTATAGTTTAAGATATCATCAAAATATAGAAAGGTTTTTAAAATAAAATTACATGTAATCAAACAAAATCATAAAGGGTTAAAAAACAAATGTAAAATCACATATAATCAAACAAAATAAAAACATGCACAAAAAATCTCCCTATTTTTTCTTGATTACAAAACCAAAAATTTTAAACCATTTAAAAATAATTTTAAAAACATTTAAAACCAATTTATTTCTCCCCATTTATTTCTTCCCTTTTTTTTAAATAAACAAAAAGTGAAAACAAACTCTCCCTAAACAAATACAGTAATAAAAAATTAAAATTTCAACATACCAAGTTCAAATTTAATTTTTTCAAACTAATAAGAGTCGAAAGGCTTTGTAAAAATATCTGCTAGCTTATTTTTAGAAGGTATAAATTCTAAAACAATATCACCCTTGTTCACATGATCTCTAATAAAATGAAATCTAAGATCAATATGCTTTGTTCGAGAATTTTTTAAGGGGTTTTCAGAAATATAATTTGTAGGAGTATTATCACAATAAATAGGTAATTTATCAATATAAACACCCAAAAAAATAGAAGGTTTTCTTAATCCATAAACTTTGAGCATAACTACTAGTAGTAGAGATATACTCAGCTTCTACAGTAGATAAATCCACCGATAGTTGTTTCTTAGATGATTTAGAAATTAAACATTTTACTAGAAAATTAAACATACCTCATGTGCTTTTTTGGTTAATTCTACATCCACTAAAATTAGAATCAGAATAAGATGTTAAATAAAAACAGTTATATTTTGGATAAAATAAACTAGAATCAATAGTTCCTTTAACATATCTAATTATTCTTTTGAAATTTTTAAAATGAATTTATTTAGGATCTTCTTGAAATATAGTACATAAACAAACAATAAAAATGTTGTTGGGTCTAGATGCAATTAAATATAGCAAAATACCTATCACGCCTCTATAAATTTTAAAATCAATAGATTTACCTGATGCATCGATATCTAATTTACAATTATTGCCCATATAATTTTTCATAGATTTAGAGGAATCAAGACCAAATCATTTAACTAACTCTTTATCATACTTGGATTGATTAAGAAAAATTCCATCTTTTCTTTAAAAATTTTGAAGTCCAAGAAAGAACTTTAATTCTCCCATTAAACTCATGTAAAACTCAAAAGACATCAAATTAAAAAATTCATTATATATAATTTCACTAGATGATCCAAAAACTATATCTTCAACATAAATTTTAACAATTAAAATATCATTTGAAATTATTTTAATAAAAATAGTAGGATCAATATTGCCTTTCTTAAAACCATTATTTAATAAAAATAAAGAAAGCCTTTTATAACAAGCATGAGGTGTTTGTTTAAGACTATACAAAGATTTCGATAATTTAAAAACATGGTTGGGAAATTTTTCACTTTCAAAACTAGGGGGTTGAGAAACACAAACTTCTTCAATTATAAAACCATTTAATAAATCACTTTTCACATCCATTTGATATAATTTAAAACCTTGAAAACATGCAAAGGCCAACAAAATTATAATTTCCTGTAACCTAGAAATAGGTGATAAATAATCATCAAAGTCTATAACTTCTTGAGAATATCCTTAAACAAAAAGCCTTGATTTATTTTTAACAATTTGTTCATATTCATCCAGCTTATTTCTAAATATACACTTAGTTCCAATTACCTACTTATCCTCAGGAAATTCTACTAAATTCTAAACATTATTTCTAACAAATTGATTTAATTAATCTTGCATAGAAACAATCCGGTTTTCATATTCCGAAGCATCATTAACATTGAAAGTAACAAAATCAGAAATAAAAGCATAATTGGCACAAATATTTAAAATAGAATTTCTAGTTTTAACACTAGAAAAAAAATTTCCAATTACATTTTCAACAAGATGATCTTTATGAATCTTCCAAGATTTTGGATCAGGTTGAGAAGGATAATAACCCCCCTCAATTTATTCAATATTATCTTGAAGAATTTCTTCACCAAAATTAAAATATCTAAACTCATCATCAATAAAATTAGAATTAGAATTTAATTTAACATTATTTTCATCAAACATAACATTGATAGATTCTTTAATAATCATAGATCCTTTGTTATAAACTCTATAATCTTTACTATTATTAGAATAACCAAGAAAAATACCTTTATCACTCTTAGCACCAAATATATCTAAATTATTCTTTGAATTTAAAAAAAAACTTTACAACCAACAACTATAAAGTAACCAACTTTAGGTTTTTTATTTTTGAATAATTCATAAGGATTTTTCTTTATAAAAGATCTAATAAGAATTCTATTTGAAATATAACATGCAGAAAAAGTAGCCTCATCCCAATAAGAATTATATTTGAAATATAACATGTAGAAAAAATAGCCTCAACCCAAAAATATCTAGGAAAATTATATCCACTTAACATAGTTAGAGCAATTTCAATAGGAGTTCTAGTTTTCCATTCTACAACATCATTTTGCTGCGATGTTCTTGGAGCGAAGAAATTATGAAAATAGATATTCTTTTCAAAAAAATTTCAAAATCTAAATTATGAAATTTACCTCCTTTATCAATATAAATATAAATAATCATACAAAATTTTTAATTTTGAACTAATTTACAAAAATCAGTAAATCTAGAAAATGTATCATTTTTAAGAGTAAAAAAGTATACCCAAGAAAATCTATTATAATAATAAAAAATAACTAAGGTTTATTTCTTTCCACCAAGGTTAGAAATTCAAGTTGGGATAAATAAATCAATATACAATAACTATAAAGGCTTATTAGTACTTACCTGATTGATGGGTCTAAACCAAATTTTCTGTTACTTCCCTTTCATGCAGGCATCAAAAACATGAAATTGTTCTTTCTTAAAGAAAGGTAGTTGTAACACATTCTCATGTTTTGAGAGATTATGCAAAATTATGAAATTAACATGACCTAAAATTCTATTCCAAAGGATGTTGTCATTCTGTATAGCATTCAAACACTTAACATGTTAAATAGTTAGTTCAAAAAAATAAATATTATAAATATTATCTTTTTTGATTAGCATAAAATAATAAAGAATCATCTTCAAAAACTAAAAATTTATCATTTTGAAATTTAACTTCCATTTCATCATCATATAATTGTGATATACTAGTTAAATTATGTTTTAGGCCTTCAACATATAAAACTTTAGAAATAAAAGTAGAATTTACAATACCAACTTTACCAAAACCTTTTACTTTTCCTTTGGAATTGTCTCTAAATGTAATAGGGCCTCCATCACCTGTGTTTTAAGTGGTAAAATTTGATGGGTCTCTAGTCATATGACTAGAGAATTCACTTTACATTTACTATATGTAATTTTTGAGATATCGAAGGCATTTTTACTTATGCAGTGATGCCATGAATCACAAGTTAGAAAATTCTTTTCCATTTATAGTTTTCTCACTGGAATTATTTTATTCTGTACAAATCCAACTAGTTGTCAATGCATTTTTTTCCTTTTTATATTTGTCTTTATTATTATGTTTTGGACAATCGGGCTTGATATGACCTTTCTTCCTACACTCATAAAAGGTTACATTTGATGCATTGAAATATGTATCAAATTTATTATCTCCCTTATATTTTTCTTTTTGAGGGTTTCTTATAAATTGATTCTTGATTCCTTTCTTTTTCATTATTTTGTAAACTCCGGTCACAATATGAGGCATATCTTATTTTTCACAATCCTATAGATAAGAATCATAAGAGTTAGTAGAAAAAACATTATAGATTTAAAATCTACAACTTTTCTTTTTGTAGTCTCCTCATCAATTATGTTCTTCAATTCGACTTCATATTGGAGTAGTGATCTAATCAATTCATCAAGTGCATACTCTTTTATATTATTACTTTCATTAATGACAACCTTCTTTCCATGCAATTTATTTGGTAATTATTATAGGACTCTTTCAATAAGTACTGGGTTTTCCATAACTTCTCTCTGTGAATTCATTTCATTCATAATGATTGTGAATCTATGGAACATTTGGTTTACTGTTTCATCTTCACCCATCTTGAAGTCTTGGTACTCAAAACGAAGCATTCCAAGTTTATTACGGATTAGTTTGTTAGAGCCAAGGTGAGTAATTTTTAGAATCTTCTATATTTCATGAGCTATCTTACAAACAAACTCATGACTAAAAAAACTTATGTTAATAGAACAATATATAATATTAACAACTTTATAATTTAAAATATATCTAGCAGCATCATTTCTTGTAAGAGTATCTGGGTCATCTTCATGCATTGTTTACTATTTTTACATGATAGACCAGTGTTCAATACTCAACTATTTGATGTAAGTCTCTATTTGGGATATCTAGTAGCCATAATCATTGCCATCAAAATATGGTGGCTTTTTAAGAATCCAAACATCATTCAAGATCAATCCTTCCATGTGATAAGATATTTATCCTTAGACTCTGAGGTCTAGGAATATGTTAACACAATTAAATATAAAAGTAGACTCTATAAAAGGGTTAACTAATTCCAAAATAAATAACCTATGATACTAATATTTGGTATCGAGAAAGATAATGATAGACTTAATCTATTCTTATGAAGGTATTCCTATAATACCAATTGTTAGGTCAGAATGGGTAATGGAAGATGGTCTAGAGGGGAGTGAATAGACTAGATTAAAATATTTAAACAAATAAATTGATTAATTAAATTAATTATCAAAATTAATTATTAAGGTTAATTAGCAGTGAAAAAAGTAAATAACACAAGGATGTTTTTTATAGTAGTTCGGTCCAAAGTGGGCCTACTCTACTCTTATACCTCTATAATCGGTGAGAGATATGTGTGCACTAAAAATGATTTTTAAGGGGGAATCATAACCCAATTACAAAATCCTTTTATATTGGAGGGATAACCATGACACTAACTTTTGTATGGGGAGTCACAACCCTTACAACCCGACTTTATATAAAGGTAGTCACAACTTGAATAGTCCTAACTTTAGATACAAAGAGTCACAACCCTTAGATCATGAATTTAGAATCCACGAGTGAAAACCCGAAGAAAAAGAATAACAAATAATGATTTTGTGTTTAAAAGAATAAACAGAAAATAGAGTGAATGTGAGAGATGAGAAATAGTGTTACAGACTCAGAACCAGATGAATGAGAATATAAAATATTAAAGAACATGTATTGGTTGTTGATATTTGAATTAACATGTCTTTTCAAGGCAATTGTAGTCGAAGCATAAATAATCTGGTACTTGTGAGAACTTATGGGTGATGAAACAAAGTGTCTCAGGATGTTTCAAATGCATAACAGATTCAAATTTGACAACAATTTATCTTTAAAAAACAAAGTATTAAATATGTTAGCCAATGTGTATATGTTTTTTTATTCTTGCTATATATATAGAGAGATAGAGATAGAGAGAGAATAAATATTTAGCAGTTGCAGCAGCTCTTCTACCTTCAAAAATTCAAAATAAATTGATTCAATAGCTTTCATAAATATCTCTATAAAAATCACAGCACTGTTTCCTCTTTATTCCTATAGAATCAGTCTCTAATAAAATCATTGAAAAATAATTTGAAAAAGACCTTTGATACAATCTCCAGAATAATAGAAGCATTCAATGATTTTAAAACACCCATTTAAATCCATTCAAACCTATTTAAATTTATTCAAAATAGTTCCTAAAAACTAGCAGCACAAGATGAAAGTAAATGTGAATATTTGAATTTAAATAAACTTGAAACCACCAAATTTATTGGAAAAAGATGTTGAAATAATTTTATTAATTTTTTTCTTTAAATAATGAAAAAAACATTAAAAAACCTTCAATCAAAATATTTAGATTTAATTTGAATTTATCCAGTAGAAAAGCCATTGAAAATAATATATATATATATGCAGAAATCAATTTTTAACATTAAAGCAGAGAATGAACAGTAACGTAGGGTATAAATAGTAACATATGGTTTTCCAACCATACTTGGCAGAAATGAATAGCAATGTAACATAGGGTATGAATAGTAACATAGCATAGGGAATTAATAGTAATGTAGGGTTTCCCAACCATACTTTACGGAAATGAACAGTAACGTAACGTAGGAAATGAACAGTAATGTAGGTTTACCCAACCATACTTTACGGAAATGAACAATAACGTAACATAGGGTATAAATAGTAACATAGCATAGGGTAAGAATAATAATGTTGCGTAAGATATGAATAGTAACGTATCATAGGGTATGAATAGTAATGTAGGGTTGACTAACCATACTTTTCACTATTTCAAAAGTAGTGTTGTTGAACCATACTTTGAGAAAAACTGAACAACATACTTTTAAAAAATTCAACGAATTTTTAAGGGCTCTAAATAAAAGATTCAGACTTTGGTCAAAAATAGTTATTTTTGTAAAAATTATTTTCCTTTCAAAAAATCATAAATAAAATAAATTTGACATCTAGAACTCCCAAAATTGTTGAAAAATAGAATAAAAAACATTCTGTAAAACTGTAGCTGTGAAACAACATTATAGAACTTCAAATAATTAAATGACCATCGAAATGACATTTTTAGACTTTTATGAAAACTAATAAAATCAATATAAACATGTTTTATTTCTAAAAAATCAAGTTTCATGCAAATATTATATATTTATAAGTTGAAGTAAAATAAATACAGAAAGTTTTAAAACTACAGACTGTAAAATCTCTAAAAATACAGTAGAAACTTCATTGAATTTTTAGAGTACTAAAAAAGAATTTTTAGACTTCCTTATAAACTAATGAAGTTTAAATAAATCTCTTATCTATACAACATGATAATAATAAAATAAATATAAATATTTTAGTTTAATATATCATCAAAATATAGATTTTTTTTTTTAAAAAATTATATGTAATCAAACAAAATCATAAAGGGTTAAAAAACAAATGTAAAATCATATGTAATCAAACAAAAGAAAAACATAAAAAAATATAATCTCTTTATAACAATATATCATTAAGCAGGTTTCACACTCATGTCGTCAATATATATGTTTGATACATATTTCTTTGACTATCTTAAATAAACTCATCGTTACACTATGGTTATGAAATTTAATGTGACAGTTCTACTTCAATCAAAGGGTCGAGATGTCAACTTCCATTAATATGGAAGTGAAAAATCATTCCTTAACTTATTTATTAATAACATGTCATTTGTGACACACCCAAAAAAGCAAAATTCACCATGAATTATTATCATCATGGTTTACTACAATACATCTAAGTGTACGAGTCATGAAATATATTAATAATAATCTTAAAGTCTAAGAACCATTACACACACTCGCAAATAGAAACATCCAATAACATATAAACATGTGGAATTCTCAATGGTGGGTCTATTCACATAATCTCCTATATTGAAGATTACTAGGTTCAAACTTCATGAGAAAAAGTCTCATCTTCTTATGATTACTCGAACCTAACATCCAACATACCATGTACCCCATCATAGAGTGTTATTTAACCATATAACTAAGTTTAAGAATACCATCATGGAATTTCAAGGTTCTCATCATAGTGGGAAGCTATTACATCATTTTAAATATGTTGGATACTCTATGACATTATCACATAAATTATATACAGAATAACAATCAATATGTGATAAGCTAATTATATTAATATTCACTTATTTGAATATACATTTAATCTAAATTACAAAGCAGTTGGTTTTAGGGAACCAACTCCAACAGAATCCCTCTTTCACTTAAGGAAACTATTAGAGACTGGTTATTTCTCACATGATAAACATGTTTTTTCTAAGTATGGATATAACTATTAGGCCTACTATGTTTTTGTGACTAGGTTTGATAAAGCCACAATTCTATATAGAAAATATGCTTACTAAAAAATTACTACCTTGAAAAAATCCCTCAAGTAGTGATATAATTGAGTATCCCCTTTTTGTTCCCATATCAAAATCCTGACATTACAACTAAGTGTATAATCAAAACTTATCATAATAATGACAAAACTATTTATTTTGGTATAACCCAAAATCAGAATAGGACATTGATAAATTTCTTCTTAAGCTGCATAAAAAACTATAACAAACTTGGATACAGTTGATATGGAAAACACAAGCTGAAATAAGTTTTTATTTTATATTAATTTAGCTTTATCTATGATACTACATCAAATTGAACTAAGTGAATACATGTGTTTAATTCCCTTGATCACTAGTATTCCAACTTCTTCTAACACCAGGAACTCATCTAGTATTTCAAGTACCGTAAAATATTTATAACTACAAGTTGATACAAGTATGTTGGATCTATTTGATATTCAACTATTATGAATTATGCACCAATAATATCAAACTTCAGTACATATCATGGCATATGAGATAAATTCCTAGAACTTAAGCTTGTGAAATTCTTTTAATCTCAATAACCTTTTCATAATCCCATGCATGTTATATTGGAAGGATTATATGTCGATAACAATTCAGTCTTGAATTATTTAAACTTGTATTTTTTAATACTTTCTTAATATATATACAATGACTAGATTTAAAAAACTCATGGATCTATTTTATAGATCTTGTTCCTAGAACATAGTTTCTACTTACTTAGAGAGATTCATATTTGGTCTTAACAAATTGGTAAGATGTAACATTTTTTTTCTATATGTTATCTATATATTTATCTTGAAAACTTATGGTGCTCTCACCAACTTGTTAGAGACACATGTCACTCATTCATTATAAATGAATATTTTATGATCACTATGCATGATTTATTCATAAATTAATTTATGAAATCCACATATCTCATTGGAATTTATTGTTTTCCCTGACCCTTTCTAGTTATGCCTTGCAGATATATACCATAGGGTCTCATTTTAGTCGGGTCATATAGAAATATCCTATAAGGATTCTTCTATTTAGGTGTCCTTAACTATCAATAGCCCAATATGATGATCATATAATTATGCTTTGATAGGTATAATTCAAAAGGATTTTATTCATTATGATTGGTTTATAGGTTCTTTCATAGAATAAACCTTTCAATAATAAATCATGCTTTATTAGTACCATATTGTATAATCTATATCCAGTTTTTCTTGAATACTCATAAGTAGTATCAAGTATTTGAAACATTCAAGATATAAAGTCATTAAGTATTGATTCATGGTGTCCATTACTTGAATTTATACATAATTTTCAACCTTATCATATTTCTATTTACTAATAATTTGTTGGAATATTTATTCTGAAATAATAATATATGTATCACCCACCACAGTGAACATAAACCACTTATTTGGTTATGAATGACTTCATAGTATGTGTCTTTGGAACTAATCCTCCCACTATGCCCAGTGGAATCCGGTATTCTTATGTCAACCCATGTACATCGAGATCCTTAACCCATAGAAGTTAATTATACTCCAATTATCCATAAAGAGATAGTCTTCCTTTATGGAAATATATCCAGTCTTGACTAGACGTTAATATCCTTAGTGGCTATAGGATCATTAACTCAGATACACCTTAGTGTTTGATGTTCGTTTGTAACTAAAGCTATATTTTAACAAACAGTTTTCATTAAAAACTTGTGGTAGTGTCCTAATATATTCTTATTATATCACAATTGATATGGTGTCCATTAGTCAATATAGTTTGCATATGGTTCGTTGTTGTACTTCTATTTTCAAAACATGTCTTGGAAAAATTATGGAAGATTTGAAATATATATGACTCATTATTGATCTTCCTTTTACTACTATCATGATATTAATGTATATAAGGAAATTTGAGTTTGGGAATACCTTTAATACACATGTATGATCAATGATTACTTGGATAAGATGTTCTATGACAAACCAGCTTAGAGATTCCTCAATATTTACCCAATGCACTCATTTACTTCACTAGACATTTATAAAATATCTTAAAGGAATATCATGAAGTATATGAAGTTACCTTTAGCTTTATAATAGTTCACATGACTATGTTAAACTAAATCTTAAAATAATTGTGGAATACTATTATTTAAAAATGTCTCTTTATCTAAAATATGATATGAAGTTTTTTTTATATCCAGTATCTCAACTCAATTGAGACTAAAACACTTTTATGGGTACAAACAAGTTAAATACTTCTGTTTTATTTGATACAAAATTATCTTTCTACAATATTTAAGATTATTAAATTTTATATCCATCATTCATTGCACTAGATATCTATGATTCATGGGTTACTTAACCATAAGTTTAGTATTAAAGTACCATAAAAACATTTATTCCAAATGTGAAAGAATTTACTATTGTGTCTATCTCTACACAAAGATAAATGTTTTGTTTATACTCAAACTCAAATCAATACATTTTGGAAATGAGAATTAGTGAACTCCACTTGGGTGATGTAGAAATCTCTCTTTATTAGATCCTTTTGAACTCTATAACCTTTCTATTATTTCAAATTTCCTATATTTAAATACATTTACATTGTAATCATATTGTATTTTAATTCACAAGTGGTGAATCAAAACATGATAAATATACCTAAAGTGGATGCAATTGATTACTTCTTAAATTCATTGCAATTTATTTTCTAGTGTCCATTATTTCCACATAATAAGAAAATAACATCATGTTCATTCTTTTATCTTTAAATATTTTGTCTATTTAAAGAAAACTATAAAGGATATTTTGGCTTTATATTAGCCATGGGATCTTCAACCATGTCTTTCAAACTTTTCACCATTAGGGGCGGAGAAACATGCTTCAACCAATCCTTATCTGTTTGGTGAAGTATGGTCAAAATATTCCTGAGTAACTTATCCATTTCATTTATTTGGTCTTGTACAAATAAGTATAACCTTGGTGGTTATGATAATAAAATAATATTAATGAATTATTACTTATCCAAGTGGAAGCCCAATTTTACTAACTGAACAATATACCCAAGAATTTTGAAACCATGATCAGAAGATATATTCCTTTCTTCCATTTTACATCGATACAGTGCATTGACAATCTTATTTATTTCTAGTATTTACTTCTCTTTAACAAGAAAAAGAAGATGATATATTATGGTGTAAGTATCAATGTTCTTATGTTGTACCATAAACTTTTTGGACATTATTGATAGTATAATACAATAAACATAGGAAGCATCATCTACATATCTCTGGTAGGTATACTTTTCAGAATTTCTCACCTTCTAGGGTAGAATAACAATAATAGATAATTCCAATACATAATACACTTTTTCTGATAATAATGCATTGCATAAACGATTGTACCATCTATAGAAATTTTTATTTGTAAGGACATACCCTGAGTTAAGGAATGATCACAATGTTTTTATGGTTTTGCTTGTCACTCTTCCTCTACAATAATTAAAATTGATGATTATAACTTTACTTCATTACAAATTATGAGAGCCTATAATAATTTTAATTTTATTAAGACTTACTATTTTATAAAGTCTCAAAACCCTCACCATTGAACTCAGAATGTCTAGTTGCATGGAAATTCTAGTGGAAATGATCCACATTTCTCTTCTTTATAATCTTGATAATGGCTATGAAAACAATAATAAGGGATTTAGGTATGAATTCTTATCAACTAAAAATTGGTAGCTCCTTGAATCGTTGAGTGGACTCCCCAATCCAGAAATCCTAATTGGGATTTCCTTAACACCTACCTCCAAATTTGTATTGAACAAACTATGGACGTTAAATTCAATACAAGTTTGGTTAAGTATACCCATCATCTTAGTTAAGACTCCCTGATAATTAAAAATTTCCTCGAATATGGCCTAAAATAATACTTTAACTATGGTTTCATCTTAATTTAGATGATGAAAGGTGTAATGAATTAATATTAACTAGTGGGATTTTGTTTTATTTGGCATAATTTTTTTATCCTTTACATGTATTTTTAATATTAACTATATTTTACTTAAGTAATTAACCATGTTTTAATAAAGCATTTATGAATAATTCATTTAATTAAATTCAATATTTACATATTATTTCATATACTTATGTGATCATGGTCTTGAATTCATAAAATAAATCATGTATAAGACATAAATAAAATAAATAATTGTAATGATCATGAGATTTATATAATGGTTGATTTATTGAGAAGACAATAAATCAACATATGACCCTAGGGATAAACTCTCTATGTCGGTCTTGGCATGAGTTGCGACATCCCACCAATCCACCTATGTATCTCCTATGTTGGTTTAGTCTTGATTTCATCTTAAACCACCTTTTCATTGGATCCACCTTAAATTTACTCCATGAACCCTCATACACTTATTCAATTACATATGTTTTATAACTCACATGTAGGTGAGGGGATTCAAATGATTGGTTAATGGGAATTACATAAAAAAATTGGACACACATGTCCTACATAACAAAAGAGAGGTGAATGAATCACATTCCATAATAGTTAATTTAATAATAAAAAATTAAAAAAACCATGTAATAAAATTAAATTAAATAAAAAAATACATAAGTCTGGTCAAATATCATGATCGATCATATTCATTCAATGATTACGCAATTAAAACAAATAGCTAACATTCATTTCTAATCATTCTTTAATAAGATAAAATGTGCACAAATTAATTTGATTAATTGTCTTGTTAATCAATTTATTTATTTTATCTTATTTCATCTAATCGTCATGAAATTAAAATATTATATGATTTTAAATAAAATAAAATATGTTATTTTATTTAAAACTCAATAAAATAGTACACAACTTTATATTTGGAAGAAACTTGATGATTACCTATCTGAACAACTTAGTATGGTTTTAATTGTAAACAATTCACTCATACGACATATTGTGTACATGACATGTTCCATAATTTCATGTTGTGTACTGTAAATTTAATTTCATATTATAAGGACCCAGCCTTAAACCTTACTTAATCTTGAGTTATTACAAGATTACACATTGAGGATCTTTTCGGGTTTAGAGTTTTAGAGAATTAGATCATAAAACTTGCATTACATTCCACATATAAACAAAGTGGTTACATAAAGATAGTATTCTTCATTCCCATCAATGGAAACATATTTAAAATAAAACATGGATTATTTCTTGACACTTCCTTGACACTATCATCATATCATGTACCTTTCCCTTGACCTGTGAAAAACATTTCAAAAAACTTGGGATGAGCATAAAAAGCTCAGTAAGGGATATAAAAATATGGAAAGGAAACATGTGTACATATATACATAAGAATGAGATCATACTTTACCCATAAAACATAATAACTTTAACATACCTCATCAAATCATGAATAAATCATAGAAATCATAAGACATAAAGGTAACTTGAGGCATTCATAACATCCTTACGTAGGGAGTAACCCTCTTGGTTACATTTGGAATACCCATCACAGTATATTCCCTAAATATCTTCGGAGAAACCTTAACGTTTCACTCCTTCGCGTTACCCAATGCATTGGAGAGCTATATCGGGCTCACCCACCCTTAGTTTATCACGAAACCACCCGTATTCATAATAATGCCCAAGAACCTCAACATAATCATATCACATAAAACATGCATAAAGGAAACATAACATTTCCACCTTTCAATCACAAGATATCAATACAACACATTGATATAAAAACATTATGAAAAACATTTTCAATACCAAAATAAAAGAAAAGTAAAACATGGTATTTATTTTTCTTTTAAAAACAAGGTATGTCTTGTAGAGGAAGCCGAAACTCAAATAACGGTCACATCGGCGGAGAAGTCGTTGTCGCTGCATACGTACGACAAAAACATTCCCTTTTGTCGTTTAGTAAAACGCTTCGTATAAAAAATATTCCTTTTGGATAAACGTAAAATTCAAAGGGGTTTATACACCGTATAAAATAAGGTTGTGTATAAAACAAAATATGCCTCAATGAAAGGAGATTGAGACGAAGTCCCATACCTCGGGTCCGACTTGACTCGATCGTTCTTTAATGTCCTGAATAATAAACTTGAGTTAATTTATACTTGCTTAAGAACCTTTTTCAAGTTCATTATTCCTTTTATATCACTTATTACCATGTCATTAACACTATGTAATTATTTAAGTTAATAATGGTCATTTTAACGATCATTGGTACTTGAGTCAAAAATAAACCTTTTATAATTACAATTTGTTCATGTATCCATTATATACAGAATGGTATTCATGATGTAGATATCATATATGTCATATATATCTAGTAAATTCATGCATTTATAATATTACATAATCATTTAGAGGTAAGAAATGAAATGCACCGTTCAGGGAGACGGTAAGCCGTACGTACGCATGAACGCTACTTTCATTTCTATTTCGTATTTTTATAGAATGGAATCATAATTATATAAAGGTATATTATAATTACAGTGTAATATCATATATAATATCATAGTTCTATCCTTTATACATCCCACATATGGTATTTAACGAATCAAATAACTTTGAGGGGGCGGTAGTCCGCACTTCCTTAAATGAAGATATCGCGTTTACCCATAATGGAAACCATAATGGTATGACCAAAAATAAAAATAAATAAGCTTAAGGAAAACATAAACATATTATATATCATATATAAATATAGTTACATCTTAATGGACACCTTTAAAGGTGTTAAAAGAATGTTTAACAATCATCGTTTCGGGAGGCATAAATTCACCATCCACGAAAACAGTATGTTCGTTAACCATTAGATGTAGGTGTGTGTAAGTGTAGATTGAATCCATATTATAACAACATCCTAGTATATTTAGGATACTGGAGTTGTTACAAAAGAAAATAATAAAAAGAGTTTAGGGGGTTGGAGAAGCAAAATAAAACAAAAGGACTCAAAAGAAGACATTACCTTAAAATCGGGTAACTCCCTTTGGTTTGAGCTCAAAGGCTTCCTTGGGAAGACTTATGCCCAAAGTGAGGCTTCAAGGAGTAAGAGAGGGAAGTGGAGAGACAAAATGGGCAGGGTTTGGCCGAGCCAAAGGCTTTGGGAGTATGGGTAAGGAGGTAGAGGTGGGGGCCTTTTATAAGTGGAGAGGAGAGGCACTCTTGGAAAGTAAAGATAAGTTACTTTATTTTAAAATGAGTTTCGGATTAAAAAGGTCCCAAATTTATATAATTCTATTATAAGGTGATAAGGGTTTTAAATCCACTCATCCAATTGGTTTTTTCCATGTTTAGGTTTTAGATTTTACATTAACTTTCCATTTTATTTAAATCGTTAAATAATGAGGTCATCGCTGCATCATCATGATGTCATAAATAATTTAATTTATTTAATGTCTAAAAATTATAAACAAAATACTATGATGTAGGAAATATTTTTATATTTCTAATGAATATTTATAGTCAAAAATCTGACTTGTATAACCCCATATAAAAATTGTTTTAGTAACATAACTCATGTTTGTGTCATTTTTACTTTAACATTAAATAAAAAGTTATTTATGTCATTTCCCGACCAAAGTGGATCCATGGGGTCCCCAAGTTGACCCATGGCTTTTATTGGTCTGACATGACACAACCAATGAGGGTAGGACATGTTTCAAGCTCATCTCATTTTATTAAAGCATTATTTTTACCTTAAACTACACTAATTACCTCTAATCGCGATTAAAAACTTATTAAGTTACTATTCACCAAAAAATTATTATAATCTCATTGAACCACATTTTACTTTTTAATGACAACCATGTATGTCGTATTTTTGAAATTAAAAACACAAAGATGGAAAAATTTCATTTAAACGGAAAAATCAGTTTTTATAAGTACCACTTAGTGGTTTCACTATTCATCAAAAATTGAAGTTTTTCAGAAAATTACCAAAAATTCACCCTAAGATATATTTGATATTACGAATTCAAAAATGAAGTCTATTTTACAAAATTAAAAACATATAAGTCACATTAATTAATTTAATAATTAATTCCCGCTGTCATGACAAATAGCGTGTTTTTATGAAACAATAAGTATCAAAAGATTGACACTATTTTAAGTCCAATTTCAAATTGAAATTGATTCCAATGACCACCATTGGATAAAATGGTAAAAATATATTCTAATTTCACTTAAAAACCAATTCAAAAGATAATCTAATCATATAAATAAATTATATTAATAAGAGGTTTTGAATTAAAATACAACATTTTTCACTATTCATTAAAAAATGAACTTTATCAGAAAAATACCAAAAATTCACACAAAGTAAATTTTGATGTCCCAATCATAAATAATAATTTTATTTTGACAAACATAGCTTATAAAATTGTCAAAAGATAGATTTGAAAAGGGTTTTCCATCAAAAGGCAGTAAAACAATCTTTTAAGAATATTAGTGTATTCCATGCATAAGATTGTATTTATTTTCATTTTAAGCCTCTAAAACACTATCTTAATCATTAATAGACATAGATAAAAATATATATTATTCATTACTTACTTGGTATGTTACATCCTTCCCCCCTTTAGAAAATTGCATCCCCGCAATTTATTTACTTATCGAATAAATGGGGGTACTTATCCCTCATTGCATTTTCAGATTCCCATGTTGCCTCTTCCATCATGTGGTTTTCCCACAAAACCTTTACCTGATTAATCACCTTATTCTGTAACACTTGCTCCCTGTGGTCAAGAATCTGGACCGGTTGTTTCTCATATGATAGGTTCTCTTCCAGCTGAACTACCTCTGGACTCAAAACATGAGATGGATCTGGCATATACTTTCTCAACATCGAAACGTGAAAAACATTGTGTACCTGAGATAAACTCGGAGGTAAAGCCACCCGGTATGAAACTGATCCAACTCTCTCCAGAATTTCATATGGTCCAATAAACCTTGGACTCATCTTTCCTTTCTTACCAAATCTCATCACACTTTTCCAAGGAGAAACCTTGAGAAAAACATGATCACCTACCTCGAAAGATAGATCCTTCATCCGGTTATCCGCATAACTCTTCTGCCTGCTCTGAGCTGTTCTCATGTGCTTCTGAATCAGTTGAACTTTTTCTGCCATCTCTTCTACCAATTCTGGTCCCAACAACTTCCTTTCACCCACTTCATCCCAGAAAGCTGGAGTTCGACACTGCTTCCCATATAATGCCTGAAATGGTGCCATCTGTATACTGGAATGAAAACTATTATTATATGAAAATTCAACCAAAGAAAGATGTTGGTACCAACTTCCCTGATAATCCATAGAACAAGCTCATATCATATCCTCCAAGGTCTGAATTGTTCGTTCTGACTGCCCATCTGATTGAGGATGAAAAGCTGTACTAAAATTTAATTCAGTACCCAACGACTTCTGAAGGCCTTTCCAAAAGTTATAAGTGAACCTGGGATCACGATCAGATACAATGGAGAGAGTAACTCCATGTAACCTGACTATCTCTTTAAGATACAAATGGGAAAGTTGATCTAGGGAAAAGTATCTCGTATAGCAAGGAAATGAGCAGATTTAGTCAAGCGATCAACAATAACCCAGATTGCATTATTACCTCGAGATGTCTTCGGTAATCCCACAACAAAGTCCATGTATATATTCTCCCATTTCCACTCTGGCACTGGTAAAGGCTGAAGAATCCCTTTCGATAACTGCCGCTCTACTTTAACCTGTTGACATGTCAAACACTTCACAGTAAAATCAACAATATCTCTTTTCATTCCATCCCACTAGTAATACTCCCGCAGATCTCTGTACATCTTAGTACTGCCAAGATGAACTGAAAACGGAGAACTATGAGCTTCACATAACAACTCTCTCTTCAACTGTGAATCACAAGGCACACACAATCTCTTCCCAAATCTCAAAACGCAATCATTATCAATGTTGAATTCAGGCAACTTACCTTTCTGAACCAGCTCTACCTTTTTCTGCAACTCACTGTCTTGCTTCTGTGCTTGCTTGATTCTATCTGATAGAGATGATCTCACTGATACCTGAAACAAAATAGAAGAAATTCCTGCACCAACAACTTCTATGCCAAATTTCATCAAATCCTTAACCAAAGGATCACGTTCCAAATGCAACATTGCTAATGAAGCATTACTTTTTCGACTCAAAGCATCAGCCACTTTATTTTCTTTTCCCGGATGGTAATGAATTGTACAATCATAATCCTTGATTAATTCTAGCCATCTCCTTTGTCTCATGTTCAACTATTTCTGAGTGAATATATACTTTAAACTTTTGTGATCAGTATATATTTCACACTTTACTCCATACAAATGATGCCTCCAAATTTTTAAAGCGAAAACAACAACATCTAATTCCAAATCATGTGTAGGGTAATTTACCTCATGAGTTTTCAACTATCGTGAAGCATAAGCAATTACCTGATCATTCTGCATTAGGACGCAACCAAGTCCTTTCAATGAAGCATCACTGTAGATAACAAACTCACCATTCCTGGAAGGTAGTTCCAAAACTGGAGCATTCACCAATCTTCTTTTCAATTCCTGAAAACAATCATCACATTATTTTGTCCAGATAAACTTAACACCCTTCCGAGTTAGCTTAATCATTGGACTAGATAACCGTGAAAAATTTCTAACAAACTTTTGGTAATAGCCTGCCAAACCAAGGAAGCTACGAATCTCAGTTACATTTGTGGGTCTTGGACAGTCTTCCACAACTTTTGTTTTTGCAGGATCAACAGTTATCCCATCTTTAGAAACAATGTGACCAAGGAAAGAAATTTGTTTCAACCAAAACTCACACTTTCTGAATTTCCCATAAAATTTCTTTTCTTTTATGGTTTGAAAGATAACCCTTAAATGTCTTTCATGCTCTTCTTTAATTTTAGAAAACACCAAAATATCATCAATAAAAACCACTACAAACTTATCCAAGAACTCATGGAAAATTCTATACATTAAGTCCATGAATACAGCAGGTGCATTGGTTAGCCCAAAAGGCATTACTACAAATTCATAGTGGCCATATCTTGTACGGAACGCGGTCTTCAGAACGTCTGCTTCCTTTACCTTCAGCTGATGGTACCCCGATCTCAAGTCAATCTTTGAAAAATACTGAGCTCCCTAGAGCTGATACAACTTCATTTGATGGCCCGACATCTGCTGAAGTAGTTTCAAAGGATTTCACCACCCCTTTCTGCTTGTAGTCTAACTGCTTCCCATCACTCAAGCTCTTTGTCGGACACTCATTTGCATAGTGACCCATCTCATTGCACTTATAACATTTCACTAACTGTAAATCAAATTTGGTCTTACCTTCACCTTGATCCTTTTCAGTGCAATCACGAGCCTTATGTCCCATCTTACCACATCGGTAGAACTTTCCAGAATTCATAAGACATTCCCCAGCATGCCTTTTGCCACATTTATCACAAGCTGGAAACTTAGTTTTCTTACCATCAGACTTTTTTGAAGAATTCTTACCTTTCTACTGCCACCTCGGTATCTTATTCTGTTGGTTGTTATAGAACACTTGATCATCGGAAAACTCCATTTTCACCTTCTCAGCACATCGAACAAGCTTTTCATAACTTTTAAACTCACGAGAAGCTAATTCCCTTCGATATTTTGGCTTTAATCCTGAGTAAAAACGATTGATTTTACTATCAAGGTCTCGGATAAAATTTGGAGCATACCTTGCCAATCGAGTGAACCTTTCTTCATAGGTAGCCACTGAGTCTTCCTCTTGCCTCAATTCCAAGAATTGATTTTCCATCCTAATTCGAACAGCCTTAGGAAAATACTTCTCAATAAACATACCTTTGAATTCATCCCAGTCAAGATCATAAATCTCATCGGCATCCCTGATATTTTTAACCATAGACCACCACTGATCTGCCTCACCCTCCAAACAGTAAATAGCAAGACTAACCTTTTGATTGTCTGAACACCCCATGACATAAAAAATCTTCTCCAGTGCTTTAATCCACCCTTCAGCTAGCACAGGGTCAGATGATCCTCTGAATGATGGGGGATGTTGCCTCATGAAATGTTCCACCACTAACATGTTCCTCTGTGGTTGATCTGGCTGATCTCATGTATGGATACCACCGCCATTTATCGCTTGAGTCAACTGCACCATTACTGTAATAAACTGTTCAGTTCCAATTCCGACCATCTCAGGATGCTGATTCGGAAGGTTATTTCCTTCAATATGCCTTCCTAGCACTGCTTCCCCGTTTCCTCTGCGGAAAACCATTCTGAACAAACATGTCTTAGATGAGGCAACATGGTAATCTTCAAATACTATATCATTTCAAAAAAAAATATTTTTGGATAATCATTTAATAGAATTCTAACTCCTAAAGTTATCTAAACCGACCTCTGATACCAACTATAAGTCCCCAGCCTTAAACCTTACTTAATCTTGAGTTATTACAAGATTACACATTGAGGATCTTTTCGGGTTTAGAGTTTTAGAGAATTAGATCATAAAACTTGCATTACATTCCACATATAAACAAAGTGGTTACATAAAGATAGTATTCTTCATTCCCATCAATGGAAACATATTTAAAATAAAACATGGATTATTTCTTGACACTTCCTTGACACTATCATCATATCATGTACCTTTCCCTTGACCTGTGAAAAACATTTCAAAAAACTTGGGATGAGCATAAAAAGCTCAGTAAGGGATATAAAAGTATGGAAAGGAAACATGGGTACATATATACATAAGAATGAGATCATAATTTACCCATAAAACATAAGAACTTTAACATACCTCATCAAATTATGAATAAATCATAGAAATAATAAGACATAAATGTAACTTGAGGCATTCATAACATCCTTACGTAGGGAGTAACCCTCTTGGTTACGTTTGGAATACCCATCACAGTATATTCCCTAAATCTCTTCGGAGAAACCTTAATGTTTCACTCCTTCGCGTTACCCAATGCATTGGAGATCTATATCGGGCTCACCCGCCCTTAGTTTATCATGGAACCACCCGTCTTCATAATAATTCCCAAGAACCTCAACATAATCATATCACATAAAACATGCATAAAGGAAACATAACATTTCCACCTTTCAATCACAAGATATCAATACAACACATTGATATAAAAACATTATGAAAACCATTTTCAATACCAAAATAAAATAAAAGTAAAACATGGAATTTATTTTTCTTTTAAAAACAAGGTATGACTTGTAGAGGAAGCCGAAACTCAAATAACGGTCACGGTGGCGGAGAAGTCGTTGTCGCCGCATATATACGACAAAAACATTCCCTTTTGTCATTTAGTAAAATGCTTCATATAAAAAAGATTACTTTGGGATAAACATAAAAGTCAAAGGGGTTTATACACCGTATAAAAGAAGGTTGTGTATAAAACAAAATATGCCTCAATGAAAGGAGATTGAGACGAAGTCCCATACCTCGGGTCCGACTTGACTCGATCATTCTTTAATGTCCTGAATAATAAACTTGAGTTAATTTCTACTTGCTTAAGAACCTTTTTCAAGTTTATTATTCCTTTTATATCACTTATTACCATGTCATGAACACTATGTAATTATTTAAGTTAATAATGGTCATTTTAACGATCATTGGTACTTGAGTAAAAAATAAACCTTTTATAATTACAAGTTGTTCATGTATCCATTATATACAGAATGGTATTCATGATGTAGATATCATATATGTCATATATATCCAGTACATTCATGCATTTATAATATTACATAATCATTTAGAGGTAAGAAATGAAATGCACCGTTCATGGAGACGGTAAGCCGTACGTACGCATGAACACTACTTTCATTTCTATTTCGTATTTTTATAGAATGGAATCATAATTATAAAGGTATATTATAATTACAGTGTAATATCATATATAATATCATAGTTCCATCCTTTATACATCCCACATATGGTATTTAACGAATCAAATCACTTTGAGGGGGCGGTAGTCCGCACTTCCTTAAATGAAGATATCGCGTTTACCCATAATGGAAACCATAAAGGTATGAACAAAAAGAGAAATACAGAAGCTTAAGGAAAACATAAACATATTATATATCATATATAAATATAGTGACATCTTAATGTCCACCTTTTAAGTTGTTAAAAGAATGTTGAACAATCATCGTTTCGGGAGGCATAAATTCACCATCCACAGAAACAGTATGTTTGTTAACCATTAGATGTAGGTGTGTGTAAGTGTAGTTCGAATACATTTTATAAAAACATCCTAGTATATTGAGGATACTTTAGTTGTTACAAAAGAAAAGAATAAAAAGAGTTTAGGGGGTTGGAGAAGCAAAATAAAACAAAAGGACTCAAAAGAAGACATTACCTTAAAATCGGGTAACTCCCTTTGGTTTGAGCTCAAAGGCTTCCTTGGGAAGACTTCTTCCAAAAGTTAGGCTTCAAGGAGTAAGAGAGGGAAGTGGAGAGACAAAATGGGCAGGGGTTGGCCGAGCCAAAGGCTTTGGGTGTGTGGGTAAGGAGGTAGAGGTGGAGGCCTTTTATAAGTGGAGAGGAGGGGCACTCTTGGAAAGTAAAGATAAGTTACTTTATTTTAAAATGAGTTTCGGATTCAAAAGGTCCCAAATTGATATAATTCTATTATAAGGTGATAAGGGTTCTAAATCCACTCATCCAATTGGTTTTGTCCATGTGTAGGTTTTAGATTTTACATTAACTTTCCATTTTATTTAAATCGTTAAATAATGAGGTCATCGCTGCATCATCATGATGTCATAAATAATTTAATTTATTTAATGTCTAAAAATTATAAACAAAATACTATGATTTAGGAAATATTTTTAGCTTTCTAATGAATATTTATAGTCAAAAATCTGACTTGTATAACCCCATATAAAAATTGTTTTAGTAACATAACTCATGTTTGTGTCATTTTTACTTTAACATTAAATAAAAAGTTATTTATGTCATTTCCCAACCAAAGTGGATCCATGGGGTCCCCAAGTTGACCCATGGCTTTTCTTGGTCGGCCATGACACAAACAATGATGGTAGGACATGTGTCAAGCTCATTTCATTTTATTAAAGCATTATTTTTACCTTAAACTACACTAATTACCTCTAATCATGATTAAAAACTTAATAAGTTACTATTCACCAAAAAATTATTATAATCTCATTGAACCACATTTTACTTCTTAATGACAACCATGTATGTCGGATTTTTGAAATTCAAAACACAAAGATGGCAAAATTTCATTTAAACGGAAAAATCAGTTTTTATAAGTACCACTTAGTGGTTTCACTATTCATCAAAAATTGAAGTTTTTCAGAAAATTACCAAAAATTCACCCTAAGCTATATTTGATATTCCAAATTCAAAAATGAAGTCTATTTTACAAAATTCAAAACATATAAGTCACATTAATTAATTTAATAATTAATTCCCACTGTCATGACAAATAACGTGTTTTTATGAAACAATAAGTATCAAAAGATTGACACTATTTTAAGTCCAATTTCAAAGTGAAATTGATTACAATGACCACCATTGGATAAAATGGTAAAAATATATTCTAATTTTACTTAAAAACCAATTCAAAAGATAATCTAATCATATAAATAAATTATATTAAAAAGAGGTTTTGAATTAAAATACAACATTTTTCACTATTCATTAAAAAATGAACTTTATCGGAAAAATACCAAAAATTCACACAAAGTAAATTTTGTTGTCCCAATCATAAATAATAATTTTATTTTGACAAACATAGCTTATAAAATTGTCAAAAGATAGATTTAAAAAGGGTTTGCCATCAAAAGGCAGTAAAACAATCTTTTAAGAATATTAGTGTATTCCATGCATAAGATTGTATTTATTTTCATTTTAAGCCTCTAAAACACTATCTTAATCATTAATAGACATAGATAAAAATATCTATTATTCATTACTTGGGATGTTACACATATGGAACACATGAAAATTATGTAGTCTGTATAATTTAATGTTTTGATTATTTTAATATACAATAACCATGCATGATTCATTGTTTTGAATATTGCACATAATTAATTAATCATTTAATATAATTAAAAGCCTAAAAAATGTCGTGTACTGTCAACTTAATGACCCATAGAACTCAATATGATGAGGCTCAATGTAGTAATTAATTAAATTTAATATTTCCACGTAAACAGGTTAAGTACCTAGTGTGTAAAAGTCAACCATACAACGTGTAATTCTATTTATCAGATATCTACAGTACATGACTAGGGACTCAGTGTGTACTTATCATGGACATTTATGTAGTACACGACATGTATAAAGAATACACCGTATGTACTTCAAGTTATACAACTGCCAGTCTATTACACATTGTGTATTAAATACACACAATGTATTAATTACACAACACGGTTTGAACGTGTGTTTTACACCTTGAAAACTCATTGATTATACTACGTGTAGTCAATCTACATGAAATGTACTCTGAAAAATACTTGTGCCACCCTGGCTGGTCAGCATGTGATATGTTTGTTGCACGCAGTGTGTACTAATTGCACAACGACCAAAAATCCATGTGGGTGTCCTTGTGTAATTAACAAGGATACATGGTGTGTAACAAAGTAGTACACATCATGTAGTCTTGTATTATCATGCCAGATATTTTTAGCATCTTCAGATGGGTTATTTTAATGTGATATTCACTAATTATTAATTGATATTGGTAATATGAGTGAGAAATGAATATGGTGAAGATATTTCAATGAATGATCAAGAAAAAATTAAAACCTAAAATAAATTTTAAATTTTAAATGTGAAATAATAAACAATCAAATAGATAATTATAATTCTGAACATGAACCCTTTGATACCACTTGATGGTTCTGGGCATAACAAAAGCACTTATCGGGGCTGATCCCGACTCAACAAATGTTAGATTCGATGGATCATTTTCATATTGTACAATATGTGAATGTCTTGATCAATGAAAATTTTCCAAAGAATATTGACAATGAAATATGTTGGAACTAAGATAAGATCTTTTCATGTTAAATTTATAATTAATTTAAATCAATTGAAATAAATAATACCTTAGTCTTGAGAACCTTCTTTAATGAAGGTGTTGATTGTCTGAAACCGTTTTTGGTCTACCATCATTACTTTTGTAGGATCTAAGTATAGAATCCCTCTAATGGTGATCCATAGGCACTCCTTTGATATCAAAATAACACCAATGTATTTTTGGGTGCTAGCATGGTAGATCAATCATCTTGTGGTGTTTGTCTTTATCACTACCACAATTTCTTCGGGCTTGAAGAATCATCCCTTCAAACGCATTCTTAAGATGACAGAGGAGTAAAGAGAATCTCTAGAACATTTTTTAGCCTTGAGAGAGAGTTTTAGATTTCAATATGCACAACAATTCTCAATTTTGATCAATTTAGATCAATATCCATGCAATAGACATAATCATATATTTATAGAGATAGGCTTAGGGTTAAAATATTATTTAATTTCACAACAACCCTTAAATAATATATTAAACATCATATAATCTCATGTCATGTAATAATAATAATAATATTATTATTATGGTGTGTGCAAATTGACGCGATAATAAATATTATTTTACCAGCTTACAAATTAATATTTATCACCAGACACAATCTTGGTATGCTCTTCCTCCTCAACATTTTTCGAATACCCGAATAAATATTTAATTAAATATTTATTCATAAAATAAATATTTTATTACAGTCTAGTGAATAAATATTTATTAAATATCCAATAAATAAATTAATATTATATCCACAGTCTAATGAATAAATATTTATTAAATATTCACATAATTAAATAAATTATTTATTAATGAGTAGATAAATATTTACTAGAATGAGAACAATAATAAATAAATAAATAAATAAATAAATATTATATATTCACTATTGGGTCTTGAAATTTCTGCAAATGAATCCCATCAATTTTGAAATGGAGAAAAACAAATCAGAAGGAGAGTTCAAGGAAAAATGTTCAAAGGGACGAACCACAAAGGGCGGGTTGTTTCTATGAAATGCAAATCACTCTGTGGACCACCACTCTGCATGGAATTCCGCCTCTTATTAAACCACCATGAATGAAAATAGTTTGTAGAATGAGGAAGAGTTTCCATCACCCGCAAACATAATAAATTCATTTGCGGGGATAGGTGGTGATATCCACCCTTGTGAAGGACTATCCCCACGAATGAAAACAGTTCATGAGATGAGGTGGTACCGCTGACTCCCGTAAATAAAATGAAGTCATTTGTGGGACCGAATGATGTTTTTCTCCCCTAAAAATTTCCATTTCTTATTGACTAAGTCATTCGTGGGCTAGGGAATCCTCCTGGGCTCCCGCAAAAGAAGGCCTGCATCCCACCATGGATGACTGGTCATACCAATACCCAATCCCTCTGTTATTCTATAAATAGACCTAGAGGGGGAATAAAAGAGAGATCTAAGAAACACATGGATGCATGAGATAAAGAAAGCTAAATGATACAAGCGATGAGGAAACTCAAAAGTCGGAGCCTCCCTGTCAATTCCTAGTAGGTAAAAACCCTCCACATATCAGTAAGGAGGAAATAAAAAATCATTTAGTAGTCTGATAACCTAGAAAACCCTTTTTAGACACAATACTATAAGGAAAAAACTAGATGGCCCCTTTGTAGATAAGCATCCTGCATATTAAAGCATTATGCAGGTGGAACCCTTCCCAGCATAGCAAATCACTACATGGGTGGAACATGACCCAACATAGAAACACACTATGTGGGTAGGACCTAGGTCCATGTAGAATGATGATACACGGACTGTACCCTAACCCTCATAGAAACATGCTACTTGAAGGTAACCCCATATCGCCTAAGAACATGCTACCCAGAATGGGGTATCCTAGGGTGTTTTACTCTCTAGCTCCCATCATTCTCTTCCATTATAGTAGTCCCCCTGTTGGACCCTTCATGAAGCGGTCAAAAGTTATCAGACCAAGGCCCCTTCCAAATCCACCTGACATTTATGATAGGATCATTGGGAACATCAGTGCATCCTTTCAAGTTTACATACCCATGGTAAGTAGAGTCAATTGGGTAACCTCTAAAATGAGGAGAACTCTCAGAATATATTCAGGTTTACATTCCTGTGTTAATTAGGGTTTCAACCTTGGGGTGCTCATGTGAAGCTCCCAATTCTGGGTGGGATGGGTAATGATCACACTCGTCCTTCCCTTTGATAGGTAATGAGATCCTCCCCCAAAACAAATTTTAGGGAACTCCCTCCTGGAGTAAGCCCCTATACTTTCTTGTGAGAGGTGTCACTTTTTCTCCTCTTTACCTATTCCTGGGACATTTCTAGATATATCAAGAAATGTAACTATCCTGGATATCAAAACAGAAGAGGAGATGGGAACACTCAAATACCTCTCCCTCTCTATTTGAGATTTAACACCTCATCCATCAGTGGATTTAATGGATCATGTGGTATTCAAATCTACTACTTCCTCTTATTTTTCACACTGAGCATGACTCACATGGGCTTAGAGTGTAACGACCCAAACTTTTATTAATGAAAATTCCTCTTGATCTAATTAAATGTCTTATTATGTAAAATGGTTATATAAAACATATATACTTCCTTGGTTTTATGTTTATGGATTTTAAAATACCATTAAGAATTGTTACCATTGCTAATATAGTCATTTAACAGTGATCATATGATTAGTATAAATATAGGGCTTTAACAAATCCAATTTACTCAGATAAAGGAAGCAATGAAATCATCCAGTAGAATTTATCCACACGAAGCCCATTTTTCAGATCTTAGAAAGGAGGTAGCATCATTGGGATTTTCTCTTGACCAATCCCAAGCTGAGCTTCAACACGTTAATCTTGAACGGAAATGCCTATGGGAGAAGTGGAAGTTAATAGAGATTACCACTCGAGCGATGTTATCTGAGCTACCCCAAGAGTCTTTCACCATCGCACACCTTACCCTTAGGTCTTATGTGAGTGTTATAAGGAGTAATGTAACAATATCCTAGCACTATTATTATAATAATTAGTTTTGTATAGAATAAATAATATACATTCATTTTATTATTGTTACTTTGTAAATAGTTTTTATTAAATCACAAATAGTATTTTTAGTTAATATTAAATCAAGAAATCTATTTTTATGGATTAATGGATTTTTTAATTAAATAATATTTTAATAAAATATTATTACTAAATTACTTTTTATTAAATATAAATGATCATATAATTTTTATACAATTGTAATTTTTATTAAGGTTTGAAAGCTGTTTTTGTCAAAACCCATGAATTTTTGATAAATGTTGGTTTTTATTTTAAAAGTAAAAATTCAAATATTTAGAAAATTATTTAGATAAAATGAATATTATTTTTTTATTCAGGATTTCAAAATTATATAATGGTTATTTTTTCATAATTTTCCAAGACAAACGAATTTGTGGGTAAAAATAAAAAACCTTTTAAATATATAATGTGTTATATGACATCATAATGACCCAATAGTGATGTAATAAAATATTATAAAAGATATATTCGGCCAATATATGTTTTAACTTTAAAATAATGTGATTTTAGATTTGTTTTATTAATTTTATGGTGCCTTAGTGGACCCTCCAAGACTTATAAAATATTTTAACTTTTTAAAATGATTTCCTTGAGAGTGTGACTCACCTCCACATAAGAAAGCCTGATATTTTAATAAGTTCGGCCATTGGACTTATAAAATAATTTTTTACACTCCCCTTTGTAAAAAACCATGGGAAAAAACCACGGGTTGGTTTCTGGTTTTGAATATTTAATTATATAGATTCTGAAACCTAAGTTTGTGAAATATTAAAGAATTTCCCTCTCTTTTCCTACATAAAACCACCCAAGATCCAACTTATCTTCACTAAAAACTCTTGGATCACATCCCTAATCTTCCCTCCTCTCTCCAGAATCCTCCCAAGTCACCCAAAGCTCTCAATAAGCCCTTCCCCAAGCTCTAGAAGTCACACACTTCCAAGTAAGGGATCCTCACTTTCCTTCCTTCCTTATTTATGGTCAAGTTTACTTATATTGTTATTCCTTTCTATTTTTAATTAAAAATGTTGGTGTGTGATTTATAACCTTCCCTATACTTCCCTACTTATGTTTTAATGATAATAGACCCCTTTTTCTCTCATTAATTATTCCCATGTACACTCGTTACCATGCTGAAATTCCGTAGGGGATTTCTCTCTCCTCATTTACATTAAAGAAATTATTTTATATTATGAATCTAAATTCTATTACATATGTTGGGATATTATGTTCCATGACCCTCCTTAATGTCCATTTCATGTATAAATGATGAGATACCCCTTTCTCTCTCATCAACCTATTTTATGATTTATATTTGATGTCGTTATGATACCGAAGTTACACCAAAATTTCCATGCCAAAATCACCGTGTAAGTGAATACCATACCCATTTCTCTATCAAGGGTATTCAACTTTATAAAAATGTACTTTTTGATTGAAGACTTAAATTTATGTATTCCACATATCTTATTGATGTAATAAATTATTATTTTTAATGAATCCATTTTTATTATCTATGTGGCACACTTATGGATGAAATGAAATGATTAAGAAGGGTGTGCCTTGATAGCCCTCCAATGCTTTGGGTAAAGAATAATATCACGATACATCATGTGAAATGAGTTTTTACTCATGATAATTCATGTGCAATGAGGGTTTATTCATACTAATTCAAGTTCAATGAGGGTTTAATCATGCTCCATGTGAAATGAGCCTTGGCTCATACTAATATCATGTTAAATGTTGTTGCCACATCTCCATGTTATGATAATCATACTATATCATGCCTTTATGTTCATGTATCTCTTATGATCTATTTATATGCCTATTTCCTAACATGTATTGTATTCTTCATGTTATGCCTTGTTTACTCCCTTACTAGGATTTATAGCTCACCCTTTTCTTATATATGTCCTCAGGTTATCCCATGCAATGCTAAGTACGAAGGAATGTTGTGGTCATGTAAAAGAAGTTTTCAATAAAGATATTTTATTTTATGTCTTAAGTTTTCATTTAATGTTTCTAATTTCCCAAGACATTATATATCTCGATCCTCGGAGTTGTCTTAAGTGCAAGTTTATGTAATAAATAATGTTTAAGTATGCAATAAAGAGCAGGGTTGTTATATATAGGTTAGTGGTAATCATGAAATCCGCACGATATCAAACCCCAAATGGGACTCCAATTCAGTATAATCCCTAGCCACACCCAATTATATGAGAAAATATCACGCATCAGCCCTAATAATTATGGCTCTTCTCCATAGATGTAAGCCCCAACTCAAACCCTTAAATGGGAATCTCCATGCATAAGACCCAACCATATGGGACTCCTATAAGGTGCAATCCCCAATCCTACCAAACTATGTGGACTTTGGTTCCCAGTCAATTGGGATACGTAGGAAGCCTCTCTAAAGTCCAAACCCAATATACACATCCCATCGTGATTTTCTTTGGACCATAGACCCAGTATGATCATGACCCTACTCAGAGACTATATCTCCTTTGATTATCAAATGGGTAGATCTATGCGTAAGCACCAACCATACGGTCCTTCTCCATAGACATAATCCCCAGTCCTACCGAACTACATGGAATTTGATTCCCAACTAACTGGGATATGTAGGAAGCCTCCTTGAGGTCCAAAAAAAACACCCAAATTCACCCTAATGTTTTCCAGGACATATCCCTAGTAGGGTCATATCCACCTAGGAGACCACATATCTTCTAGGTCCCTTGGGCCACCTTGATATAAGTCTAAAATCATTCTTTACCAGGCACCTTTGGCTCAAGCGTCCTTACCACACGAAGTTAAATTGCATGACTGGGTACTCGTCACACACCCTTGATGTGCCCTGTTAAGTGGCACCAAACTAAGTGGGTTATGATTCCTTTCACAAGGATACATAGGAATCCCATCTTATGGTTTTGATCTTGACATAAAAACAACTCCCATCCCCCTGGATGACAGTAAACTCCAGAGCACTTCACCATGTGGCTTAAAACCAGAATCGTCCAAATAAAATACCAAAGAATATATAGTCTATCCATAAAAGGGTACCATTTATAGAGAACATTAGATACATACACATCCCACTATTGATGAGGAACCTTGGATACATACAGATGATTCTGAACCCATACGTAGTCATAAAGGATCGTTGCCTTAGGGTAATCTGCATATGCATACCTGGGAATGAACCAAGGATTCATGAACATATCTTAAATCTATAAGAGAGTACCTAAATAGGATATAGTTCCCCCAAAATGGTGTTATGATCCTGACTTCCCATCCTCTCAACCAATGTGAGTTCTTAAGCATTGTTGTCCAAGTTACCCAAAAAACGCCTACCTTTGGAAAGTAGGTCCATTAATCATAGATGTGAGAGCCGTTTAGAATTTCCAACTCCATAAAGAAACATGTTGGATACCATTCAAGGATGTTGTACTCGACGTTAGTGATTTAAAACCATTTAACCCTGCAATAAATCCACTCAGTACCAAATAGGTATTCAAGGGAAAAAATGGTGAACCCAACGTGAATCCTTAACCAAGGTGGTGGTTATACTCTGCTTCAGACCCTTTTCATATCCAAAATATAAAAGGACCAATAAATATCATCAATTATACATAAGTTCATGATATAATACTTTGATGAGTTTTTTTTGTCTATATCTGTCACATAAATTACAGGAAATATTCACCAGAACTCTCTTCAATCTAATGGAATCTCACCAACTCTCGTAAATGTACACCTCAACCATTGCACCAACCAGGTCCTCAACTAAATAGAGGATTCCCTCATCCACCCAACATCTTTAGTGATGGTTTTAAAATGCACTTATTAGGGAGTATCACTAGAAGGGTACTCTCTCCACCCTTGAGGTAGCTAGATAGGCCCTCCAGTCTATGAAGCCCCAACAATAATCCACCCAGCGGTAGTTGGTGGTCCAGATCTAGATGACTCCACTAGCCATCTCCAACTGTTTTAGGATCCTATACCCAGTACACGATAATGAGTTCCTCCCTTAACTTAGGGAGACTGATGAAGTCATAACCAATGAATTAATACCTATAGCATAGTGGTCCCACCCAAGGGCCCCTATCAGAAGTCGCCATCGATAATTCCATGCGGCCTAATATCCTCATCATGAAGAGGATACTTCCCCATGGGCTGCAACTGAAGTTAGGTGGGCCCAAGTCCCTAGGGAGGCCCAAAAAGTGATATGATCATATAATCAATTTCATACCATTGTCATTTTTCCTACTAATGATGTTCTCTAGTCAAATATGGTGGAAACCCACAAGAAGATGCATATTTTTTCTTGCTCTCATGAATCCTTTCAGTTAAATAAAGCTACAAACTATGAACATGCACAAATTTATGCTACTGATTACCAAACCCACCATTAAAATAGGGTAGAAAATTATAGGTAGATGCATATTACTACATATAAAAATGAAGACCACTAGTCAAATATGGTGACAATCAATGAGTAGAGATATATTCCTACTCACTCATATCAAGACCATCAATCAAATATTATGGAAACCAAATACAAATAGATGAAAATTACTACAGATGCATATCAATCCCATCAGTCAAATATGATGACAAACAATGATTAGAAGAAATTTCATGCTCATTCATTTCAAGACCACCGTCAAATACGGTGGCAATTAGAGAAATCAACTGGAGTATCCTAGTTATAAAACATGGGCAGACTCATACCTCTACACTCGCACAAGAGATCTGTCAGCACCCACTGGAAGGAAATGGAAGACTATAGCAGGTACATATTCCTAATATGACATCGAAAGGGGCATATATTCCCATTACCACCAAGTAAATCTCTCAAAACATCTTATAAATGATAGAGGATCAGATAACAATCCCTGACCACATCCTACAGGCTTTCAAAAATTTAATCACATCTACGAACATAGAAAGGAGTCAGGCTCACAATCCCACCTCCCTAAGTGGGGTACCTCATACACATAGTAGGATGGTCACTTAAGAGAATAAATGCATCCATGATCTCATATAGGAGGGTAGTCGACAATATTTCCTGATAAATGAACAACAAGATCGGAAACAAATACCAGTTCCAACTGGGGGACACCGGTCCACTTCGGTGGCTGCTCCAAGGTAGGAAAATATCCATGCCAAAACATAGGAATCTCACCAGAATATCTCAACTGCATCATGGGAGCCACTAAAATAGGCACCCATACATGAAGGATGTCTCCCACAATGAGTGTCACTAGTAATCCCCAAGAGAGATCCCAAAAATGAATCGCGCTAAAGGTAGCTGGAAAGTGAAGAGCATACTCATGACCCTGCTCTTCTAGAAGCTGGAGTTCTTGAGGCCATCAAACATCTATCAATGGTGGATAAACATCCTACTGATCCATTAACAAATTATGGAATTAGAAGTAGCAGTTTCAAATGTCCCCCATTAATATTATTACTAATAACTCTGGAGGTCCCCCCAAAGCATCAACCATGAAGGCTCCCTTCGTGGACACGAATTGATCAATCATGAGAGGTTATCTCCTAATGAGTTTCATGGTATCCCTCCTCATGGATAGAAGATATAATGATAATAAGGAACTCCCCTTACTATTTTCCAGCCTAAAGGTCCTCCCCAGGGTATACACTACATAAATTCTCTCTATAGTAGGGCATCGAGCTATGATGGCAGTCCTCTCCATGATGGAACTCACTTCGAAGGTCCTCCCCGCAATAACATCAAATAGAAATAAAGTCCACCCTTTTTTATCTTACACCCTAAAGGTCCTCCCTAGGGTATATGTTACATAAATTATACTTGCATTAGGGAAACATGCTATGATGGTAGTTCTCACTATGATGGAACTCACTAGGACAATCCTCCTCGTAGTGACATCAAAAGGCAAGAAGGTCCTCACCTTACTATCATCTACCCTAAAGGTCCTACCTAGGGTATACACTACATAAATTATTCCTTCATTCGATCATTAGGCTATTATGATAGTCCTCACCATGATGACACTCACTGTGAAGGTCCACCCTGTAGTCAAATTTCACATCGGTAAGAAGGCCCCCCTACCAAATCAAATACAAGAAAGCCCTCATATTCTGAGGAGCTTTGAAATATGGGGGAAAACATTTTAGGTATCCAATAAATAAAAAGAGACATTCTTTTTTAACTAGGAGACGTCCTGGTAAAACTCTCATCCATTGATCCACCCCCGAACCATTCACATACTAATAATACCCCTACTAACCCCACTACTTGTGAGAAAATAGTCAAGAAGCGCCCTTGTTGGGTAGATCAAGTAGAGGAGTCTCTGGTAGAAAAAAAATTATGTTTATTGTGAGAATAAAATTTACCATGGAAGACATACTAGTTATGTTTTGTCTCTCATCCACTTCTTAGTTTGACATAATAAGGTAATTTTCAGAAGAATGAATACAAAACATTCATCTCAATCTCTGAAAAACTGTTTGCCACTTGAAAGTAAAATTATTTCCTTACAAAAAGTATTAAGACCATGTGAAAATATTGGGATAGCTTCATCATTAAATTTAATTTTAATCCCTTAAATCTATGTGACAACCACAATCAGATAGGCGAAGTAAATATCTCCAACTGACCTTCCTCAATGCACTACATAAGTTGCATCGTCTAATTGTTGATGCCCCGTCTGGTGTTCATATCCAGGGATGGGGATAACATGGAGATTTTCATTTCACCCCATGTCTCATTTGGCATAACCCATTATAAGTGACAGCCTATAATGTCATTATCTTGGGGCGGCTAGCAAGAATAAATCTTGCTCAGAAAAGGCAGCATGCTCAATAAGTATCATCCCTGAGTAAGTCGCAAAAGTGTTAGGACCAATGAGAGAAATCTATCAAAAAACTCTCGACCCAAGAAACTGAGAACATTCAGTAGGCCTATTGCATAAGGGAACCAAATAATAAATCACTACTAATGTACTTATAAATAAACACTTCATGTGCAAGTCTGAAACCATATTCATATCACACTTGAATAGGAATGTGCGAGATCAAGAGAGAGGTGACAACAACAGCAAACAATGCAGTATGGGATCAGTCCCATCCCATATAGATGGGGGAATTATTAACAAAAAATTCTCCCGTAAGACAGAAAAATCTAGGCTGAGGCATGATAATAAGAGAATGATAACAACCCCAACCTACAGGGCTGGGGATATTTTTACCTCAACCTCCCACTTAGAGGAAATTAGTATTTTCTCATTTAGGGAGGATAAAAAGTAGGAAGGTATCCTATTCCATCCAGTCTTGTGACACATTTACCTTAGAAATAAAGTGTGCGACCAAGCTGGATAGAGGATCCCTTTGAGTTACTCTTAACCAGGAAGCCCGAAGGGGGTCCCAAAATGGAAGGAAGAGATCCAAAAACATATGCAAATAGCCCTCTTTATATTTGGTATCCAATACAACACATAAAATTCATTATGCATACATGAATGTTGTGAATTTCAATCATGCAGACCACACCAAAAATGATAAAAATACAGATGAGTAAGGAGATGATGGTTCTATACAGAATCTAATTTACACTGAGAATAGATGAATGCTTACTGAAAACCATAGAATTTTCCTAAATTTGGGTGTTCCCCTGATCAATACTCCACCACCTCCTCAACTAATATCTACTAAGGAGAATAATAAAGGTAAGGTCATGTATGACCCATCCTGTTCTCTCTATGAAAACGAGATCCCTACGCTCAAAGAAATATTAGCTCAGTAGGAGGATTAAATGAAAGAGTTGAGGCAAATTATCATGAAACTGATCTGAGGTAGCCATCCTACCAAATATGCTCCTCAGGAAGATCCTCAACATACACTTCCAGTAGGTGTACCTTAGCTTCAAGGCTTGATACTAGTGATTGAATCAAGCCTAAGATATCCACCCAAATCGGCACTAGGACCATAAATTCACCTAGACCCAACCATGGATGAATATTAGGATTTCCTTCCATTAAAGAGACAACTAGAATGGGTTTAATAAAATTATCAAAAGATTTCCCTAACTGGATATCCGCCTCAAATATTGGTAGAACCAACACATCAAATCCTACCCCTCACTGCACTAGTCTAAGATCAGGTTCAACAAAACACTCATAAAGGGATTATCGATACCATCGATTCATTGGAAACTCAATTGAAAGTAGTGTAGGAGTGTCACACACTAGTATAGTAGAAATGGAAACCTTACCCCAATTGGGTGAGTGACACCTTGCCACCACCAAATTTCAAGAGTCCTATATTTTTAGTATTCAATGGATCAGGTGATCCAGAACAACATCTAACCCAAAATGTGTCCCATTGGGATCCCATGATGGAAACTCCAAAATAATAAGTAGTGAAACTCAGATTCTTTGTGTGGACCCTATAAGGGACAACCTTTGTATGGTACACCATCTTTCCAGCTCAGTCGATCACGGGATGGGAAGACCTCCATCAGTAGTTCCTCTTCAAATTTAGCTCAATGTTGTAGAAGAATACACTCAGTGACCTCTCTAATCACAAACATGAAGAGAACAAGAGAGTCTCAGATTTCATTTCCAGATATAAAGGGTTAACCTATTCTCTAAACGGACCACTCCCCTAGGAGGATATTCTTTCTCTATGAATTTATAACCCCAGTGATGAGCTGAGAATTCCTCTCATCCCAATGAAATATACAATTGGATTCCATGATTTCTCTACCATTTCCCAAAGAATGGAAGAATCAATATGAAAAACTAAGCTCAAATCCCAGATAACTCCATTGGTCTAGGGAAAAGATTAGGAAAGGAGGAGGAAACATCTGTTACACTTAAGCTCACCACCGCACCTTCTCTATCTCCAAAACCCACACCATATCATGTAGTCCCCTTGGGCATCAACAACAGCCCCCACCTCAACAAGATGAGTGGAGAGGACCTAGGTGAAATCAGTTCGAGGAATAAAGTAACAAAGTTTTCTTATTCTGAGATCATCAAGTCTATGGATACTTTATAGCCATTATGGACTATGATTTACTTCACCTACCATATCTGAAAAGGGATGATGAGGTGGATCTTGATGACCATCCATATTATTATCCATTTTATTGGATACTGATATAAACCATTCATGAATGTTTCATCTTTAAATATATCCTATAGAAAATGATATACTCTAGGAAAGTAAAACCAGGAAAGCTACCAATACAAGTGGAATATGTTTCCACTACTACCCCTGACAAAGGAGGCGAGTGGAAAGAAGTTATTAACAGGAGGGAAAAAAGTTAGATAGTTATACGGCTCAAAATAAAATCAAAAAAACTCATGGTATTCTTAAAGAATACTTAAAACAACCAACTATGCCCCTAGCTTCTCCTACTGTAATGCAGCTGACGTCCTCAGCCCCACAACCCTCCAAAATCCAACCATCCAAAAAAGTGATTTGACTAGTAAGGTAGGGATAAAGTACTGGAAGATGAAATTGCATCAAGGACAAATTCAGCTTTTAACTTATCATATTTTTATGCCCTCATATCTAAAAGTACAGGAACCACCCCACCAAATAGAACCACAAAAAATGGTCAGCCAGGTAAATGCCTCATCGGATGAGGAGTTGATATTCGACTCCATTAATTTCATTCCTTTAATGGATCCCTTATCAGATGATGAGTATGATAATGAACCCAAATTACCCACACCATATTGGAGAGAAAAAGGAAGAGTCTATGAGACACGATGATACTGAGGAAAACATAACCATTCTAGAAACCAAACTTCTAGCCAAACCCATGCTTGGACTGTTAATGTTGCAGAAACTCATGGAAGCACCCTTCAACGGATACAAAAAGAATAGAAAAATCCCCATGCACCTTCCAGAATCCACTTTGACCTGATCATTTTGGAATATCCATCAGAATAAGAACATGTATCTAATCTCCTTTAATGTATAGGCAGAACTACCTGACCCAACCCACAAAGAACAGGAGCACCTCCACTCCTATCTCAGAGGCCGATCCATCTACCTCCAATAATCAAGACCCTAAAGTTCCTGTAAAAGAGCATCCTCATGTTGGGAAGCAGTTTCCTTTATACTAGAACTATGAAATCATAAAATAGTTAGCCTTGGTATCAGTTAAGATATCAATCCTGGATGCCCTAAGCTTGTTAAAAGACCTCAGGGAAGCACTCATAGAGGCTTTACTAAGACCCTAAGAGTTTGAAGCTAAAGTGGCTGATGACAAAATCTATCAAAATTAGACCGATCCTATATAATTTCATGTGGTTATCTCCTTTACAGATCAATATGGATATGTCATTATATAAGGACACATCATACCCTTGTATGTATCCGATATGATAAATAGTGTTGATGTCCAAAAAGTTTTCATTGACAATGGCTCTAGAGTTACTCTCATTCCATTGTGAACCCTTTGTCAGTTGGGCTGTAATGAGGATAACCTAGAACCTTCCACCATAACCTTGATGGGATATGAAAAAGTGAGAAGAATCCATTGGGACAAATTAATCTCAAGAATCAGTTTGGGGACCACATGGATGACATGGAATTTTTTATGGTTTGAAAAAACACGGCCTTAAACATCCTGCCAGGAAGGCCTTGGTTGCACCAACATGTGAAAATTCCCTCATCATACCATCAATGCATCAAATACTACATTAATGAAATAATGGTACATTTCATGTCGATAAGGCCCTGTTCGAGTCCTACGAATCTCACTATATCGATGTAAGATTCTATCAGGGAAAAGGGAAACAACCCCTAGTTGATGGTGTGGATTAGGTCACCACCTCAAATGTTCTAGAAATGATCACAACCAACCCATTCAAACAACTCATCAAGGAGTATTTTCTACCCATTAACCAGATAAAGCACATGAGTCCAAATTCAGATGCATGTTCATCAGTACTTATGATTTCAGTCATGACCACTGAGTGTAATAGTGTTGAAAAATCTACTAACCCACGAGACAATGGTGAAAAATTGGATGAAAATTCCTTCAATCCATCCCCAAATCCTCAGGAAGTCCCTGACTCACCCACTGAGGTAGAATAGGGAACCTCATTACATAAAGGGGATGAAGAAAATCCCCTATTCCCCACTCCATCCTCTCTAGAGTCTTAAGAAACCCCCTCCCCACTGTTAGTTGGTTTAGCGTAAGTCACTTCATCTTCTGAATACAAAGATATAGATTTCTCTCCTAATTCTAGAGAACTCATCCCAATACTTGTTTCCCCATCAGAATAAGAGGAATAAGATGAATAGGAGGAAGAAGAATATGAGGAGGACCTTAGGGATTCCCCTCCGACATTTGAGGAGGGTGCCTCTACCACCATTGATGAAATTAGGGAAATAAATCTGAGTATAGAAGAAGATCTATGAACCACCCTGATTAGTGAAACCATGTATTCTGATGAGAAATATTTATACACCTCCTTCCTAAGTAAGCATCGAGATATATTTTTCTAGAACTACACAGAAATACTAGGCCTTGATCCTGAGGTGGCCACTCTCTACCTAGGTCTACCAGAGGACCACTGAGGCTATAAAAAAGCATCCAGAAGAATGTACTTGACACATGCCACCAAAATAGAGCCTGAAGTTGAAAATCTAATCAGAGAAAAATTTATTTGGGAGGTCCAATACCCCATGTGGATGTCTAATATAGTCCCTATAAAAAAAGAATGGGAAAATTAGAGTATGAATCGATTTCAGAGATCTCAACTGGCACTTACTAAAAGATGATTTCTCAGTCTCAATCACAGAACTGTTGATCAATGAAACAATTGGATATTAGGTTATTTACTTCATAGATGGTTATTAAAGATACAAACAAATATAAATGGACCAAGAATATGAAGAATATACCACCTTTAGGCCCCCATGGAGTATTTTTCTATTGGGAAATGACCTTTGGATTGACGCCACATACCAAAGTTCCATGCATCACATCTTCAAAATCTTCCTAGGAAAGTTTGTTGAATGTTGTTTTGATGAACTGGTGGTTAAATCTTGATGTTGCTTGGACCACCTGGTGGATCTTAAAACCATCTTTAACAAACTGTGACAACACAGTTTAAAAATAAACCTCTTGAAATTTTCTTTCAGTGTTACCTTAGGGAAGTTTCCCAGCTTCTTCGTACACCATCGTGGCATCAAAGTCGACCCCGAGGATAAAAAGTATATCCTTGGAATTTAATTTCCACACAACCTCACTAAGTTGAGAGGACTTCAAGGACACTTAGCCTACATTCGAAACTTTATAGCCAACCTTGTAGGAAAATGTTTTCCCTTCACCAGTTTGATGAAAAAAGGGATACATATCAGTGGACTGATGATTGTCAAGAATCATTTGATAGTATAAAGAAATACCTCTTTCTCCTTCCAGTGCTAATGCCGTCTTTTAAAGAAAGACCACTCATTCTGTGTGTGGAAAAATTGGAGTGATCACTAGATTATTTCCTCATGAAAAGGAAGAATGTTGGTAGTGAAAACAACCTTTATTATCTAAATTGAACCATGATCGATGCTGATACTCATTACTCAGATATTGAGAAGAGCTATCTGGAACTAATTTTTGCAGTCCAAAAACTAAGGCACTACCTGCAGCATCACAAGGTACATTTGGCCTCTCGTAGTAACCCACTAAAATAAATTCTCATCCATCTGATGTTGAATGGACATTTAACATGGTGGGTGGTTATCCTGTAGCAGTTTGACATACAGTTCATGCCTTAAAAAGTGATTAAAGGATAGGCGCTAACATATTTCTTACAAGAGTACCCCTTGGAAGAAATAACTTCATTGGACACTAAAATACCTAATTAATAGGTTTTCATTGTTCACAAGGACCCCCATATATGGGACATACATTTTTATAGTGCATATAGAAGCATGTTAATAAAGAGAATGGAAGACCCCAAGCTTAATAAAGTGGGGATGGGAGTTGTGCTCATATCTCCAATAAAGCCAGTCCTACCTTACTCCTTCCTACTGTTAGAGAGGTGAAATAATAATGAATTAGAATATTAGAATCTCATTATAGGGATAAATCTTTGAATTTAGGCACAAATAAAACACTTTATGATAAAATTCAATTAAAAACTATCCATCATGGGGGTTAATAGTGATTATACTATCAAAAAGGAAAAGTTGATATCCATGCTAACCCACATTCGAGGACTGATGGTAAAATTCCCTTCAGATCCAACATTGACCCATGTACCATGATAAAAAAATTCACAAGATGATGCATTACAAAATACATCCATAACTCTAGCCAATCCAAATCGGAATAAAATAGTCATCAACATTGCGCATCACCAGATGGTCTCACCATTTATCTAGGATAACATGGAAGAAATCAATGAGATTATCCCCATACCCAAACCATGTGGTCTTACCACCAGATGAATGAAACCCATTTTGGACTACCTTAAAAAGGGAGATCTCCCATTAGATAGGGTCAGGAGATAGAAAATATGAATATGAGCAATTAAATTTGTTCTGTATGATAGAATGAATTAGAAAAAGGTCTTCTATAAGTGGAGCCTTGATGGGGTCCTTCTCAAGTGCATTGATAGAGAAGAGACTGCCGATGTCATGAAGTAAGTGTACACTAGATCCTGTGGTTCCCACCAATAAGGATCTAAAATTTCCCATAAAATTTGAAGGCTTGGATACTAATGGCCCACTATAGTGTAGGACAACACTAAATTCACAAAAAATTGTCATTCCTATCAAGTTCATGCTAACTTTATCCACAAACCCTTGGAGTTACTTCACACAACATAGTACTCTTGGCTATTTTCCATATGGGTAATGGACGTCATGGGACCATATACTCCCACTAAGACCAATCAGTTAAAGTATATTTTCATAACAATTGACTTCTTTTCCAAGTGGACAGAAGTCATACCCCTCAAAGAGGTCAAGGAAAATAACATTCTCATCTTCACAAAATCCAAAATCATCACCAGATTTGGTGTCCCACATACAATATTGATAGAAAATGACACCAATTTCTATTATACTAAATTGAAAAAACTATATCAAGAGTATGAAATCAAGTCTAACCATTATTCCAACTACCATGAAATGGATAATGGATAGATAATGGCCTTCAAAAATACCCTATTCAATATACTCCCGAAGATGGTAGATAAGGAAAAGAAGTCATGGATGAAAAATCTTCTACATGCCTTATGGGATTATCAGACCATGACCCACACCATCACACATGCAACCCCATACTCATTAGTATATGGGATAGAGGTGATCCTTCCCATCAAAGTTCAATTTCCCTTTCTCTGTATTTCTATATGTGATCAGCTATCCACAGATTAGAAATACCAGAAATGAATGGATGAATTGGAGAAACTTGATGAAAGTATATTTCATACCTTACACCATTTGAAGGTTAACCAAAACCAGATTTCACAAGATTTTAACAAAAAAGTTCTCCTCTAGTATTTCCTTAAAGGAGAGATGGTCTTAGTTCTCAAAACTCTGATGATACTCAAAAGGAAACCTCCAAAGTTGGATCCAAAATGTGAGGGACCCTATTCCATACAAAAATTCTACTCTAATGGAGCTTATTCATTGATCTCGATGGATGGAAAACTCATCACAGCTCCCACCAATGCAAGGTTCTTGAAAAAGTATTTCGTGTGAACCATAAGAACTTCGTCCCGATCACATGATGTTAAAATACATGATGAATCATCCTAGTTGCATGATGTTAAAATGAATAACACCTATATTAATTACCATATGATATTAAACTAGGAAACCCAAGTCCAATCATCACAACTTTAAACTGTGTACAAGCCTATTAGGAAAGTGTGGTGTGGCACTAGGCCTCCTAGGCCCTCAATCACATCGGTTTTGACACTCCGCTGCTCCAAAAATGGCCATTTTGGGAAGAATTATTCCCTAAGTCCAAATTCCATGACCTTAAAACTAGAATCCCAAGTACAAGTATCACAACTCAAGATTGTATGCAAGACTCCTCAGGAATGCGTATGTGGTATATCAGCCTCCTTGGACCTTATTCACATTGGGTTTGTTATGCCACCACATCACACATACCCCTTTTGGAGTTATCTCCCATTGGTCCATACTCTATGAACTTAAATTAGGATTTAACATCCTCACCACATGATATTAAACTTTATGGGAGTCATTTTTTAACTCAATGATTCATCGCATATGAGCCAGATCTGTGCGAGAGAAAGAAAAAATGCCCCTATACACTATGTGAGAGTCTGATCCATGTAGGGAGTCCCTTTCTCTATAAATATGTGTGGCTTAATTCCTGTCATCACAGGATATGTAGTGACACCTATACTTCTTATATTAGGCCTAGTCACAAATTTCCCTCCATCTATGGGATGATTTTCTTACCAACCTTTTCCCCTAGGGCCTCATTTCACACCAGGATTGTGTTTCTCATTGGTCTACAAAATCATCCCTCCCATAGTTATAAGACCTTCATCCTAATAACATGACATTAAAATATATAGTACATTGTCTATTTCTCATGACAATGAACTGCATAACACTAATTTACTTGCTGTATGATGTTAAATTGCATGGCACCATGATGTCCTCACATGAGAGGGATTCAACTTCAGCACCAGTAATTTAACATTCCATATTCAAGAACTATGTATGTCTTGATTCTCATCCTATGGGATATGTAGTAACATATGGATTTTACCTCCTGGTCCAGCTGCCTAAAAAAATGCTCCTCCCTATGTATGGGCCAGAACTACGTGGGGAGATTTCCATAAAGATCTACATACAACTTGATTCCCATACCATGGGATATATAGTTATGCCCAGAACTATTGTCTTAGACTTAGCCATGAAATACAATAAATTTACCCTCCCTTGAATATAAACTAAATCAATTCAGGGGATTCCAAATATGGCCCTAAATAAGGGTCCATTTCAAGAAAAATACCCTCTCTCTATACACGAGTCAAATTTGTGTGTGGAAGTGCATCAAGAACCATGTACGACTTGATTACCATTCCATGTAATACATAGTGATGCCTAGATCTCCTGTCTTGGGCCCAATTGTGAAAAACAAGAAATGTTCCCTCCCCTAAAAATGAACTAAATCAATGTAGGGGACTCCAAATCATTCCCTAAATACATGACCATTTCAAGAAAATTTTTCTCTATATGTATATGAGTCACATATCTGTGGGGAAGTTCATTGAGAACTACATATGGTTTTATTCTTATCCTATGGGATATGTAGTGATGCCCATACCCTGTGTTTTGGGCCCAGCCACAAAATACAGGAAAAATTACCCTTGCTTATGAATCAAACCTGCATGAAGAATTCCCATTTAGAAATATGTATGGATAAATTACTATTCATATAGGATATGTAGCAACACTAAGATTTCCATTCTTGGGCCTAACCACCCCATGCCCCTTCTTTCACATTGGGTTACCTCTATCCTCATTGCATGACGTTAACTTGCATGGAGTTCTAGAACTATGTGCAGTTTGATTCCTATTCACACAGGATACATAGTGATGACTGGATCCCTAATACCAAGACCATCTATGATGCTGGATAAAAAATTACCTTCTCTATGTGTATAAATCAGATCTGCACAGGGATAACTTTTCAAGAACTATGTATGACTTGATTATTGTTCACACAGTATATGTAGAGGTGCTCAGGTTTCCATTCTTGGGCTTAGACACCCAAATGAAAAAAATTACCCCTCCCTGCTTATGGGTCTGACCTACATAAAGATATTTCCATCAAGAACTATTTATGAATTGATTTCTATACATATAGGATATATATAAACACCTGTATTTTTCTTCCTGGTCCAGCCCCCACAAATTCAAAATGCCTATATCCTTCATTTTATTACCTTTGTGTGAAGGATAAACCGTTTCCACCCCTTATTTCTCACACTGAGTATTACTTATGTGGGATTAGGAGGTTTGGTAGGGGATTACCCACATGAACAAGGTATATCAATCTACATTAGGGTTATCATGGTTCCAATAGTAATACATTAAAAGGCACATCAATTGTCCTTCCTACATAATATTAAATTGTATGCATCCATGACATCCATCTTCATTCACATCAGTTGACTCATGTCCTTACCATAAGAAGTTAAACTAAACAACTAATGTCCTTACCATATGACGTTAAACTGCATGTGCTTTCTAAAACTATGTATGACTTGATTCCTGCTATCACAAGATACATAGTGACACCAAAATCCGTAATCTTGGGTCCATCCACAATATTTTCTCTTCATGTTAGGGAACCTAAGTTCTTACCGCACAACATTAAATTGCATGGCGCCTCTAGGACTATGTATGGCTTGATTCTTATTTCAATGAGATATGTAGTGATGCCTAAGACCTATGTCCTAGTCCCAACCATGGAGCAAAGAAAAAGAAAATCATCCCCATATCCTGTATGCAAACATAGATCCACGTAGTAGATCTCAAGTTTGGGTTCCTTATTTAGGGATCTATTAGGGAAACAGAAATGACCCCTATGTATGAGTCAGATCTATATAGGTAATTTCACACATTATGAACAATCATGGTCTGAATGTTTTTTACGTGTCCAAACACATTCCTTCCATTCATCAAACTCTATGCCCCAGAAAATTTCAGATCTTTATAATCTTCTTATGGACATAAAAAATAGATGTTTAGTATCCTGGGGACACCTTTTTTTGACTATGCATAATATTCTAGAATCATATCTATATAAGTTTACAAAAAATCCTATTATCTAAAGGAAAATTAATCATTAGGAGAGGATTTTCCTATCTCTATATGCCCTAATGGATTTTATGCCCCATATCATTTCACCTGATTTGAGATCCCTGGGATCATGGTTTAAAATTTATTCCCCCATCACATCTAGGGCATGTTAGAACATCTCAGCCTAATTAGCCTACAGTTACTCATGGTTTCTATGAAAAATTGTCCTAGATGTATGTCCTTAAACTACATGACTTCACATAATCCTTACCACATGACAATAAACTGCATGGATGATGTCCTAGTTTCATGACACTAAAATGCATAATATTAAGAACTACATTTGGATTGATTTCTACCATCGCATGGTACGTAGTGACACCCAATTGTTCAATATAGGTTCTAGACATAGAAAAAATTACAAATTCCCCTTCCCTGGTCATGAGTTAGACTTACACGGGGAAACTTCAAAGAACTACATCTGGATGGATTCATACTGTTACAAGATACATAGTGACACCCAAACCTTATGTCTCGAGTCCAACCATGAGGTAATAATGTCTCCTCTTTTCCTATGTATGGGTTATAATTACACAAGAAGTTTCTAAAAACAACAAAAAAACTTTCCTACATTCCTATGTATGAGGTATATCTACATAGGAGAGTCTAATATGAGCCTCACCCCATTGGTGAGGTCATATTAAAAAAATGTACTCTTACCTATGCATGGGCCTAACTTGCATGAGAAACCTTCCTAGAACTACGAATGGATTGATTATCATTTCAATGAGATATGTATTAACGTTTGGAACTCATGTATCAGGCCTAGACATATTAATAAAAAAAACTTTTCTATGCTTGGATCATACCAACATAAAGGAAAAGTCTCTACCAATTATCGGGAAATTTCAACTCAGAATTCCCCTTTCATGTTCAGGTACTCTCCTCTATCAAACCATACTACATGTACAAAAAGGTAAAAATCCCCATAAACCTCCTCAACCATAAAAAATGGAGGGCCAATGTCCTAAGAATACCTTTGTTTGACTATGCACAATATTCCCCAGTTGGTTCTGCATAAGTCTCCCTCAAAAAAAGCCTTTTATCCAAAACAAAATTCATCCTCATGAGAGAATTTTCTTATCTCTATATGCCTCTATGATGTTTATATCCAAAAAATCACGCATTGGATAAAAAAAATCCCATATTATAGTTTAAAAACTTCCCCCTTCATGCTTGAAGATGATAGAACATTCTTGGACAGATTACTGTGAAAAGGGTGAATCATTTATCCCTCAGTCACAACAAAGCGACCTGAAATCTTAATCCTCGAACATCCTAGATGTAAGACATTAAAATATACATTCCATGTACTAGTTTCATGATATTAAACTACCCTATGATCCAACCATCCTTTACACAATCCAAATTCATGTGGGAGTAGTTTCCCATTCATGATCAAAGCTGATACAGATGCCCTCGTAGTTTTCAGACATCATTCCCTTAAAAATCCACCCTTCGTGGTCTTGAGAAATATGAATTTCCATAAAATTATATGGACATTGTAAATGGAGGGATAGTATCTTGATGAAACCTTTGTTTGACTATGCACAATATTCCATGGTTGGCTCTACATAAGTTTCCCAAAAAAAATGGGGTCTATCAACCAAAGGTAAATTCTTCCTTAGGAGAGCCTTTTCCTACCTCAATAAACCACAACAACATAACGTTAGAAACTATTTTTATGGTTACTCCTCATTTAATTTTCCCATATCATATCTTAGATTCATAAATCAAAAAACTCGGGTAAAAAAAAATCCCTAATCCACATCTGAAAAATATCAGAACATTCTTATCCAATAATCCCTATTGTGTCCCTCACCCTATAATTCATGGTCAATTCTATTTAAACTAAAACATTAGTTAAATTAGTCTAGTTTTCAAGACTCTAAACTACCCATAAAAATAGACACAAAACTCAAAAGGTTAAAAACCCACAAAGGTCACTTTGGGTAAAAGTCGAGTACTAACTCACTAAACTTGTGCTTTGCATGGTTTAGGAAAAAATAGAACAAATAAAAAAAGAGATGCAAAACCTATTTGGTAAAAACCCTATAAAGGTCAGCCTAAAAAAATTCAAGTTATTCCCACTAGGTATACACCATAGCGGGATTAGGAAAAAATTAGGGTGATAATAGAAAAGACACAAGTTTGTAAGACTTTCCATGTAACTTTAGAAATAGTAAAAACTACACTCACTGATTCCCTTGGATCAAGAAAAAATTTGATCATTATATGATCATTTCAATCTCATTATCATAGGTGTTAATTGGAATTGATATACAGTTATGAAATTATTTAAGTCATCTGAGAGATTTGTCTTTCAAAAAATATGGAAAATTGTGATTGATGGATATTGTAGGAAAAGATAAAGGGTAAGAATTGGGTGGAAAAAAAGTTTTCATTTATTTATTGAATGAAAGAGGAGGAGTATACACAACCTAGAGTCTCTCCCTATGAGAAGAAAATTTTGATTATAGGAGCTGCTCAGCAGATTCGAAAAGTTGTAGTAGCACTTGGTTTGAGTCCTCTATGGATCGATAGAGTTCTAATAAGGTTGTGGTTTCAGTCTCTGCACTGACCCACATTTCCTCTACCTCCTCAGCCGCATCTAATCATGCATTTTCCTCCTCCTCAACCAAAAATTTCCGTACATCAATATTTTTCTTAGTTAAAGTCAATTATTTATTAAGTCATTAAAGTTACCAACTAATCTACCCCAGAAATGAAAACATGAATCATAATTTGGGTAGTTTCGTCAGCATGTTTTCAAGGGGGGTTTGAGAAATCAACTTTCAGATATATTTCCATATTTTCTAGAGAGAAGTGAAAATGTTATATAGATCCTCCTATTATACCTCATAATCACCCTCAGATGGTAGGATATACTTGGGAACAAGTGCCACTAGATAAGGTTATGGTTCAACGACCTCAGTGTGGCTTGACCTTACAACATATGCTTCCCTTACAACATCAACATGTGAAAAGATTGGAACATCAGATGCAACCACATAAAATTGTGTATGTAATTCTGAAATATGAAAACTAAAGTAGTAAATTCCCAATTTTTGAAAAAAATTAAATGAAACAGGTAGAATAATGGGGAGCTACATTCACCCTTAGGAACATTAGCATTCTTGACCACTAGTACCTCATCATCACTTAGAAAAAGGGTGGATGCATCCTCAATCTATGAGTAGGACTCAAGTTCTTATAGAGACACCCTTGGTGAAGGAATATACTCATCCAGGCCAGTGGTCTCCAAAAGACCACTCATATAAACTATACATGTAGGAATAATCATCATGAAACTAGGGAAAATAGATGATTCCGATTCTCCTTGGGCCTAAATCGACCCCTCTTCCATGGTTGTGTTCCCTAGAGGGGAAGGATAAATATTCTCAGTAAGAACATAGACTCCTAAAGACACCCCCTTTATGGGGGAATAAGTGATTTGATTAAGAGTGGTCGAACTCTTGGGACTTGTCATCTCCCTAATATCCTTAGCTTTTCAAGTATCCCCATTCAGTTCATCTACCTCTGGTAAAGTCATTACATTCATCTCTGTAGCAGCGGGATCAACATGCTCAGTTGAAGATTCAACCTCTAAACACTCTCCCATTTCTGGTACAAATGTTTTTTGATCTTGAAGAGATACCCCCTGGGGCTCGAGATCCCCCCAACGACCTCAATTTACCTAGATTCCCGGTCCTATTTAGCTGTAACCCTCAGCGGCATCACTTGTACCTCCAAAGAAGTATGATCTATAGACCTCTGGGTGATGACTGCCTAATTACCCACTGGACCTACACTAAGTTATGTGCATGATGATTATTCAGAAAATGAAGATGCATAACATGAAAATTATATAAAGAAATGAAACAGTTACATATGACCCTTAATTTTAGATGTATCATCAACCGTTATGCCTACTGACGCTTCATGGTATTCCACGAAGATAACCCTATGTAAGGAGTAATGGGTGGGTCTAAAGGTAGAAATGCTCCAATAGGATTCTCAAGGACCACCTCCATGCACTCCATGTCCCCAGGAGAGCCCTCTTCAGCGACTTCCACATCCAAAGAGATATTCTCTCCATCAACGGTTCCCCTTGGGGTGTACTCTGGGGAAGTGACCATTTCCTGAATCTCCCCAGGCTCCTACAAGTACTAGGAGTAGGGGTTTAAAGTCATGATAGTGAGAATAAAAGGAGTTGGTGAAAATTACATCTTCATCAATATTGTCTAGATTTGTTATGATTATGATAACGTCTTCTACTCGATTAGACCAGTAAGGTTTTCCCTTGAAAGAGTGGAGGTAGGTATCCATATTTTCTAGATATGTAGATACCTCATGTGGATCTTTGTGAGTCATGGGAGTGGTAATCGATCCAAATCCCGTAAGGTTAAGGGGATTTACCTGAAGTGTCTCCCAAATATCATTGGCATATGTGCTTGCCCTCAAGGTATCCCATGCCTTCCAATCCTTTGGGAATTCCACAGTAATGGTGATGGTTAATACTGGAGGATATTCCTGAGAAAGAGATGTGGGTTCCAATAGTTTTAATTTCTTTATATGAACCTCAGTTTCCCTAGAACCCTCTAGATTTGGGTGCTTGTGAGACCCCAGACGAGAACAGGGAATCTCACCCACTCCAGTTGTGATGGGAGGGTCGACTTCATCAACATCCCTGGAGTCATGACTATCATCATCGTCAACCCCATTAACCTCATACCTCAATATGGTAAGCACTCTATGTGAATACTTGTGTCAATTTTTCCAAGAATTATAACACCCCAAAATTCTAAAGTACAACTTTGTATTCAATATTGTTTATGACATGCAAAACTAAGTGTAAAAAGAGAATATATTAACCCGATACATTAAAATATTAAATAAATATAATATATTTTATAGATTGTAATGCACACAACACTAAGTTATACTGTATCTCACACAAGAGATAAATTCCTTTATAGCTTTCATTACATGAAAGAGTGGCCTTCCTCGATAGCTTGCGTTACACGTAAGATTGAGTGTCACCAAATAACAATGTATTATTACAATATTATTATTTAATATAATATGATATAAACTAGCCATTATGTTAGAGGTTATGAATATTATTAACTAAATTATGAAAATTTATGGTTTATATAAATATAAAATGAATTCATTGGTTACCAATTAATGAGAAATGAAAATAAGAACCAATTGGATATAAAAAGAAATATTATTATTTTTATGCTTCCAAAGAAGTTTTGTCTTAATAAACATAATTAATTGCAATTAGTTAATGATTTTAATGAAATATATATTTTATATATTCAATAACATATTTTTGATATTCATCGATTAGGTTTTATAGGTATAAGATAAGTTCAAACCCAATTTCACACATAAAAACCTATATTTTTATAAAGGCAATTTTACCGCCTTTTAATGAAGAACTCATTTTAAATATGAATTTTGACAATTTAACTGATTAAATATGTCAAAATAAACTTAATATTTGAAATAGAAACATGATAATTAGATTAGGGTGAATTTTTAAATTTTTCTGAAACATTTAATTTTTTATTAAATAGTTAAAAATACTGGATTTCAATTCAAAATTGATTTTTCATATAATTTATTTATAAGGTTAAATCATATTTTAAATTTATTTTAAATTTTAATTAGATAATATTTTTATCAATTAATACAATTTAGGTAATGTTATTTAATTTTACTTTGAAATTGACTATAAAAACATAACAAACTTTCAGATGTTTTTACTTTAAAAACCCGCATTGTCATCCCACCCACGAGATTGAATTTAAATTAATTTATACCAATTATGTTATTAATTTTTTTAAAAATTAATTATATATTTGGAATAATTATAATTTATAATATCTAATAAGACCAAATTTTTTTACCAAAAATATTAGTGAAAGTGATTAAAATTAATTACAACGATTAAAGTTAAATTAAGATTAATAAGGGACTAAACCTTAACCTTAAGGCCCAATATGACCTATAAACTTGTCCAAGATATGTTTTCTATACATATATCTACCATATGATCTCTTGGATCTAAATTTTACCATTATTGGATCCAATTTCAACATAAAAAATGTGGGAAGAATTCATTTGTCAAAATATTACAAGAGTGCCACTCCTCCACTATAAAAGCCAACCACTTATCCCCATTACTCACACCTCTCAAACCAATTATGGTCAGAAAAGATATACCAAAATAGCTTCCCAAAATCCCTCCCCTAAACCTTCAATATTCCATTTGTTCATAAATCCTTCCAAGTAATCACTTTGATACAAATGAAAAGGAGTTACCCGATTTTAAGGTAACACTTTCCAACGATCACTTTTATTTCATTAAATTTTACACCAACTCAAATATTATTATTCCATATTAATATAGTAAAAAATATCCAAAATATCCTAATATATTTTTATATTAAGTTTTATACCTATACTTATACACACTTCCATCTAATGGGTAATGGACATACTGTTTCTGTGTACGGCGAACTACTACCTCACGAAATGATGATTGTTCATTTTTTCTTTAACATCACTCATGGTGTCCATTATGATGAAAACTATATTTATATATGATATATATGATATATATTATGTCTTTATACTTTTTTAATATCTTTAGGACACATAAATTTAATACTTTCTATTTTGTGTTAATATGATAACATCGTTTGAGGATGTGTGGACTACCGCCCCCTCAAAGCGACGTGATTCGTTCACACGATAAATGGAATGTATAAATGATGGTTTTAACTAAAAATATGAGACATAAAAAGAATATATTTTATATTAATTAAATAATTAAATTTCTAGAAATAATATATATATATATATATATATATCATTTTCTTTATTACCCTTTTATACATAAAGTGATAACGTCATTCATGGACGTGTGGATTACCGCCTCCTCGACATGATGTGATTACTTTTAAATCACAATAATTATATATATATAAGTATAAATTATTAACTAATATGGTATTAATTATATAATGATAATTCTAGAAATATTTAAGTTACTTACCTTCTTTCCATAACGGTCATTGAAAAATGGGAACGTTACTCATGCGTACGTATGACCTACCATCTCTATGATTGTAATATTGATTCATTTTTCATAAACATATTTAATTATTAATTTTAAAAATATAATTAATTCATGAATATAATAATTATATCATGATTATTATTCTTTATATGCTATATAATGACCCCTTTGACCTTAGTTGACCAACCAAAGTTATTTTTGACACATAATCTGAATTTGGTCAAAACAACCAACATAAACATAATTGTTTAAGTATTTATATAAAACATAGTAAAAAGTGAAATAAATATAATGCTAAACATGAAAAAGTTTTTCAAGGAAGTAAATAATTAACATAATTTTTTTATTCATGAATATAAATACACACAAGACAAATATGACGCAAGGTTAGGAATTATCATCTCGCTTTTTTTAATTCTGTGAGATAAATTTCATGTTCACCACTTACTTATTTTGTATGGTGTATCTACTACCCATTTTTATATATTATATAAATAATTAATTTATCTTCATGGTATTTAAAACTTTCATTTAATATTATTCCTTTATTTGGTTTATGATTTAAAATTTTTCAAAGTGGTATGGGACACTTTGAAATGTTTAAAGATTATTTTCCTCAACAATAAATTTAATGCTATTTAAATGGTATTTTTTTTCAAGTAAATTAAATAAACATTGTTAAATAAAACCTTTAATTTTCCTATCCTCTAGATATTCATGTCTTATTTCAAGTATTAGTACCATTTCCCACTCTTTGGTACTCAGGGTGTTTTAGAAAATGTTTTTAAGAAAACTTAACTTCATTTCTATCTTTAGTCAGAGAACCTATTTTATTCTAAAAACCATGTTTTAATAAAAAAATTTCAATTTTTTTTAAAATGATCTTGTAAATACATTTTTACCCTTTTTTATTTTACCAATTTTTTTAATGGAATCTTCTTATCGCTTTCCAAACAAGGAATTTTTCTAACCTTTTTATCACGCAAAAGTATTATTCTTTTACAGCATGTACAGATTTACCCATAATTCCTACAAATTATACTTTGCATGTTTAAAAGGTTAATTTTTAAATAAAATGTTTTTAAAATTTATTTTCAAAGAATTTTTTTAAAAAGGTTTTTCAAAACAAATGGATATATTACTAAATAATGTTTTATAAGATATTTTTATAGTATTTATATTTATAAATGACAAAAACCCTTTATTTTTAATTCACTTAGGATATATTATATTGATACCATCCTTATTATTCTCCTATATGGTTTATTATTTATTTCACCATGGATAATATTCACATTAACTTCCTTGATTCCTTTTATTTCCCTTGAAATATTCAATTTACTATGATCATTTGACATTGAATTTCCTCTAAATTATCCATTTCATTTATCATGGATATTATTATTACCTAAACCATATACCATTTTACATATGATTCCTAAATTGATATTTATTTTATTAACTAAATAATTATTAATAAATTCATATCTTTTATTCAATATAGATATTTGATAAGGCACATTGTTTATTAATTAAATCAATTACTCAATATAAAGAATGTTTTGGACATGTAATGATGGTAGAATCCTAGACTTTATACAGATTATCGATGCATCGATAGGTTCTCATGATACAAATAAGTTTCACAAATTAAATAGGTTTCTATACATAGTTTTAAATTGTCTAGAGGATGGATCTAGATAGTAGATGTTTTAATGTGCCCAAGACACGACGTCCAATAATTAAGCATTGCTTTAATTTTGATTCATTATTTATTATCCATGACATTTTCACATGATAAAATCTATGGATGCATTTAATTATTAGTTTATTGATTAAATGGAATGTTTTTTTAGTTTCTTACCTTTCTATATTTATTTTTACTTATCTAGTTATTTGAATGGAATGGGTTTCTATTTATTACCTTGCCATAATGTTTTCACTTCCTTCTCAGTTTGTTGATTATATGGTATATGTGTTCTATTATTTACCATTCCATAATTATTATTATCATTGATTCATTATTTCTTACACTATATTTTTCCCTTATTAAGTATTCGATCTTACCCTTATTATGTTTATTTCCCTAGGAATCCAAGAAGCGTACTATGAAAGATATGCAGGGATGTACTAGATTGAATAAATTTATTCTCGAAGTTATTTATTTATAAAGAAGAAAAAAAATTATGTTGTAATTAGTGTATTATTTTGTAATAAAAGTCTCATGTATGTATTTGGTTTACCAAGACTACTAAACTCTTTAGTAATTCAGGATATGATTCCTTGTAACCATGCCAATTTAATAGTAGTAGACACTAGATCCAGGCTATCTGGGGTTGGGTCACTATAGTTGGTATAAAATTAAGTTTATTAAAAACCTTGGGAACTAGATTTAGGAAAACATATATTAGATCACATAACCCTAGGGAAGAATTTTAGGATAAGTATAGAATAACACCGTAGAATTTTAGTAAGGTAGAGATTATGTGGTTCTTCCTAAAATTACATCCCTCTATGGATACTACAAGTGGACGTGATTCTAGCATAGATATACATAGGAGTAATAGCTCTGACAAGGTGTTCCAATCCCAACTCAGGGTAACCTAGTACACAAAAAATGGGCCTTACTGTGCACTTGGTTTGACACTCTCGGGGGATATGCTTAGAATAATTCACATTTTATCTATAAACCATTGTGAAAGATTTGAACATATGATGAAAATAAATAACCGAGGTTAAACCTAAAATCTTTTGGATTGAAGATAAGGTGTCATGCTTTAGAAATCCTAGAAATGATATTATAGATAAAACTTAGACTAAGGAGGACTAATTTTGATGAAGTATTTTTGGGATTAAATAATTAAATTGTAGAATTATTTTACTAGTGGTATTTTGGCTATAATAATCATGAAACATATAAGGAATATGCTTGATTTTAGAATCATATGTTTTAAATGAAAAAGTTATTTGGGGAATAATGCCTTTACATTTATATAGACGTAATTTTAAAGGTATTGATAACCTATAGGGTTCATATGATTAGTAATGACATTGTACTAATAGTCAAACAAGATCATTAAAAAATGTTTGTATTTAAAACCTTAGTTAATATTCTATTTAATGATTAAATTCCAAGGATGTCCATTAGATTTATTTTGGAAATTATATTAATATGGTTTTAAAAAAGGACAACCCATATGCTGGGTGAAAACCTATCATGTTCAGAAAGGCCACAGTTCTTGAACCCATGACTGAAGGACGATAAGGGTTTCACACTAACCACTGACCTATGTAATGTCATGGTTAATTTTTCATTTCTTTTAGTAAAACAATTTGATGAATAAATGTTAATGATGAACTAGTAATATAACTTTTGAGGATTATAGATTAATCTATTAACCATATTGGTTTTGTAAGATATTTAGAGATAAATAGTTATACTTTTCATTCTTTTATAGGCCTTATGATCCTTTAAAAGTTTATTTTAGTGCTCTAGACATAAAAAATTCATTATTGGTAATTAATTTCTGCGAGTAAAGAGATGAATTAGAATTTGATCAAAGAACATCCAAAAGTTAGTATTATTCATATGAAATTGAAACCTTTCAAGTAATAATATTTTCCTATATTCATGATTAGTAAAAGAATTACCCAACATTAGAAAAATTAATTAGAAGAAAAAAATGTTGTCTTAATACCTTAATTTTTGTTGAATTGATGGCCTTCTAAATCATCAATGATTTATGGATTTGAGGCCCTCAGATTTCTGTTGATAATTCAATTGTTTGTGATTGATGACCTCATTAAATACCTTTAAATATTTATACTTTTCCTCAAAGTACATATTTTCACTTTCCAATAATGTTCTCATACTTCGAGACCTATTTATACGGTAGTCTATGTGACCTTTGTACTTCCCATTCTCTCTTTTCTAGAGAATTTTTTACAAACCCTTATCATGATGTGGGATTTAAATGTAGGAAAATATCAAAAAATATATTACCAAGATTGAGTTTAAATTGTTAGGATGCAATTTAATTAAGGCGGGAAGAATGTAACACCTATAAATTCTAAAGTACAACTTTGTATTCAATAATTTTTATGACACACAACACAAAGTGTAAAAAGGGAATATATTAACCCGATAAATTACAATATTAAATAAATAAAATATATTCTATAGCCTTTAATTCACTCAACACTAATTTATCTTGAATATAATGCAAGATATAACTTCCTTGACAACTTGCGTTACACACAAGAGAGACCTTTCTTAATAGCTTTTGTTATATGCAAAACCGAGTTTCACCAAATAATAATGTATTATTAAAATATTATTATTTAATATAATATGATATAACCTAGCTGTTATGTTAGTGATTATGAATAATATTTACTAAATTATTAATATTTATTGTTTATATAAATATAAAATGAATTCATTTGTTACAAATTAATGAGAAACTAAAATAAAAACCAATTAGATATAAAAAGAAATATTACTATTTTTATGCTTCCAAAAGAGTTTTGTCTTAGTAAAAACAATTAATTGAAATTATTTAATTATTTTAATGAAATATATATGTAATATATTCAATCAAATATTTTTTATATTCATCCATTAGGTTTGATAAGCATAAGATAAGAATAAATCCAATTTCACACATAAAAACCTATATTTTTATAAAGGCAATTTTACTGCATTTTAATTGAGAAACCATTTTAAATATTAATTTTGAACCTATAATTGATTAAATATGTCAAAATAAACTCTATATTTTAAATTTAAACATAATAATTAGGTTAGTGTGAATTTTTGATATTTTCTTGAAACATTTCCCTTTTTAATGAATAGTTAAAAATACTGAATTTTAGTCCAGAACTTTGTTTTCATCTAATTTATTTATAAGGTTAAATAATATTTTAAATTGGTTTTAAATTTTAATTAGATAATATTTTTATCAATTAATACAATTATGTTAATTTTATTAAATTTAAATTTGAAATTGACTATAAAAACATAGCAAACTTTTGGATGTTTTTACTTTAAAAACCTGCATTATCGTCCCACCTACGTGATTAAATTTAAATTAATTTATACCATTTATGTGATTGAAATTTATAAAAATTGATTCCATATTTGGAATCATAATAATTTATAATGTCTAACAATACCAACTTTGTTTTTTTACCAAAAATATTAGTGAAAGTGATTAAAATTAATTACGACGATTAAGGTTAAATTGAGATTAATAAGGGACTAAACATTAACCTTAAGAACCAAAATGACCTATAAAATTGTAAAACATTTATTGTATGGATATATATTTTTTCTATAATATATTTCCTAAAAATTATACTATTATTGGATCCAATTGTAACATGAAAAATGTGGGAAGAATTATTTTTTCAAAATATTACAAGACTGCCACTCTTCCACTATAAAATGCCACCACTTTCCCCCATTACTCACACCTATAAAAACACTTAGGTTTGTAAGATATCTACCCAAATATCTTACCAACATACTTCCCCTCAATCTTTAATCCTCCCTTTGGGCATTAATCCTTCCAAGGAATCCCTTTGGTATAAACCAAAATGAGTTACCCGATTTTTAAGGTAACAATTTCCAACAATCTCTTTTCTTTCATTTACTTTTCCACCACCTAAAATATTCTTTTCCTTGTTAATATAATAAAAAAATTATCCTAAATATACTTATATTTTGTTATATTAAGGTTATACCTATACTTATACATACTTCCATCTAATGGGTAACAAACATACTATTTCTATATACGGCGAACAACTATCTCACGAAGCAATGATTATTCATTTTTTCCTTTACCACCTCTCATGGTGGACATTATGATGAAAAATATATTTATATATGATATATATGATATTTATTATATATTTATACTTCTTTAATACTTTAATAACACATGCCTTTAATACTTTTCATTTTGTGTTAATACGATAACATCGTTTGAGGAAGTGTGGACTACCGCCCCCTCAAAGCGATGTGATTCGTTCACATGATACATGAAATGTATGAAGGATGGTTTTAATTAAACATATCATACATAAATAGAATATATTTTATACTCATGAAATAATTATCTTTATATAAATAATATATATATATATATATCATTTTCTTTATTACCCTTTCACACACAAAGTTATAACGTCGTTCGTGGATGTGTGGATTACCGCCTCCTTAACACGATGTGATTCATTTTACATCATAATAATTCTATATATAAGTATATATGATTAAATAATATGTTATATGTGATATAATTATCATTATATAAATATTTAAGTTACCTATTTTCTTTCTATAATGGTCATTGAAAAATAGAAAAGTTACTCATGCGTACGTATGCCCTACCGTCTCCTTGATTGTAACGTTGGTTCATTTTTCATAACCATATTTAATGATTGGTTTTAAAAGTATAATTTATGTATAAATATAATAATTATTTCATTTTTATTACTTTTTATATGTTATATAATGACCCCTTTGACCTTAGTTGACCAACCAAAGTTGTTTTTGACATATAATATGAATTTGGTCAAAACAACCAATGTAAACATAATTGTTTAAGTTGTTGTATAAAACATTATAAAAAGTGAAATAAAAGTAATGATAAATATTAAAAAGGTTCTCAATAATTTAAATAATTAACATATTTTTTTTATTCAGGAATATAAAGACACACGAGACAAATTGGATGCAAGTTAAGGAATTTTCATCTCACCTTTTTACTTCTGTGAGATAAATGTCATGTTCACCACTTGCTTATTTTTTGAAGTATATCTGTTGAAATTTTTTATATATTATATCATTAATTAATTTATCTTCATGGTATTTAAAACTTTTATTTAATATTATTCCTTCATGAGGTTTATGATTTAAAATGTTTCAAAGTGGTATGGGACACTTTGTAATGTTTAAAGATTATTTTCCTCAACAATAAATTTAATGATCTTTGAATGGTAATTCTATTAAAGGAAATTATATAACCATTGTTCAATAAAACTTTCATTTTTCTATCCTATTTTTATTCATAAACTCTTTCAAGTATTGGTACCATTTTTTCACTCTTTGATAATCAAGGTGTTTTAGAAAATGTTTTTAAGAAAACCCAACTTCATTTATCTCTTTAGTTAGAGAACCTATTTTCTTATAAAAACCATGTTTTAATAAAATGTTTTAAAAATGTTTTTAAAATGATTTGGTAAATAAATTTTTACCTTTTTTTCTTTTACCAATTTTTTTAATGGAATCTTCTTGTCAGTTTCCAAACAAGGAATTTTTATAACCTTTTTACCATGAAAAAGAAATGTCCATTTACAACATGTATGGATTTACCCACTGTCATTACTATGAAGAATCCTTTTCGTGTTTAAAAGGTTAATTTTTAAAGATTTGTTTTGAAATTGATTTTCAAAGAAATTTTTTTTTAATTTTTTTTTCAGAACAAAGGGATATTTTCCTCAAGAATGTTTTTAAAATATATTTTTATAGTATTTCTATTAATCAACAATAACAATCATTTATTTTAACTCCACTTGGGAAATATTGTATTGATACTGTCTTTATTATTCTCCTGGATGGTTTATGCTTTATTTAACCAAGTATAGTATTAAAATTCATTTCCTTAATTCCTTTTAATTCCTTTGAAATATTAAATTTCCTATGATCATTTGACATTGAATTTACCCTAAATGATACATTTCATTTGTCATGGATATTACTATTACCTAAACCACATAACATTTTACTTATTCATTTTACATTGACAATTATTTGATTAACTAAGGAATTATTGATAAATCTATATCTTTTATTCAATATAGATATTTGATAAGGAACATTGTTCATTAATTAAATCAATTACTCGATATGAAGAATGATTTGGACATGAAATAATGGGTGGAGCCCGAACTTTATATAGCTCCTCGATGAATTGAAAAGTTCTCATGATAAAAATAAGTTGCAAAAATTAAATGAGTTTCTATCCATATTTTTAAAATTTTTAGAGGATGGATCCTGAAAATATAGGTTTTCATGTGCCCGAGGCAAGACGTCCAATAATTAAGCATTACCTTTATTTTGATTCATTATTTATTATCCATGAGATTTTCACATGATAAAATCTATGGATACATTTCATTCTCAGTTTATTGATTAAATGACATGTGTTTTTAGTTTCTTACCTTGAAATATTTATTTCTACTTATCTAGTTATTTGAATGGCATGAGTTTCCATTTATTACCTTTATATATTGTTATGAACTTACTTCTCAGTTTTTTGATTATATGGTATGTGTGTTCTATTATTTACCATGCCATAATTATTATTCTCATTGATTCATTATTTATTACACTATATTTTTCCCTTATTGAGCATTTGAGATCACCATTATCATGTTTCTTTCCCCAAGAATCCAAGAATCCTACCATGAAAGATATACAGGGATATAATAGATTGAATAAAGTTATTCTCAAAGTTATTTATTTATAAAGAATAAAAAAAATTATGTTACAAATAATGTATTATTTTGTAATAAAAGTTTCATGTATGTATCTGGTTTACCAAGACCACTAAACTCTTCAGCACTTTGGGATTTGATTCCTTGTAATCATACCAATGTAATAGTAGTAGACTCTGACTCCAGGCTATTTGGGGTCGGGCCACTATAAGAATGGATTTAGGTATCAAGCTATATAAGGTGTAAATCTACCATTTTAGGGTCATCATTATAAGATATGTTGATAGGCATTGACACATAACTATACCTGGTTAATGTGACCTCCCTCTTGTAAAAAGAACAATAGATCATGAGATAAATGGATACCTCTCAAAGAATACCATTTCCTCCAGGCCATTAGAAAGGAGACATAAGGAGGGATGGATGCTTAAACCTGGGTAGTAGTGCCGACAACATGGGGGGATGAAGCCTTGAATTTAAAAACCTTCCTTGGGGGTTCAGAAACAAGGGATTTACTTTTTTGATTCCCAGGACTAGAATGCCGGATTTTTTTTCTTTTTATTCCCTCTATCCTTATACCCTTTTTGGGATTCAATAACACAGACTAGTATTTCCAATTGTTCTTTAGGATAAGATCTATTCTAGATATCGACATAGGATCTCATAAGCATAGTATTGAAACCCAAAAAAGGTGGAAGCCCAATCCGGCATCATGTGTTATCTCAGGTGAACATTATCCAGAGTTGTTGGGTTATCATTAAGTGTATCTCCTGACATGCACTATTGAGGGTTGGAGGATATCTCATCTTGAAATAGTTGATTTGACATGAAAATTGGTAGGGCACGTACCCCTCACATATAATATCTCCATTAATATTGGAAAAAATGCCTTCTCTCAAAGATATAAGATACCCATTCCTGATGAAGTCTCCAAATTCATCATTCACCGAAGTACTGGAAGGGGGAATGTAAGGGTCTCAAGTTAAGTGAGCATGATGGTTGAGGTGATCCATCACTCCTTTCTCACTCCATCTCAATGACATTACCCCACTTATGATTTGGAGGTATGGTCAGATGGTAGCATTCAGGTAATGTTGAAGGTTTATGTATATGTATCTACCAATATGGGATACTACCCAACCTCATATGAATTGGAAGGGAACCACCAGTCGGTATGGTGGCCTCCCCTCACTCATCCATCCCAACAAATGGAAAATCTTCACTAGTACTAGGACAATGAGATTAATAGACCTACCAAAGGCCAATTAAAACACCATGATGAAAGTGGTGACTCTAACCCCAGTACCATAATTACACATCGAAAGCATCCATCCACTTAGAAACATTACAAGAAAGTCTTCTAGTCAGAACAATTGGTCATCATTAAGAGTTTTATTCCATCCCCACTCGTTGAACCAACCCACCTTAAGAATGGGCCAGTAAGCTCCCATACACCTTTGGGTTTCAATGGTTGGGAAATTCCTCAACCTCCATGTTTTAGTCTCTTGGACACTTCTCATAGTAAAGGTGTTAATACAATCGGAAAACGGGAATTCCTAATTCGAATGAGGCTCTCCATCCAAAATATCCCTCACCTTGCCAATAAGATTATTATCAAGAGGGGTATTCATCTCCATGTCATCCCAAGCTGAATGGGGTGGTAGAAACTCATCATACATATCACCTATGACGGGAACCCTTTTGATTTCTTAAGTGTTGTTGGAAAAGTTACCCAAAAATGCCTGCATTTGGAAATTAGGTCCATGAATCATGGATGTGAGAGCCGTTGAGCATTTCCAGCTCCATGAACAAACCTGTTAGAGAACTTTCAAGGAAGTTGTACCCAAATTTAGTGATTTCATACTGTTTAACCAATCAAAATCAATCCACTCAGGCCCAAATAGTTCTTCTAGGGAAACATTCATGTAATTAAACAATTAACTCACAAATATATATTTATTTAATATTTGCGATCAATAAATCCTAACCAAAACCACTCCTCAGTCTTGAGAATAATATTTATTCCAATAATTAAAATTTAATAAAATTTAATTAAGATCAACAAAAATACTTAGTGCATGACCTCATAGGATTTTTTATCATTGACATTAGATGGGATTGCCTAAAGTTCAAGATTACTGTCTAGAAACGGGTCAAGTCACCCAAGAAAAAGAAGTTAATGTCACAACATTGACAACCACATATGAGTGATCACTGTGTAACATAATAATTTTATCACAATATCTTATCATACATGTTTCACAACTATGTCATCAACCTATAGGTTTGACATGTATTTCTTTGACTGTATTAAAAAAACTTGTTGTTATGCCATGGCCATGAAATTTAATGTGATAGTTCCATTTCAATCAAAGGGTTGAGATATCAAGTTCCATTAATATGGAAGGGAAAAATCCTTCCTCGATTTATTCATTAGTAAAATGTCATTCGTGACATGCCTAATGTACCCAACTTCATCATGAACTATTATACTAATGATTTATGGAAATAAATATAAGTTAATGAGTCATAAAATGAATTAATAATATATATATATATGGTTGGTACAACTGTAAGTGCGGCACACAACATTACAAAAAAATTCGAAAATAAACCCAGCACGGGGACTCGACCCCACAACCATGCCCCAAACCACACCCAACCATTCCATCCTAGCTGAAATGCATTAATAATTATCTTAAAGTCTAAGTACCATTACACATGCTCATAGATAAGAAAATACAATGACACATAAACATGTGGAATTCTTGATGGTGGATCTGTTCTCATAATCTCTCATCTTGGAAATTACTAAGTGAAAACTTCATGAGAATAAGTCTCATATTATTATGAGTAATCACACATGATAGTCAACATACTATGTGCCCCATAATAGAATTTTATCCAACCATATAACTAATTTTAAAAACATCATCATGGCATTTCAGGGTTCTCATCATAGTTGGAAACTATTATGCCCTTTTCAATGTGAAAAATACTATAAGACATTGTCACATTAACAATACGCACAAGAAAAATCAATATGTGATAAGTTATTTAAATTAATATTCAATTATTTTAATATACATGTAATCGAAAGTATAAAGTAGTTGGTTTTAGAACACCAGCTTCAACACAAACCACATGAAACTACAACTAGGTGAAATCACATCTGAAAATTTAACCATGATAGAGATTTATAATAATTTCTCCCTTTTAATGTCAATAATTTTTTTATATCAAGAATGATTTTATCACTTCAAGTCTTAATCCAAATTTTTTCTCAACTTGATTAATCCATGAATATAAAATAATTTCACAAGGAAACTCATCACACTACATCATCCACCATTCCCATGGTTTATTTCCACTTTTTATTTAAATCTAAATCCATAATATCTATTAAAATAAATATATGGCATCTATAACTCACCCAAAATACCATCTTTCTATTTATATCTCACTTTTATTCTCCCAAAAAGTATGAAAATATATTTAAATCATAAAAAAAATTCTTTATAAATATTTATTTTCCAAGAGAAATCTATTTTTAATTTCTTATGCACCATAAAAAAATTATATTTGATTATATAAAAAATTAAATTATCTATAAATTTCATTTTATAAAATGGTATCATGGTGATATCTCAAGATCTTTACCCTTTACATGACTAAAAATATCTATAGTATTTTTAAAAAAATACAATAATCATAAAATGTATTTAGAAAATGTTTTTGCTTCATTTATATATTAGAATAATGATTTAACAACAACCAAATAATTAATTTCAAAATTTTATAATAATAAAAAATTCAAATAATTATATATAAATAAGAATGGACATTTTAAAAACATAATATTCATGGGAGATATACAGGTGCCCATATTTTATGCTTTCTGAAAAACATTACACAGTGAACTAAGATGATAATGATAATTAATGAATATCATTGATTAGGTAATGAATATTAGATAAATTGTAGGTGGAAGATATAGAAGACAAGGTTGAAGAGGTAGTGATTCATATGGTGTTTGATGAAACCTACGATGCATTTTAATTAAACTATGACACCAAAAAAACTAACAGTTTCACTATAAAAATAGTAGGAGGCCCAAAAAATAATTTATGGGGTCTACCTTTTTTATTGTTTTCCTAGGACATTTATTAGGCCTCTATTAATTCATCAAGGTTTCAAAGGAGGGATACTAGATTTTCATTGGGTCTAATTGCATCATGCTATGTTCCTCTACTTTAATTTGTCTAAGGATTATACATATAAAACAATTAAAATATTTATTAATAATTCCTGAGACCTCTCACTACCAAGGGGAATATTTTAACTATCCTATTAATTTAATTGAGATCATTTATAAGAAACTTCATCATCTTAATTTTGAAAAATTATATTTTGAAAAATTCTAAAATCTTTCATCTTTAAATCCTTTAAAATATAAATTCATTTCAACCTAAAAAATGTCTTAGTTATTTACTAAATAGTCATGATAATTATTGAACTTTAGTCATTAAAGGTGTAACTTCCTCAACTCAATTCACCTATGTTGTGACTAGACCAGGTTTCTACATACCTCATGCATGCCTCCATATATGCCAAAGGTTACCAAGTAGGGTCTAGTAATAACATGGGGAGCCTATACTGCTTAGATTAGGTAAACATAAGTAACAATGGAAGAAATAGAAATAACAATCATCCAAATGAAACTAGATTAAATAGGAAACAAAGAAAAGTTACAATAAATAATACCACAACCCATGTAATAGTAATACAAACATTTTACCATGTCCTACAAGTCATAAAGACATAATCAGGATACCTTTTGAGTGGATCATATACATCAAGGTCCAAAATAAACCAAAAGTAAATAAAACTGAAGAAAGATGAAAACCTGGTCTCGATTACAGCCCAGTCTAATCTCCCATGCTTTATCTAAACTACCCAGATCAAACATCAAGCATCAAGCCTTTTCCCTTGTCCTGTCCTAGAAACATGAATTCTTCTCGGGTAATCATGACACCTGAGCAAGATTGTGTGAGTATAACTCAGTAGGCTACCACCAATGATGGTTGTAAGTATATATATTCTAAAATAGTGTGCATGTTGATGCGAAATAACAAATAGCTTAAAGCATGAATAAAAAAATCACTATCAATCCTTAGGTTCCACAGTGACACCTTGGGTCGACCATACCTACTTCGGCCAATGTCAGATGTCACTAAACATGATACATTTACACCTAAGGGGAATGTAACCCCTTTCTAGAACCATATCATATATCACCACCTAGGGGGAATAACTCCCTACCTCAGAACCATCTCTAATATATATCACTACCAAGGGGGAATAATGCCCCGCCCCAAAACAATCTCTAATGAATCATCACCCATGAGGGAATAGAGCCCTACCCTAAAACCAACACTAGTAGAAATATTATTTTTAAGGTCACATTTATAACATCAATTCAACATAACTGATGTTATAATAGTAAATAATTTATATTTTGGCATCAGTTTTTGTTATAACTAACATCGAAATATAATGAAACCTATTTTCAACATCGGTTCTATAAAAAATCGATGCCAAAAATAATGTATAATATTTTGGGCATCAATTTTAGTATAAAATGATGCTAAAAATTCTTGAAGAACTTATTTTTTTGCATCAGTTTTAATAAAACCGACATGAAAAATAAAAAAATATTTTATTTTTAGTGTCAGTTTTTTGGGAAAACGATGCCGAAAATTAAAATTTAAATTGTTTTAACATTGGTTTTATTAAAAACCGATGTTAAAACTATTTAAAAAAAACCCAACTATAGAACCCTTATTTTGCATGTCTCTCATTATTTATTTATCTCGAACTATGGTGATTCTGATGGCTACCATAACCCTTATGATGGAGTTTGTGATTATTCTTTCTTAGGTTGAATTATATTTTTATGATTTCTGATCATCAATCATTCTTCTTTCGTGATTTAGGTTTATATTTCATCTTCGTAACCCTTAAAATATCTATTGGCACTCAGATTATAAGTTTTTATATTATTTTTTATTGTTCATTGTTTTGAAAATGTTATAATTTTTCTTTTTAATGTTTTTCTTTCCAATTTCAAGGGACATCTATAACGGTCGAGCCACACCACGATTAGAGGTTTTTTTGTTGATTTTTTTCATGTTTGTTGTTTTGAAAATGTTTTAATAATTTGTTTTAGTGTTCTTACTTCCATAAAATTCAAGGAATGTTATCTATATTGAGGATCAATATTTAAATTTACAACTCCAAAATTTGTAAGTGGTTTTAAAATTTTTTTAAGATAAATTTGTTATTTGTTAGTTATAAATTTGATTCACTCATTCATTTGTTTGTATGCATTTCACTTTTAATTATTAATTTTTGTTAAAGTTTTTTTAATTATATAAATTATTTATTTAGTGGGACTATCAAATGGTTTTGTTCTAGGTTATAAAGAAGAGGAATATTGTTTTCACTTCTGATGAATCTAGGTAGAACGTAGCAGTGTTGTCTGATAGTCATTTAAAAAAAATCTATGTAAACTTAATGGAAATGTATTTACTCTTTACCACGGTCATCATGCATTTTTATATTTATTTATTTAAATAAAATAAACACATAGAGTAATTTAATTTTTATTTTATTCCAAATAATCTTTGATCTCTCACCAGATCATAATTTTTTTCATTAATTTTTGTGTGTGTTTAAAATCTATCTGTTTATATATATATTTTTAAATGTTTATATGTTTTATTTGTATATATATATATATGTTTGTATATATGTTTATATATATCGGTTGAAATTATTTATATTTATATTTTTTGATTCTAAACAAATCATCTATATTTGGATCAGTGACACATCACTCAAAATAAATACCTCGAGTAGATTAGTTTTTATTTTATTCCTAATAATCGTTAATATTTCATGTACGAGTACTAATCATTTTTATTGTATGTTTTTATGATTAAAATTTATCTATATATATATATATATTTAAATGTTTATATGTTTTAATATATACACTGATTATATTATGATCTCATGTATTGAATGGATCATAATTGGATAAATTTACAAAGAACCAGTAATGAATATGAAAAAGGAGTTGATGATTTCTTGGAATTTTCTAAAAGAAATCTTAAAAACACAGATTTGATTTTCTATCCATGTGTGAAGTGTTTGAATACGAGAAAGGTAAATTCTAGTGAAATCAAGGATCATCTCATTTTCAATGGTTTTAGCCTTAATTATACACGTTGGATCTAGCATGGTGAAATTACTATAAATTAAACATATAATGTTGATGACAATATTCATGATGACACAGAGGATCATATTGAATAATTAATTCATTTTTTAGGTGTTAAAACCGTTGAAAAAACAACAATTGTTGAATTATTGTATATAGATTCTGAAAAACAGTTATTCCCAAGTTGTAAATATACAGTGTTATTAGCAGTTTTGATTTTGGTTAACTTGGAAGTAAAAAATGGTTGGAGTGATAAAAGTTTCTCTAACTTACTTGAGATTTTAAAAGAGCTACTTCCAAAAATTAACAAGCTTTCATATTCCAATTATGAGGTGAAGAAAATATTATGCCCAATGGGATTGGGGTATAAAAAGATACTTGTTTTCCCCAGTGATTGTGTGTTGTATAGGAGAGAATATGAATTTTTATCAAAATTTCATACATGTGGAACATCACACTATAAGATGGATGAAAAAGTAAATTCAGATTCATTATCAGCTACTGACATCTAACCTCATACTAAATGAAATAATTTCTTCCAATAATCCCTTCATATAATTCTAAAAATTAACTCTGATTCATTCTTAGGTACAAAAATCAAAGTTTCTTCTAAATCAATTTGGTACCTTCTAATAAATCCTTGTTTGAAGCATCTATTTTAAAATTCAATTGATACAAAAAGGTTAAGATGGAATTAAGATGAATGCATCTCTAATGGTAAATTATGTCACCATGCTGACTCGACATAATATAAGAGATTTGATAAACAATTTTCTGATTTTGTAAGTAAAGTTAGAAATCTCATAATGGGAGTGTGTATAGATGGAATGAATCCATATCAGAGCCTAAGTAGCCAACATACTTCATGTCTTATTTTGTTGGTAGTTTACAACTTATCCCCATAGATATGTATGAATAAAAAATATGTTATGATGATATTGATTATTTTTTCACCAAAACAGCCAGGAAATGTTATTGATGTGTATATTTCACCAATGATTTATGATTTGAAACTTATATAGGAGGTAGGTGTTAATGTTTTTGATTTATACAAGAAAGAGTATTTTTTTTCATGCTATGATAATGTTCAGTATAAAAAAAATTCCTACATATGGAAACTTATCTGGATATAGTGTTAAGGGACATAAATCATGTCCAAATTTTGAAGAATAGACTTCATATTATCAATTGTAGAATAAAATAAATACAGTTTACATGGGACATCAAAGATTTTTATTAATTGAGCATCCTTATCATAGATTGAAAATGGAATTTAATAGTTTATAAGAATACAATCTTCCCCCACAACCATTGTGAGTTGAATAATATTACCAAAGGGTGAAAAATATTGATTCAACATTTGGAAATAGAAGTAGTTCTAGTATTCAAAAAAAATATCTAGAATAAATAGTTTATTTTTTCGAACTACCTTATTGGATATTTTTAGAGATTAAACATAACATTGATGTTATAAATGTTGAGAAAAATATATGTGAAAGTTTCATTGGAACTTTATTAGACATAAAATAAAAGACAAAATATGGATTGAATTATAGATTGGACTTGATAGCAATGAGAATACGATTGGATTTAGCTCCCACTATGAAAGGAAACATAACATATTTACCTCCGGCTTGTCACACATTAAGCAAGAGTGAGAAGTTGAATTTTTTCAGTGTCTGTATGGTATAAAATTACCCAATGGATATTATTCAAATGTGAAGAAATTTGTGTTAGTGAAGGATTTAAAATTACTAGGTATGAAATATCATGACTGTCATGTATTAACGAAACAACTATTATCAGTCATACTTCATAGTATATTGTCATAAGCTATTATAAATAATATCATCAAGTTATGTAATTTTTTCAAATGCATTCTTATCAAATTTATTGATCCAAATTTTTTATATGAGTTGGATAATGAATATGCTATTATACTATATCAACTAGAAATGTATTTTCCACCTACATTTTTTGATATAATGGTTCATCTAGTGATTCATCTGGTGCGTGAGATAAGAATATACCGGCCTATTTATTTATGATGGATGTATCCTTTTGAAAGGTATATGAAAATTTTAAAGGTATATGTTAAAAATAATTATCGACCGGAGGCCTCTATTGTTCAAAAATATGTATCAAAAGAGGTGATTTAGTTCTATACTGCTTATTTGTATGAAGTGGAGCATATTGGTCTCCCTATATCTCAAAATTTTATAGTTTATAGTGAAGGTTGAGGGATTCAAGGCTTAAAGGTAAAGTTCATTCCATGTGATGAAGTGATGAAGACACATTTATATATTTTTAACAACAAAGATGATGTTAAATCATATATATCATCACATATTTCTGAATAAAAGAGATAATATCCAAAAATAAATGAAAATTTGTTGATGATTGAGCATAAAAGACATTTGTTTCATGGTTTAAAGAGATAGTGAGAACAAATATATCTTCATCAGAAATGTTGAAATGGTTGGTAGGAGGACCATCAATTAATGTAATAACATTGACTAGTTTTTATATTAATGGGTACACATTTTACATAAAAAAGCTGGATGATAAGATTTCCATTCAAAAGTGTGGTGTAATGGTTATCACTGAAGCATTGAATTTTTCAAGTACAAAAAGTAAAAACCCAATTTATGCTTTATCAACATATTTTAGAGTTATTGAGGATATATGAGAAATTGATTATACAAAATTTTGAGTCATTGTGTTTAAGTGTAATTGGGTTGATATAAATAGCGGTGTGAAACGTGATGATTATGGATTTACACTAGTTTATTTAAAAATATTTAATTACAATGAGGAAACATTTATCATGGAAACACATGAAAAGAAGTTATTTTATGTCATTGATCCATAAAATGATCAGTGGTCCATAGTTTTTTATTGAAAAAGATACCATTTGGGTGATGAGAATGATGCTGATGATGTTATTGATTTACATGAGTCTTATTCATCTATTACACAATTTCTATATGATTACAATGACTATAAGGCAGACATAGTGCATATAGTACGTAATGACCGTGATGAAGGAATATGAGAAAACACTAAAATAGCCTCCTAATGTTTTTGGTAATTATTTATATTTTTTTTCTTTTTTTGAAATATACAAATTCATGCCTCTTTTTTTACTTATATTTTTCATCCTTGTTTCTAAATATTCAGTTTTCTAATGATATGAAGGTATACAAAATTTCATTACACTTTCTTGTGTGAATGTCAGATACAGTGAGAGAGGAGTAGTTACCGATGTATATCTATTTTTTTATATTTTTAAATATTTATTAATATACTTATTTAATGAAAGGAAACTTTTAATTTATATTTTTTTGCAGGACTACTGATGCATCCTCAGCGGAGGTGACTTCTCCTATTACTAAAGAGAAATCAAGTTCTCAATTTTGTAAACGTGGTATTAAATATTTACTAGAACTATCACTTGCTCATGGAGATGAGAGATTACATATTCATTTTGATGATAATAATAATGAAACTTGCCCAAATGTAATTAAATTTATCAGTTATATATCAATGCAGAGCCGTTTCAGGATTAGTATTTTATATCCTGATTGGAAGTCCGTGGATAGGACGACGAAACAACAGCTTTGGGAGGCTGTGATGGTAAAATATATCAATTGATTTATTTTATCTTATTTTTTGAATATTAAATATTTTAAACAACATATTTCATTTATTCAATTATAGATGAAATTCAATTTTTAGGAAACAAAAAAAATTAATAAAAGACATCTCTCTTTAGAGATGGTTTCATGGAGAGATTTTAAAATAAAACTAACAAAAAATTATGTTTTTGGAAAGAAATTTTTTGAAAACCCAAGCCTTAAGTATTAGTTTATAGATGCAGATACATGGAAGTAATTTGTTGACAACCGTAATGAAGAAAAATTTCAAGTATGATAATTATTTTATATTTTAAAATTTATTATATATTTATATAATTACTTATTAGTTTATTTTTATATAATAGTCCTCCAGGAGATCTCATCAAGATATCCAGTTGAAAAATATATACCCTCATACTTTATTAAGTGGAAGGTATCCCTTATTAGAGAAAACATGATTGAAGAAAAATTTGAAGCATTAAGAGATCAATCTAGTAGTGGTTCAGAAGAGGTCCAGTTTGGTCCTCTATTTCCTCCCACTCACCCTGAAAAATGGAAACAAGTGAGAAGAAGGAAAAATGAAAAGTATCTTACATAGGAAGATAAGGAAGTAGCTGATAAAATTGTAAGTAAATATTATTTATTTGTCATGAATTTTTCTATTTTATAAATTATAAACACTAATATAATGTTTTAATTTTTCATTTCAAGATGAACTTTAAGAGATAGTGTCACATAGTTCTTTTATCCCTGAGGGTAGGATGGACATCTTAGTCACTGCTTTAGGAAAGGCAGAACACCCTGGAGGTGTTATAGGATATCAGGCAGGTGTTAATATTCAGAAAGTTTTTAGTGAGAGTAATAAATCAAGAGACCTAGAAATAGAATCCTTAAAAGTCAAGCTGAAAGATATGAAACAGTTTATGGTTGATCAAATTCAAGTAGCCATTTAGAAGGATTTGTTAGAACACTTGATAAGACATTCACACTCTATATAGCCTTCCGAACCCGCTCAGCTGGTTGTGCAGCCTCTACAACCATCCTAGCCAGACTACCCTACCCAACCTTCCTACTTTGATCCTCCACCTCCTCACTTGGACCAAAATGTATACTGTGAGTTGTTTGTTGTAGATCCTTATATACATATTGTTTCATTAAGACTTGTGCATTTTTTGGGGGATTCTTTACATCACCGACCAATATAGATGGGCCATGTTAGAGTATTAGTACTTGATATTATTGATCCTAATTCTCTACTACCATTTCCTACTGAGAAGATTACCAGATTTGGGGATTTTATAGGTCATTTTTTACTTTTTCCAACTAGTCTTATTCATTATATTTCATATGAGGTGTGTTTTTTTAAGTATTAATTACATATGATTGAAAATTAATTATTATATTTTCTGACATTTAACTTATATAGGATTATCTGAAAACAAGAGAAATTGCACAATTGAAACAAAATGTTTAGGAACAATCGACTATAGATACTTATAATATTTATTATGGGATTTAAAGATTATCTTTGGATTATGTTTCCATTAATAATATCTATGAGTTTAGGATAACGTCTGATATATTCATAAGAGATTATCCATTGAGATTACTCAAAGAAGATATCATGCATCTAGTTGATTTCGAAGAGCTCGACCTAAATGTGTTGTAGTTGTTTTCCATGAAAGAAAATTGACAATTGATTTTTTATTTATTTAATAAAATATGTTTAAAATTGAATAACTATATTTACTTTTTAAATTAGGTATCTACACATGATTCTTGTACAAAATGACAGCACATAAATTTATTGTTCTATAGATCTAGAATACATTTTCATAGAAGTTCAACATGTGAAGAATCCTGATAGAGTTGCATATATATGTGAGATATTATCACATATGGAGATTGAATGTTGGTTTTTACCATTTCTTGATAAGTAATAACATACACATAATTATGAACCAATTATTATTATAATGTCATTAATTTTGAATTTTTTTTATTGTAGGGGGCATTGGATGTTAAGTGTATTTTTCCCAAGTGAATGCACCTTATATTGGTTTTTCTCTTTATTAGGGAGTGTTCATAAAATATTTTCCACCTTATTAGATAGGTAAGTTTTTTTTTGTTTTTAATAAGCTCATTATGTTTAATACTCATTATTTATACATGTATTATTATTTTATATATATGAAGATGCAGTTCATGGAAAAAATTTAACAAAGAACACATGTTGATAAAGAAACCAAATGCAATCCAATATGTGGAACTAAAGGTAATTATTTTTTATATTAGATATTATTATTATTTTTTGATAATATATATATATATATATATATATATATTTATATTGGTTTTTATTATCAAGTTAATGTTTTATAAACACAATTTCACTGTCAACAAGGACATGTTGAATGTGGTTATTATGTTCTACAATTCATGAATGAGATAATCACAACTGGGTTAACTAATGAATTTGATAATGTTAGTTATTTTTTTTTATATTTTATGTCATAGTATTCTATTTTTTAATCTCATATCATTCAATGTTATTTTAGATATTCAATGATGAAAAGTATTATACCCAAATTGAACTTACCCATATTCAATCTTTGTTTGCGAACTATTTGTTAAGTCTGATTATGATTTGAGGTACGTATATTCTAATGTTTATGAATAATATTAAATTTTACTAATAAAATGTGTTCAAAACACTAATTATTCTATTGTAATAGGTGTTTGAACATAATTATATCAAATAAATGTTTCAACAATAACCAACAATAATCATGTAGTAAATTTTAGGTATGTATATTTTAATTCTACGTTATAATACAAATGCGTAGATAGTTTTTTGATTAACTAGATAAAAGCATGAAAGTTTTTATAGTTTTTTAGTAAATTATAAATGTTGTTTTATTGTTGTATACTATGTTTTTATTATAGGGACATGAAAACCAATATGTCTGTGGTTTTCCATATTGGTTTATAACAAAACAACATAGAAAACAAGCCTGCAGTCGATTTTTGAAGTCAGTTTCTTTGTAAAACCAATGCCTAAAACTAATCCCAACATCAATTTCAGCATCATTTTTCGAAAATAGATGCTAAAAAGCTTATTTTTATGTCACCTTTATAGACATAGGTTAAAACCAACATCAAAAATTAAAAAAAAACCGACGTTGAATCCATATTTTTCACTAGTACACTCCTAATATATTACTACCTAAGGGGGAATAACACGCCAACCCAGAACCATCTCTAATATATCATCACCTAAGGGGGGGATAATTTTCCACTATGGAACCATATCTAGTATATCATCACCTAAGGTTAATAAACCCCCACCCCAACACCATCCTCAGTATATAAATAGTCTTCACAATTAATTATAGATACCAATCTCATTTTATAATTTTAAACATTACTGAGTTTTATATGCTTAAAGTTTTACCATCATTCCAAACATATCAAATACTAGATTATCATTTTAGTTTCTAAAGGGTTGGAACCCACACAATATGATCACATAAATGGGTCTAAATTAATTTGGCCATACACTCAACCATGACCCAAACCCATACTCACCAAGGGTTTCTACCATGATATCAAACATTTAACACATAATTTCATCTTAGGTATCATCCAAGGGCATCTACATTCATACTATTATGTCACCATTCCACTTAGGGAACCCCTCAGATTTCCACTAACATATCTCATTTCATTTTTTCAATGAACTCTTTACTTCATAGACAAAGGTTTAGGCACTACATTTATCAATGGTCTACTTATGGCCCGATCAAGATGATTCTCGCATGAAACAAAGGTAGTAACCATTTAATTGAATTTTATGTAAATCACTCATTAGTTTGGGGTAACCAGACATCGCACACACACACACAAAAAATGAGATTAAACCTTATGGAAAGATTATAGATCACCCACCTCATCCTTATAATAATATTATCTTTAAATATCATTAGTTGGTTTGATCCCAAATGACAGAAATCAAGAAATCTAAGAAAAGATATATAAATATGCATAAATGGGAATAACCGGTGTAAGGATAATAAACAATAGGATAAAACAATAAAGAATCAACGAGGAGTGATAGAATTACCTCTAGTCATCACCCGTAACAAACGTTACTCGAATCGGATGAATAATGAGAGATAAAACACCTTGGAAGATATATGAACAAGAGAGAACATAGTGGGATAAATGAGTTTCTATGAATAACGAGAAGCCCTCATTTATTAAACATAATATTAAAATGATTTATTTAATTAATTTTTTTGAAAGCTATCAAATATAGGTTGAAACACAAAAACACTTCATGGTCACCCCATGATAAGGACCTTCCGGTCATGGTGTGGTGCACCTCTCTAAGATAGAATCAACAACCCATGATCCAGACCTTCACAGAGTGGATTCCCCCCTTCACGACACAAAGTTTCCTTCTCAGCCTAGATTTATGGAATGACAACCTTACAATAGTGCACTCCCTCTCCAGGATTCATGATACAACCCATGGGTCACAATATTACCGAACTCCCCCTATGTAAGATTGTTAATCTTAGATAGATATAAAACTTAATATCACATAGTCCTAGAGTTAATCCTATACATCTTAATCTTATGTAACCCCATCATGGTGCATCCCCATACTACCACAGAGTGATCCTCAAATCATAGTTGATAATTAATCTTACGACCATTGAATTCATTCATATATAAACACTTCCCATGCCACAAATACTTTCTCCAGGGTGTGGTACTTTATTTGACTTAACAATTTAATCACATGCAAGACTCACCACACCATAACACCCTCAAGCCTTAGCATGAAATCTCTTGATTCTAAGGATATTTAACCTCACACAACCACCTATCATGACACAACCTTCTCATGTTGTTGTATGATGTTCACCTACTTGGCCTTCATCCGAGCATGACCATCTCTCTACATGGAATTAAGATCCACCTACATAAAATCATAGTTCAAACCCAGGACAAATCTCAGGCACCTGTTAACAACTCAAACATTGGTAAATGATAAAAATATATGAGTTTTGGAAAAAAATTGAACTATTTCATGCCTCGATGTAGTCTAGGGAGTTAATAATCCTCATAATATAGATTCTCATCCTTGAGATGTGTCCCCAAGCATCATTAATCCTCATCAGTGAAAAACTCTGGCTACTTTTCCACATGTTAGACTCCCTTTCCCACATATCCTTTAGGATACACTCATATTTCCATTTCACTCATGTCGGAGGAACCATCATTCCATACAAAGTCTTCTCATACTAATCCAATACACAAACTAGACTCTCCTCAAAAAAAATGTTAGACTCAATCTCAACTTCATCAGTATTAAACACATGAGATGGATTAGGATGATATATCATAAGTTGAGATACATAAAACATTCCATGCATGAAACCAAAAAGTGGAGGAAGAGATAATCGATATGATACTATACTGATTCTCTCCACGATATCAGATGGTCCCAGAAACATGGATGCTACTTTTTCCTACCTATTAATAGGATGATGTACCAGTCTAGGAAAGAGTCTCAAGAAAATATGATTTCCCACATCAAACTCTAGAGGATAGTGTCACTGGTTGGCATATAACCTCTTCCTACTATAAGTAGTCACTAACCGCTTCCTGATTAGATGAATATTCTCTAAAATATCATATAAAATACTCTTTTTAATAATCATTGAATCTCTATCCTCCAGCTAACATAATGGTGATAATTATGGCCTATTGTATAAGTCCTCAAAAGGAATCATCTGAATTGAATCCTAATAACTATTTTTGTAAGTAAACTATATAAGGTCTAGGTGAATCTCCCACCAGCCATCAAAATCCTAGAAACACTAGTTCCAAATTTCCTCTATTATCTGAATGGTCCCCTTAGAATACCCATTTATTTGAGGATTATAGGAATTTATTATATTCCATTATGTTTCAAGCACCCATTTCAACCCTCATAAAAAGTGTAATGTAAATCAGGCATCCTAGTCTAAAATGATGCTCTGATCCACCCTATGAAGACATACTATCTCATGTACATAAATCTTGTCAATATTATCAATAGAGGAGATCTATTGGATTGGTAGAAAATGAGTGAATTTAGTCAACTTTTCCATGAAAACCCAAATCACATCATTACCTTGGGGTGTCCTTAGAAACCATATCACAAAATGTACGATAAACTCATCCAATATCTAATTGAGAATGGATAATGATAGAAGAATACTAGTGGCCAGTTGGTGCTTGTCCTTCACCCACTGATAGGTGGATCATTATGTAACAAAGCCTGTTATATCCCTCTTCACCCCAGGCCACTAATACTATCTTCAAATGTTATGGTACATCAAGGTAAGCCCCTATTAAACAACCCACTTCAAGGTATGTAAGTCTCTTATTAGAACCTCACACATACTCAAATAGGATACAACATGAACTCATACATAAAGGATCTTACCAACATCAAGAGAGAAATCGGGTGATATATTCCCACCATATATGATGAACCTCACCACCAGACATTCTAAGTTTGATAGATGACTCTTCTTCACCCTCCTAAGGAGTCAGTATGTAATAGTTAAGAATATAAGAGTCACTAGCACCAATACTCCTAAACATCAAGACATAACTCAGTGAAAAGGTAAATTATCTATTATTTGTTGCTCGATTACTACACCACCTATTCTTGAGTCTTCATACTTAGAAAATTAGCAATGATGTTACCATTTTTGAGGGTATACACCACCTAAAAATTGGAAGACTACAAGTACATGACCAACCTTCATTACTAAAAGTTAAAGTCATGCTGTAAGAAAGTATATATCAAGATTTTCGGATCTATATATACCAAAAACCTTATGACCATAATATAGTGATGTCAAATCCTTAAGGAATGAACCACTAATATCAATTAAAGATCATGAGTTGGGAAGTTCCAATCATGAAACCTCAACTATCTAGACCCATGAGTGGCAACAAGACCAGCCTGCATTAGAACCACTACAAGCCTAACATCTGATGCACTACAAAAAAACATATACTCCCTACCCAGTGAAGGTAAGGTTAGGATTAGTGAGTCATAAACCTCTCTTTTATCTCTATAAAGGCTCTCTTACAAGCATCTGACCAAAGGAACTTGACCCCCTTTTGTTCAGAGTTGTCATCTGTGCTTCTAACTAGGAGAAGTCATGTATAAACCTCTGATAGAAACTTCAAAATCCCAATAAAATATGGATCTCAAAAACATTCTTGGTCCAATTGCAGAAACCATAACCTTGACCTTTATAGGGTCTAATGATATACTATCCACTATATCAAATGCCACAATAATCACTCCTGATCAATCCAAAACTGATACTTAAAGAGTTTGTCATACAATCAATTATCTTTAAGTGTACTCAAAAAAATATCATGATATCAATAATGATCCTCCTTATATAGGGAATTCACCTGTATATTGTCAATATATATGACCATGGAAGAATCTGGATAATGATAAAATACTTAATTCATCAGGATCATACACACCATTGGTGCATTCATCTAGCTGAACATCACAAGGTTCTAATACATGCCATAACTACTCCTGAATAGAGTAAGAGTTATTCCAAATGTAATCACCATAAATTGATGATATCTTGATCTACTGTTCAAATATATCATTTATACAGGAAATTGGATACAAGTTCTTGACCACTGCTTGGTTTAACTTCTAACAATCCATACACAATCTCAAAGAACTATCTATCTTCTTAGTGAACAATATTGGAGCACCCCAAAGGGATTCACTCATCCATATAAACCCCTTCATCTCCAAATCCCTCAACTGAGCCTTTAACTCTAGAATCCCTATGGAATCCATCAAGTATGGCATAATAGATATGGGATTTTTTCCTTACAAAAGCTCAACCATAAACTTAATCCATGCTCGGGTGGAAACCTTGATAAATCCTTAGATGTCCAAAAATTGATCACCTATGGGAAGGAAGACCACCTTATGTGTCCTCTCATGATCCAAAATAACACTAGAAAATTGGGTTTTGATCCTACCCAACTACTGAATTTTAGGTATCACATGGTCTTCCTATAGATCATATTCTCTGATATAGGCATAACTATCACCCTCTATAGGCATAAATGATACTTGTCGACTATAATGGTCATTGTGGTATCAATATGGAATGAGTCAATATATTCCAAATATCATATCTAAATTATTTATCTCAATTATGAAGATATACCAAAGGAATATATAACCTCCAATAACCATGGAACACTCTCAAAACCTTTTAATACCCTCATATTGTTTTCATAAAGGTGAATCAATCAATATCACCCCATACAAATACTCAAAAGATATCCCTAAGACATAAACAAACAAATAATCCATGAAATAATATATTCCACCAGTGTGTAATAAATCAGATGTAAAGGTGGATTATATGAAAACCAAACCTTGAACCATATAAGGTTTGACATCATGATCAATAGAAGTAATATAAATGGCATGAAATTGGTCTAAAACTCATCCCTGAGCTCCTTCTTGAATCCCCTGAAATGAACCTCCCTACTGACACCAATTCCCTTAACTTTGGGCACCATGTGTCCTCCACTAAGACCCAAATAGACCATGGAACTCTAGTTACCACTCTATTATGACATAACTAAAACAACACCTAAAACCTATATTTATCTAGATCCTCTTCCACTATACAATTCTAGGGCACTCCTACAATACCGTTGTAGGTGCCCCACCTTCCCACACAATCAACACTCAATTGGTGGTCAGGTTCACTAAGAAAAAACATAACTAGGCCCATTGCATTGGTAACACTCCACATAACCTCTACTCCTAATATGAAGAGATAAACCTCATCCTCGAATACTCTATCTTCTACCAACCTGATGTGAACCATAAAACCAATACTTCCTACTATCTGAAGACCCATTGGTAATCCTATTATTAGAATTCAACTTCCCATAGCCTCTACCATCATTTAGGTTCCTCTCAAGTTCATGGGCATGATTCAAAATTTCTTAAGAATAAATACTGGTGAAAAAACCCCCCTATACCCAAATCGCATACCTCAAATCATCCTCAATACCTTTATCCCTAGATAACTCATCCTTATCCAACATCAGGGAAAAACATTGAAGCTCTATAAATAATAATGCACACTCCATAACTGGAACCCCCTTATAGGTAAGATGAATATAATACCATTCTCTATCTATCCTCAAGGCATAAAGGAAGAAATAATCATAAAATATTCCTATATCTAGACATCCCACCAGTGATTTTATTGGCCTAAAAACATATAGGTTCATAACTTCACCCTTCTCTTAAGGGAAATATTGAGGTGATAAAATATAGTATGAATAGACTCCACATATATATTAGTAGTCAGGTTTTAAGACTTTGGTACAAGAGTTAGGGAAAATAGAGTATTTTATTGATAATAGAGGCATTAGTTACAAAAAATACAGAATAAGGAAGGTATAAGAAAATATCTTTAAAGAAACTATCTAAAGCCAAGGTAGATGCCTCCTTTATAGAAAAGATGAATCCTAATAGAAAATAAAATATATGACCCTAAATTTCTACCTAACTTCCCTATTTATTATTCTATACATACCCAGCTAGCACAAAAAACAAACTAAAAGACTATACTTCCCTTGGAAGCTAACTAAAACTATCTCCCACTTGGACAACTCCACTCACTCATACTTCATAGTAGAACAATAGAACACCCCCACTTACTATATCTAGGGGACCTCCCTTGAACATAAATAAAATTGGATGTTGTATTTGAAACTTTTACATCATCTCAGACATAGAATCTACGACTTGAGTATTATCTTTTTCTATCGATTGTAAAACCCATAACGGGTTCTCTCAGATCTGATCATCCACAGTCGATATCAGTGAAACAAAGGGTTCCAACTCAACTATCGGTGGGGTATTATAATTAATTTTATTCATTTATTCATAATGTTTTATCTACCCCTTTACTTATTTTCAAGTAAAATTTCATAATTGGTGTGAAATTTCCATGTTTTAATATTAAATCTAAATTTTAATCATTGTTTAAATTAATTCATATTCATTTAATTTTACCATTTTATTTATATATTTCAATATAATGATCCAAATTATTTGATTATTGTTTTTTAGTGTTCTTGATTAAAATTAATACAAATAATTCAACTGGATCATTGGCTAATTTGGCCATCTAAAAGGCTATATGGAACACACAATAAGGCCCACTGAATCTGTGGAGAAAACTCGACCATCAATGAAGATTGAATTTTTATGAGCAATCAAGAATCATAAATTTTATGAAACTCCAAAATATATTCTAGGACATATAGAAACATCTTGTATAAAAATTTTAAGGCCCAAATCAACTAATAAATTTCCCCACATAATCAATAAATTCCATCCCACAATTCTATTTTAGATTTTAAAATAGCCGACCCTTATTGACTTTTCTCTCAATCTACTAGACTAATTGAGTTGAAATTTTGTGGGTATAAATTCAAGATATAGGTACAATTTTTTTATAATAAATGGTTTCTATATGAAGGCATATCCCTAGTATAAAACACATTCACATTAAGAACTTGTAAAAATATGAGAAATTTCTAGATAATAGCACATGGTTTAAACATATAGCCATATCTTTGGTTACCAAAGTCCAATGGCACAAAATTTATAGATTTAACTTTATACATCAATATATAAAAATTTTAAGAAGAAAATTACTTTATATTCATCTTTATAAATGGTCAAATGGTCAACCTAACTTGAGGGAAAGTTTTGGAAGTCAAAAAATCCACCACCTTAGGCTATAAATACATTACCATTTTCTCCTTATAATAGATTGGCACTTAGTCACTTTGAAGGAATAATTGGAATGAAAAAAGACTTTAAAAAGTCCTATGAGGACCTTACAAACTCAAGTTTCTACTTGAGAAACCTCACATCCATTCTTTCTTTTCATGCACTTCAAGTGTTTGAAATGTAATTGTGTAACTGTGATTGAAATTTCAATTGATGTTTAATGAATGTTTTATAATCATATTATATTATTATCATCCAAATTACATTTTTAATATTCATTTTCTTAAAATAGTTTAAATAAATCCAAAAAACCTTCTCTATTTCACTTTATCATTAAATCCAAAGTGAGTGTTTTACTTCCCTTCACCATTCGTGTGTGTGCTCAGTGCACCACTCTTATATTGTCCCATTATTTTTATTATATTTTTAACTTATCACCATAAAATTCATCAACATGATTAATAAAAATCTCAATGTATGAGTAAATAATCCATTTAGGTGAGTAATAATTTGGGGATGTTAAGTGATTTAGTGATTTTTATCATTTAATATTTTTTAAATTCACATTATTTATGTTGAACTAAAAATTTCATGGGTTAATGACATGTTTTTTTGACATGAGGATTCCATGGATTATTGGAACCACAAGTAAACTTGAGTTCTTGAAATATTGAACCTTCCATAAATTATAATTGATAATGATTATAACCCTAGTCGAGGCTAGGATTAAATCCAAAACAATTTAAAATTAAAATCAAAATAACCTCATTAAGTGGATGTCAATTTAATGAAATATATCACAAAGCTCAAGGATATCATAATCTTAACTCCCTAATAATTAAATCACCCTAAAATTTATCAAATTGTTAAATTAATATTAATCCAAAAATCAATTTACAAAATCTCTATAAACACCCATCGTTTCAAATGACAAAACAAAAACAATTAACTCAAAAATATAGTACCATCTCTGAGGATTCTACCGGAGTTCCACTATACACATTATATTAGAGCATCAAAATATTAAATATAATTTTTAACAATTATTTTAATTAATATAGATTCAGTTCATTTTACTATTTTGATAATATTTTTAAATATACTGATCCAAATAATTTTATACTTATTTTTTAGTGTTCATGACTAAAATCAATAAAAATAATTAAACTGAATCATTGGATAATTTGGCCATTTAAAGGGCTATATGGGCCACATAAGAAGACCCACCTAATTTATGGAGAAAAAATGGGCCAAACATGAAGATTGAATTTCTGGGATCAATCTAGAATCCCATATTTTATGAAACTATAGAATATGTTTGACCATATACAAAAACATATAGGATAAAAATTTAAAGGCACAAATCAACTAATAAATGTCCCAATAGAGTCAATAAAGTCAAACACACAATTCTGTACATGGTTTTAAAATAGTCCATAATTATTGACTTTTATCCCAATCCACTTGCCCATTTGAGCTGAAATTTTTTGGGTAGAAATTAAAGAGTTGTTAATAAAACTTTTTATAAGAAATGGTTTTAATATGAAGAATTATTCATAGTATAAAACCAATTCACATTCAGGACATGAAAAATATTTTATATTTTTGGAAAACATAACATGTTTAAAAAAACAACCATACCATTTTCTCCAAAAGTCCAATGGGAACCAAATTTAGAGGTTTTACTATCTATATCCATATCTAGAACTTTAAATAATATCATTTCTCAATATTTAGCTTTCTAAATGGTCGAATGATCGAGCCAACATGAGGGGTAGTTTTGGAAGGAAAATGATCCACCACCTTGGGATATAAATACATTTACCTCTTCTCCTTGCAAGAGTTTTCCACTTCATAACTTAGTAGGATACATATTCATGACCAAATACTTCCAAAATTCCTAATAGGACCTTCCAAAATCAAGTTTCTACTTGATTGACCTCTCATATAATCTTTCTTTTCATGTACTTAAAGTGTTTTGAATTGAATTTGTATAAGCGTGATTGCAATTTAAATTTATGTTTAATGCATGTTTCATCCTCATATTATATTATTCTAATACACCATTTGTTTTTAATATTATGTTTCTTAAAATAGTTTAAATCAAGTTGAAAAATATTCCCTCCACTTTCTTATTCAATTCAAAGTGAGTGTTTTACTTCCTGTCATCATTTGTGTGTGTGTTCGACACACCAATCATATCTTGTCACATTATTTTTATTATATTTTTAACTTATAACCATAAAAATAATCAACTAGATTAATAATAATCTCAATGTATGAGTGAATCATCCATTTGGGTGAGTTGTAATTTTGATGATGTTAACTGATTGAGATCTTTTGGTCTTTTAATATTCTTTAAATTTACATTGTGTATGTTGAAATAATAATGTCATGGATTAATGATATGTTTTTTACATGTATATTCCATGGATTATTGGAACCAAAAGTACAAATGGGTTCATGAAATATTTTACCTTCCATAAATTATAATTGATAATGATTAGAACCGTAGTTGAATCTTGGATTAAATCCAAAACAATTGGGAATTCTGATCAAAATCACCTCGTGAAGTGGATGTTAATTTAATGAATTATATCAAAAATATCAAGGATATCATAAGATTAACTCCCCAATAATTAACTCACCCCAATATTTATCAAAATTTTAAATTAAAATTAATCCAATAATCAATTTACAAAATCTATGCAAATACTCCACATATCAAAAGAAAAAACAAAAACAATTGACTCTAAAATATAGTACCATAATCGAGGATTTGACCTAAGTGCCTCTATATACATTATAGTATATCATCATACCTTTTAATGATAGATAGGTGAAAATCATCTACGCTTCAAATGGCATCATTTCTAGGGATGGTGCAATAACTAGTCAGTTGTTTTTTATTTTCATACAAAAATAAAAAAAACAAAAAAAATATATAAAAAATAGAGAAAATCCCTCCTTATTTATCCATTAAATTTTTTTGTGAATTCCCCATAGCCTACACTAAAGTAAAACTCATATTTTTGATTCAGAAATTAAACACACCATAAGTTATATTATGAGGACCACTAGGGTTAATCAAACCAAACTGAAACCTTTACAAAACCCTTTTCTAAATCATGAAAGGACCAATACTAGGTAAGAAACCTTAAAATAACTCGTTTCCTCTAATATAAATTACCACCCTATTTGTATTCAATTTATAAACATACAGGATCATTTCAAACTCAAATCAAGTTTAATTTATCTTCTACCTCATTTCCATGGTCTAGTTGGTGAGGATTCACACCTTTATCTTAAAGAGTTCAAGTGGTGTGATTTACCATGAAGCCTCAAGGGATTTATGAAGAACAAATCAAACTTTGAGCGTTCACTTTCTCCCTAGACAACTCCACCAAATCATGGATCTACTACCTCCCTCGTGGTTCCATAAACTCATGGAATGACATAATGATTTTCTTTTTTGAAAAATTCATTCCCACTTCTTGAACTACATCTATACAAAAGTAAATTAGTGGTATCTGTAAATTCCCCAATGAATCACTCCATGAGTACTAGGAGAGGTTCAAAAATTTTGTGTAAACTTTCCCAAACCATAAAATCTATGACCAAATCTTGATCCAATACTTATATGAGGGGTCATTGGCTATGGATAAAACTATCATCGATATCACAAGTAACAATGATATTGTTGGGAAAACTCCTGAAGCTATATGAGATCTCATAATCAATATGGATAAAAACACATAACAGTTCCATACTCAAGGAAATAATCAAGTAAAACAAGTCCAAGAGATATATTCAGATCCCAAAAAGATGAATGAGTGGATGAGTGAGCTTACAGGTCTTATGCAACAACTAGTCATGGATTCCAAAGCCCCAATTCTTCTCCATAATCTTAGTTCTTTGGACCTATCAAAAACTATGGAATCTACAAATCACCATCTCATCCAACTAACATATGTCTACAACTATAAGATGATCCATCAGATCCATCTGGACCAATGGAGATCAATGTTGTGTTTTATAAGAGGAAAAAAACCCACAACAACCAAACCAGTTCATTAGAAACCCTAACCAACCCCACTATGAACCATTATCTCCTACCTATAACCCAATATGGAAAGACTATCCAAGATTGAGGTATGGTAATACCATCTCCGAACCCCCTCAATTACTTTTTCAAAATCCAAAAAAATTACAACATGGTCAAGTTGGGAGTAACATACAACAACCTTATCATTTTATTCCCCAACATCAGAGGAGAAATCCTCCTCCTCATGGTTTCCACTATCCTAGTGAGCCTTCTCAATTCATAACCAAATATAATCAATTTCCCAAGAACCCAAGTCAAGGAAATCCCAATATGGGACATGCCTATTCTTATAAGAAACCATGGGAAAGTATTGTGGAAGATATTTCCTCCTTAACCAATTATATACTAAAAAGCATTGAAAACCAAATTGGTCAATTTTCATCCCACCTAATTTAGAACCAATAATCCAATTCTTCCCAACTCCTAGATCAACCATTACCCAACCCCAATGGTGATGTAAGTGCAATTTCACTTCAATATAGAAAGAAAATTATTATGCCTCATGATGAATCCTATAAATCCTATTTAGATATTGAGCTGGAAAAAGAAAAAACAAAATTCTAGAAAAAGAACCTAAATACACTCCTTCACCACCTTGAATCCCTCTAAGGAACCCAATTAATTTTCCTCAAGCTATTTTAAATCATAAGAAGCTCTTTGAACTAGATTTTGAAATGATTGAAATATTTGGATGCATGGATGTTAATATTCCCCTTTTGTATACCATCAAACAAATCCATAAGTATGAAAAATTTCTTAATGAATTGTGCATCTATAAGAGACAGTTTAGGACCATTGAAAATGTTTCAACCCAACAAACCATTCCCATCAAGTACAATGATCTAGGGAAATTTATAGTTCCATGACAAATAGGGAGTTCCAAATTTGATGATGAACTCATAGACCTAGGATCCTAAATAAATGTAATACTCAAATCCATCTTCTCAAACCTTGGTTTATGTCCCTTACACCCAATGAGTGTTTTCATCTAGTTATCCAATCGAATCAATGCTAGTCTTGAGGAAACAATCGAAGATGTCCTTGCCCGAGTCAATTCTCTTACCTAGATGATTTTTTATACTTAAAAAGGAATATAATATGTATTTTTCTCAATATCTCTTGATTATATGAAGACCATTACTCATGATAGCTAGAAAAAAAAATTATGTCCATACATGCATCTTATCTATGGAATTTGGTGACCAGCTGGTCAAGTTTAATATCTTTTAAGTTATGATATACCCATCATAGGATCAATCTATATTATCTATCCATACTTCATATTACACTTATAAGAGTGGATTGAACCTTGTTCCATCATGTTAATCATGTTTCAATTAGGGGGGAGTTTATGAAATTTTCATCATGATTAACCAAGTCCTAAATGGAGAAGTTTTTTTGACCTTTCATTTATAAACTCCATAGATCTAAAGGATCTTGAAAACTATCTAGAATACCATATCACCTATGAACTCTACTGATCCACCTTGTATAGTATTAAAGAAAATGAACCAAAACCATCTAGAATACCTTCTTATGTTCCTAAGTTTTATGGCCCACAAATGAAGGATGAAACCGATCTAAAACCTCTTATTTCACACATGAAGTGTGCATTCCTTTTTTATGATCACTCTTTATCTGTCATTATCTATACTAAACTTACTAAAATTGAGGATTTCAAACTTTTTCAAGTGATAAAAAGGCCTTAGGTTAGACCCTAGATGATATACCAAGAATAAACCCTACCCTTTGAATGCATCACATCTATCTAGAAGAATCATCCAAACCAATTAGGCAACCTCAAATAAGACTCAATCTACTCATCCTTGAGGTAGTTAGGAAAGATATTACCCAGAATATTCAAGCTGAAATTATGTAATAAATTTTTGATAGTGAATGGGTTAGCCTAATTCAAGTGATACCTAATAATGAGGGATAACCATTGTCACAAATGAACATGGAGAAGTGGTCACAACTCGAGTGAAAAATAAATGGCATGTGTGCATCAATTATTGAAAATTGAATGTTGAAACACAAAAATATCACTACCCACGTATTTCCTTGACAAAATTATAGAAATATTATCTAAAAAGTCATATTATTAATTTTTTTATTGATACCATGGCTACTTAAAATTCCCAATTGTACCTCAGGACCACAAAAAAACTATATTCACTTTCCCCTTTGGAACATACACATTTAGGGGAATGTATTTTGGAATTTTAAATGATCCTAAAACATTACAGAGGTGTATGATGAGTATATTTTTGGAATTAATTGAGAATTTAATGGATATATTCCTGGATGAAATTACCATTTATGGAGATTCATTGTAATACCACTTGTATTAACTCTCAATGGTCCTAAAAAAGTGTGTCAAATGTCACCTTATACTTAATTTTGAAAAATATAACTTCGTGGTTACTAATAGGATTGTTCTAGGAAAAATAATTTCTCAAGAGGGTATTCAAGTTGATATAGCTAAGATAGAGGTGTTCTAATCACTTATCAAACCCACTTTAGTTAGAGACATCTGATCATTACATGGTTATTTCAATTTCTATTAGTGATTTATCTAGAACATAAACAAGATTTACCTCCCACACACTAGGCTACTCTAGAATGATGCTTCATTCCATTTTGATGATTCTTGCAAGATAGCCTTCAATGAAATCAAATATGTTCTTATATATTATATGATAATTCTTCCCCTAAATTGGTCTTTACCCTTCAAAATGATGTGTGATTCTTCTAATAAGGCCATTGGGGCCGTTCTTGGTTAAAGAAGAAAAAAAATTCCACATGTTATCTATTATGTCTAATTTTTTTGGATAAAACTAAATATCACTACATAGTCATTGAAAAGGAATTTTTAGTTGTATTTTTTACTTGGATAAATTCTGGACCTATCTATTAGGTTCCAAAATCATCATATTTACAGACCATTCAACTTTGAAGTTCTTACTCAAGAAAAGTGATTCAAAACCGAGGATAATAAGATAAATCCCAATGCTCTAAGAGTTTGACCTTGAGATCAAAGATAAACCTAAAAAATAAAAACCTATTTTTTATCATGTAATACCATGAGTTTTTTTGAAACACTTCTCTTTAAATAATTTTATTTCTTAAATGGTGTATGATACATGAAACATCATGTTTATATGAACCACGTAACATTATTAAAATATTATGTGTCTATTATCGTCCTGCTATTGGATTAAAATATATGAATAATGATAACTAAATTATAAAAAATATATGGTCTACAAATTTATAAAATTAATTCATTAGTTATCAAATTATTATAATTTTAAAAAATATTATTCGAATATAAAAGTGATGTTTTTTCTAAAAAATAATTTTTATGTGCATAATGTATTTTATATAAATAAATTAAATTAATAACTATTGGTGAATGATTTTAATAAAATTTAAATATTATTTACCTTTTCAAATTCTTTTAACATTCAAAAAATATTTTTCTGAACATAGGATAAGAATAAATCCAGTTTTATGCTTAAAATTATATTTTTTCTCCCTAAAAAACAGTTTTTGACACATTTTGCGAACTTACTTTAAAATTAATTTATGCAATTTATAGTTTTTTATTTATATGAGATTAATTAAATATTTAGAATCAAGAGGTTTAAATTTGAAAAATAGGCTCATTTTATTTTTGGTCAATATGAATAGTAACCATGATAAAATCTATCACCTCAGTAAAGGGTAAATCGGGTTAATATTGATTAAAAATAAGTTAAAAGACCATAATTTTTAATCCTAATTATTATCGGATGATGGTAAATCTAACCTTATCACTTTAGGATCTAATTTTTTTAGTTTAATAGATACGTTTCCATTAAAATAACTTATATATTATTTAAATCAAAGAAAGTTACAAAATGTCACTCTCTTTGTTTTTTATATCTATTATGTTTCCACATTGGAAAAAAGTAATTTATGAACAAATATAAGTGTCTATATTGAGATAAATAAAATTATTTTCATGATATAAAATTATTTTTAATTTTTATTAATTATTTAATGACCCTAATTTCTTATCCAACACCTATTTAGCATTTCTCCAATTAATAAAAAATATAATAAATGATTTTAAAAATATTAAAAGTGATATAAGTTTAATGATTTAATGTTTAACAAAAATTTTATATATCCATATAACATATTATGGGTGTGTGAAATCATTATATTTAATACCCCATTTGTATTTATGTATTTAATGTTAAGTTAAATGAATTGTATCAAAATTGACAATAATGATATTTTTTAAAATTATTTAAAAATTATAAAAAACTTAAAATAATAAAATGTGGTTATAATATGGTCCAAAATTTCATAAATTATCCATTTATGGTCCAATATTCACCTTGTAAGTAAAAATTAAAACCTCTTATTATTGAAAAATTTATTACCATTGTTGAAATTAAAATAGGTTAACTAAGGGTTAATCAAAATGATTGGATTTAAAATTACACCCAAACTTGTGTAAATTATATTGTATGATGGTATTATAAACCCATAACACCTTATATTTGAATCTCATTCAATTTGGTGGTATTTTTATTGAGAATGACTTTATTATAATTTAATATTTTTAGAAATTTCAAAAAGTGTCCCTCACCTCAATTATAGAAGGGAACATCCTCACTCACTTAATTACACCTATTTGAGCCTTCTATATTTACCAAACTCTACAAATTTATCTTATAAAGTTTCCTATACACATTATCAATGTGATTTTCTTCCCAAAATACCAACCCTAAATCCCTTTAGAGGAGATCCAAAGGAGTTGTTTTGAAGAAGAGAGAATCTCCCTAACTGATCACTTTCTTTTTATACTTTTATTTAACTCCTATAAATCTATGGTATTTATCATAAAATAATAATTTTTTTTGGTTGGAGTAGGACACTCAAGAGGGGGTGAATTGAGTTCCTATAAAAATTTCTGTTAAAAAGTTTATTTAAAAGATTCACCCAATTAAAAATAAAGCAGACCACTTAACCAAGGTAGTAAAATTATAATAGTTTGATTGTTCAAATAGTTTCTCAAAAGATTTATTAATTCTTAGTTATAACAATATGAGATATTTATATAACTTTTGAAGCTAATATAATAAGGAAAAATGGTTATAACTACTATCCAAGACTAACTATCAAAGTAAAATTTAGTTTTTTTGAAAAAAATGAATTAAAATAGAGAAAGACTAAATTAAAAGATACAATAGATAAAACAAGTGGTTCAATCTAAAGATGAGACCTAATCTACTCCACTTTTTGATCACCTTCCACCAAGAAATATATATATATATATATATATATATAAAGATTTGATCCACACCCTAGATCAGGGTTAACAACAGTACACAATACTTTCCAGATCACAAGACCTCTTCCACTATTATATACAGAAAAACTAACAACCAGGTCACACATGAACTTTTACATAGTTATACGTGGGTGAAAAAGGGTATAAGAAGATGTTTGAGTGAGTATATCTTATATCCTCTAGTTTAGTGTAGGACACAACATGTGTTTTGATATAGATACACACACTGCTCAAAAAGTAATAAAAACAGTACAAAGAAAAGAAAATATAATGAGAAAGGATTAGAAATGATCTGAGTGTTATTCTATGAAGATCTAGACTTTTAGGATGTAGTAGATATGATTTTTGAGTCCTATGATAAAAACAGAGTGTCGCGAGTCTCATGTTATAGTTTTTAGTTCGCTGAGATGTCCTTTGTAGCTCTTGTTCTTCTTAGAGTTTTTGTTGTGAGGATGTTTGAGGTTCTGATCCACAATTGTTCATCCACTAGGAATCGAGAGTTCTTAGTGTGTTCTTCAGTGTATGTTCTTGCATTCATGTGTTCTACTCTTTATTTTCATACAATCCTCTACACAAATTCTTTCTCTAGTTCCAAACTTTTCTTTTTTATTTCGGGTGCATGTGTTGGAGATGATAGGGAGCATGATCTCCACACCTTGTACCTCGTACTATCTATTGACAATACTAAAAAAGAACATTTGTTATATCAGTGTCATTAAATGACTCAAATATGACCATTAGAAATAAATTTTAAATTAAATTGAAAAAGATAGAAAAAATGGTAAAGTATGGAACAATGTCACAGTTGTGGTGATATAGTTATGGTGAGGCTGTCATGGTGAGACATTCATGGTGAGACAGTCACAGTGTCTTCTCTTTTTCCTTTGAGCGGTATCACTGGAGCGGTGTCCGGTCCTTTGGAAATTGTGGAACTATTAGCAAGATTATGGTAGTAGGCAAACTATGTTTAATCCTTTTTCAAAATTCTGAATGGTGTCTTGTTATGGTGTCTTAGAAACAGAAGCAAGGAAATGATGTCAGGTCCTTTTCAAAAATCTAGAATCAGTAGTAATCTTATGGTGTCCTAGACTTTGTGAAAATCTGGAAACAATAGCAAAATTACGATGTCATAGACTTAGCCAAATATCTATAAGCTGTCTTAAGAAACAATATTCATAGAATAGATTAAAATTAAACATAATCATACTGAAACATGATATAATAAGATTAAACCTAGTTTACAAGATTCATACATGATTTTTGATATGTGAAACATGATTTGTGAGCATTAAAACATGAGGAATCTAATAATATCCCCCTTTTTTATGAAAATATCATGGAATTTATAAGCCATATATTTTAGTAAAGATAAGATATTTGAGTATATATGTGATAGGTTGTATAAAAAACTGTTCTTCTCCCATGAAGATCCCTTTTCCATAAATGCTTCCATAAATTCCTTGTCGTATTTCTCACCCTTTTGGTATTATTAAAAAAAATAAAAAGAAACACTGAATGAAGGAAAGTAAGAGAATAAACAACAAAAATTCACATTGTATTGAATAGTTTGTTCTCAATTTTAACTTCCTAAATTCTATGAAGAATATTTAGTTGAATCTTCTATATAATTTTCTCTAACAACAAGGACACATCTCTTTCACTTAGATTAGTCACAGGGGCATGCTGTGACTTTATGACTTTTTCAAATATAGATAACAAGGTGTTTCCAAATTCTTTTAACTCATCTTTACTTACATAAGAGAGGGTTTCTTTGGTAGGTTCAGAACCAAGAACTGATAAAGTTTATGATTCCATTGATGGTATAATTTCTTTATCAATGATTGTTTTGAGATTAAACACTATAGAGGGATCAATTGATTTAACTGAGACTCCTTGAGAATTAGTAACATCAAAATACTCTAGAAATCTGTACCAGGTATCCACTGAACTTAAATCCATAGGGTTGGTCACATCAATTATTTCCAAAAATGGGTTCTTCTTACCCTCAATAGGTGCCTCTATAATAGGATTAAGAGAATTAGTCTCTTGAGATACATCCAAACTTTAAGCTATGCCAGGCTCACCCATCTCTTTTCTACCTAGCTGAAAGACTTGTTCCATTATTTCCTTAGCAGATAATATTATTTCAGTTTCAACCTGTTTTTATGACTATTCCACAGCAGTAGACTCTTAATCAACAACATTATCTTCCTCAATATAAATTTCTTATTCTACAGAAGTCTCTTCCATTACACCAACACTTATTTTAGTAGTAGCTACATATTTTTCAACTACTTCTTGTGGAACAGGAAGACCAATGTCTTCTTTATCTAAGACAATTCCTTCCTCATGTGCAATTTTTGCATCTTCTACTTCTTCACTTGAGTATTCAACAACTTCATCAGGTTCCAAACTATGATCAGTTACATTCTTAGGTCTTGAAGGTTTTTCAATAGGGTTAAAACTTTTATAAATTATTTCATTATCTTCCACCCAAGATTTCTTCCATGGGTTTCGGTTAATTCTCATCCTTTTAACTATATCCTTTGAGATAAAAAACTCATAACCTTCAAATAATTCTTCATTTAGACCAACTACTCCCTTGTATTTTTTTTTCATAAATTAACCTTTAATAAAATAGATAATTTGATATTGAAGTTGTCTTGATCATTTCACACATGTGAAGTATAATATACTTACATAGTTTGATCTTGTTCCCATTCTTCATAAGATGTATCAAGAATACATCTTGATACTTAAGGGTGGAGAAGTCCCCTTTCCTTAGAAAAATAAGATGTTGAATAAATTTAAATAATAGTCTTGTCTCACGATCCATCTCAGAAGCAATTTCCCTTATCCTCTTCTTATTTCCAGTTAAAATTATAAGAGCCTATTATAGAAAAAACACATCACTAGGTAGAAGTGGACCTCTTTGGTAATCCTCTAAAATTCCTTCATGAGGTATTCCTAGGCAGCCAACCCGTAGCCTCGAAGAAAAGGTACACCTTTGAACATTAATACAACTTTTTACTACAAAATCATCTTCAAAGTTGAACGAGAACTGAACATACTGATAAAATTCAGAAACTAGCTTCAGATAAATGGGTATTTTCTATTTTGTGAACCAGTTTAATAATACCTATTCATCCAATACTTTCAAAACAAGTGACTTACTTAAAATCATCCACTTCAGACAAAATTCTTTTTCTGGAACTACTATTCTATCAACAAGTCCCGGATTCAACGGTTTCTTAGGCATTATTTTTAGAGCCTTTTTCATTTTCTTCAAAGATCGATGCTTTTTAGGAGTCGATGAAGATGGATGCTTCATTCTCAGTATCCAAGGTGGGTTCGAGAAAGATGAAAGGTTAAAAGAGGGCTAATGGCTTGAGAAATAAGGGTTTTATTTTTAAGAGAAGACAACTCAAGTGAAGATAAGAATGAAAAATATTAGGTTTTTATCATTTAGGGATTTCAAACATCGAAAACATAGATACATGGTATAAATCAATAAAATAATCGATACAACGATATGAATTAGAAAACTTCTAAAAATAGAAGTCCGAATAATTACAGTAAGACCGAAACAGATAGTCACGATGTTAACATTATGGTGTGACTCTAAATGGTGCAACCATATCATTGAGACAACATGTATGAGACCGTAACTGAGAGACAATGACTGTGAGACCATAAGTGTGAGATAGTAACTACAAGATAGTAACTTGTGAAACCATGAATCGTGAAACCGTAAACTATGAAACAGTAAACTATTCACTTAAGACTTATCATCCCTAACTCCAGTATGATATAATTTATCCTTTCAGAATTTAATGGCTTAGTGAATATATCAGTAAGTTGATGTTTAAAGCTAATGAATTCCAAAGTGATATCACCTTTTTGATAATGATCTCTCAAAAAGTGATGCCTTATATCAATATGTTTACTTTTGGAATGTGAAACATGATTCTTTGAAATGTTAATAGTACTTACATTGTAACAATTTATAGGTACATGTCTGAATTGATATCCATAATCTAGTAAAGTGTGTTTAATCCACAAAATTTGTGCACAAAAACTACTAGTATCTATGTATTCAACTTTGGCAGTAGATAATGCGACAAAATTTTTCTTTTTACTACACCATGATACTAGAGACTTGCTTAAAAAGTGACATGTTCCAGAGGTTATTTTTCTATCTAACTTACAACCACCAAAATCAGCATCTGAATATCTAACCAAGTCAAATGATTGTACTCTAGGATAGAACAACCCTAAATTATTTGTATGTTTGAGGTATTTGAAAATCCTTTTAACAACATTTAAACGAGACTCTGGGGTTTTCTTGAAAATGTGCACACATGTAAACACTAAACATAATATTAGGCTGACTAGTAGTTAAGTAAATTAAACTTCCAATCATTCCTCTATAAGTGTTTTGATCAACAGATTTTCCATTTCCATCAAGATCCAACTTGCAAGTAGTACTCATTAGAGTATCACTACTTTTAGTGCTATCCAATCCAAAATGTTTTATGAGATCTTTTGTATATTTTCTTTGATTTAAAATAATAACTTCTTTGTTTTGAAAAATTTAAAATCTAAGGAAGAATTTGAGTTTACCCATTAAACTCATTTCAAATTCATTTTGCATCATTTTTGAAAAATCAATACATAAAGAATTTCTTGAAGATCCAAAAATAATGTCATCTATATAATTTGAACAACTAAAACATCTTTATAAATCTATTTTATAAAAAGAGTAGGATCATCTATACCATTTATAAAACCTTTGGAAATAATAAAACTACTTAATATATCATACCAAGCTCTTGGATCTTGTTTTAAACCATATAAAGCCTTTGTTAATTTAAAAATATGATTTGGAAAGTGAGAGTTTGTAAAACTAGGGGGTTTTTCAACAAAAACATCCTCAACTATATACCCATTTAGGAATGCACTCTTGATATTCATTTGATAAAGTTTGAAATTGATATGTGCTACATATGCAAGCAAAATTCTAATGGATTCAAGTATGGCTACTGGATAAAAAGTTTCCTAACAGTCAATTCATTCTTCTTGACTATAACCTTATGCAGCCAATCTAAATTTGTTTCTAACTATGTTACCATCTTTATATACTTTGTTTCTAAACACCCATTTAGTGTCTATGGTCAATGTGTCTTTGGGTCTATCCAAAAGTTTCCAAACTTTATTCCTTTCAAAATGATTTAATTCTTCTTGCATATCCATCACCCAAAATTCATCATTGATTGCCTCATTGATGTTTTTACCTTCAAGTTGTGATAAGAAAGCTTGATATTCAACCTGATTTATAAGAGAAGATCTAGTATCTATTCCTTTATCTAAGTCTCCAACTATTTCATCTAAATGATGGTTCTTAAAGGTTCTAATAGATCTAGAAAAATAAGGGCCAGTTATTTCAGATTCTTTAACAAGTTCAGGTTCATTATGGCTCGAATATGGAGAATTTATAGAACTAGAAGTTTTAACAGATTCCTTCATAGGATGGTCAGAAGATTTAGCATTAATTTCCAAATTTGACAAATCATCCTCAATATTATCTATGTAGGTCTTAGGTTCATGTGGATCTATTTCATCAAATTTGACATGTATAGATTCTTCCACACATTTGGTTCTTTTATTAAAGACTCTATAGGCTTTACTAGAGATTTAATATCCTATAAAAATTGCTTCATCACTATTGGACGAAAACTTATCAATATTGTCCTTAGAATTAAGAATATAGACTATACACCCAAAAACTTTTAAGTAATCAACCTTGAGTTTTCTATTGTTCCACAAATCATAAGGAGTTCTTTTAAGAATTGGTCTGATTAACAGTCTATTAATAATATAGCATACTATATTGATAACTTCAGCCCAAAAGTAAATAAGTAGGTCATACTCACTAAGAATTTTTTAGAAATTTATTATAAATTTATATTCCTTATTTCTACAACACCATTTTTTTGAGGTGTTCTAGGGGAAGAGAAGTTATGACTATAGCCATTTTGTGAGAAAAATGATTCAAACTCTTAGTTTTCAGACTCACGACCATGGTCACTTCTTAGGGATTCAATTATAATACCAATAAGATTTTCTACAGTCCTAGAATACTTAGTAAAATTAGAGAAGGATTCATTTTTGTGAGCCAAAAAGTAAGTCTAAGTATACCTAGAATAGTCATCTACAAGAACATAGACATAGTGCTTCCCATTAAGACTTGAGACTCAAGAAGGTCCAAATAAATTCATGTGAACCAACTTGATAGGTTGAGAAGTTGAAACTTATTTCATTGGTTTAAAATAGATTTTTTTTGTTTACCCTTTTGATAAGTATTACAGACCTTATCATTTGGAAACTCAAGTTTGGTTAGACCCTTGACTAAAACTTTTCTAATAAGATTTCTAAGGGAGTGTATATTACAGTGTCCTAGTATTCTATGCCAAAGCCAAGAATCTTTGTTAAATAAACTTAAGAATGAAACATATTTAGAAAGTAAATAATCTAAGTTAACCACATAAACATTTTCATTTCTAAAAGAATAAAATATTAGTTCATTTTTAGAGTTAAAAACATTATAAGCATCATTTTCAAATTTAACATGAAATCCATCATCACATATTTGTGAAATACTAATCATATTATATTTTAATCAATAAAAAAATGTACTTTAGAAATTAAAACTAAGTTAGAGTTACCAATCTGTATAAGGCCAATTATTTTTCCTTTAGCATTGTCACAAAGGTGACATGCCCACCATCAATATTTATTAAATTCTTTAAGCATGAGTAATCTTCTGTCATGTGTCTCATATATCCACTGTCCAAGTACCATAAGATTTTACAAGATCTCTTCAAAGAGATTTCCTACAAAATAATCAAACAAAAACCGATTTTGGTACCCATATTTGTTTGGGTCCAGTAACATTAGTAATCAGCGCTTTAGGAACCCACATCTGCTTCGTGGGTTTCCTATAAGAATTATGTAACATATTTGAAAAATATACTCTATTTGGTCCCGAATAACTAGATCTAGTAAAATAATTTCCATAACTATAACTAGTAGCAAAATTTTCATTTTTAGGTAGAAAAACAGATTTTCCAGATTTAGTTACAAACTTGTTTTTGGTGAGATTTCTTTTCCTAGGTTGGTATCCTATACCAGTAGTGTATCTAGGGAAATTTTTTTTGCCAAGAATCTATGTAAGAATATTTTTTCCATTGGTAAATTTATATTGGTCCTTTTTCAATTTCTTATTAGATAACTTAAGTTCATTGTTCTCCTTAATTAATTGAACATTTTTCTCTTTCTCCACAGCAAGTTCAGATTTAAAAGTGGTAGTCAAGTCATGTTGTTTCTTTAAAGATTTTTATTTATCTTTTAGATCATTACAAGTGTCTTCTAGAATTTGGAAGTATTCAAAAAATTATTCTCTAGTAATATTTTTAGAATTACTTTCATCTCCAGAATAATAGGAATTTTGTACAGAAGACTCAAGGGTTACCTTAGATGTGTTTGTCACAAAACACATATTGTCCTTGTCAGACTTTTCATCATGTGAAGACTCCGAGTCACTTGAAATATCCTCATAATAACTCCATGTTGCCTTTATTTTCTTTTTATACTTTCTATATTTTTCCTCATACATCTTTTTATATTTTATCTTAGGACAATCATCCTTTACACATAATTTTATCTTGCCTTCATAAAAGACTATTTCATCAGATTTGTCACTTCTTTTCCAATCCTTCTTTCAGTTTCCCTTGTGATCATATCTTCCTTTGAAGTTGGGATTTCTGAAAAATTTATTTCTTTTATAAAACTTCTTAATTTTTTTTTCTAATTAAGTCATTTCCTCATCACTATCATATGGTGAATCTTCATTACTTGTACTGTCATAATGAGGTTGTATCCTTTTCTTTTCCTTATGTTTAGAGGTAGTTTTCTTGAATGCCACAGATTTACTTTTGGGTTCATCCTCATATTCTTTTTTGACTTTTAATTCTTCCTCATACATCATTAACTTTCCTATCAGCTCCTTGAATGGAAGATTTATAATATCAAAAGATTATTTAATTGAGACATAGGTCCCTCTCCATCTATCTGGAAAGTATATGAGTATTCTCATAATTTGTTCCTTGGTTGTAACATCTCTTCCCAGAGAGATCATATTATTCAAAATTTCATTAAACCTAAGATACATATTAGAAATTGGATCACTAGGATTTATTTTAAAGTTATCATATTTAATAGTATATGTGTTAAGTCTCATTTCCTTTACACTATAGGTTCCTTCATGTGAAACAAATAAAGTATCCCAAATTTCATGGGTTGTTTTACATGCAGAAATTCTGTTAAACTCTTCATCATCTAAAGAACAGTTAAGGGAATTCAAGGATTTTTAATTATTATTATAATCAGCCTTAGTTGGGTCATCCCAGGTATTTATTACAGTATTAGGAATCTTATATTCATCTATAATTGAAGAGCAAATCTCAAAACCCATACTTTCTAGGTGAATTTTCATTTTAATTTTCCATTGTGAATAATTTGTTCCATTAAAGAATAGAAGTCTGTTGGTAGCAACACCTTCCAATATATTATCCATGATAAATAAACAGGATTTTAAAGAACTATAAATTCAGAACTAATGGAATTTTAAAGATATTTAAAACTCAACTAAAATAATAATTTAAAAATATGTTTAAAAAGGATTTAAAATATTGAAACTAGGTATTTTAAAAACACCTATGATACCAAATGTTGGTTAGAGAAGGACACTCAAGAGGGGGGTGAATTGAGTTCCTATAAAAATTTCTGTTAAAAAGTTTATTTAAAATATTTAATACTATAAATGGAGGCTATACCAATGGAAATTTTCCAATGGTTTTCATAAACCATTGGAGTAGGGATGTCGAGAGGTCCTTACCCAACAGTTTCACTGAACCGTTGGAATAGAGATTTTTAGATGAGTTTTACCCAACGATTTTATCAACCTATTAGGATATGTGAGGCATGATTTACCAAAGGTTTTTCAAACCGTTGGTAAAGCTTACCTTTCCCAATTTTTTTTAAACTGTTGGGAAACTTTTCCCCTAAATTTACAACATAACCAATCCCCCATCTGCATGATTGCAGGCCTAAAGAAGAGACCTAAAGCGGAGCTCTCTTGCTCCGAAAATTATTCCACCAGATCCATCTTCAATCAAGAATGTTTTTTGTTCTACACTTCAGATCTGTAAGTGGTACCTTAGGTTTAATGTTTTTCACCTATTTGTTTTTGTTTTCTGTTTTGATTTGGCCTAAACCTAAGGTCTGTGTGGTATGGTATGCCCAATAATTGTAATTTGATTTGTTTTTTGTTTTTGTTATACACTTCAACTGTCATGATTGTGTTAATCAACTTTATTTTAATTATTTATATCCACTCATTTGGAGAGTTAGTGAACCATATGAAGGGATTGGGTCTAGTTAGGGTAGTGGAGTAGGTTGTTTTACATTTTTTAGCGGGGTGATGTGGTAGTTTATATGGACTTTAGTTTAATTTATCTTAACTATGTATAATTTTAAGTTTATATATATTTGGTTTAATTTGAGCCTATAATACTTATTTATCATATGTCTAAGGTTAATAAGGTTGTTTACATATAAACCATCATACTATATCACTCATGTGAAGATATTCTTAAGAATAATGCATGTAAATTCTTGTTGGATATGTTGTTAACCATATAAAAGGTTTTTTTATAATGAATTATAATATATGAAGTATTTAAAATTTGGGGGGGATGTGCAGGTGGAGGTGAGGTGGGGGGGGGGGGGGCTGTGCAGGTGGGGGGTGGACTGTACAGGTGGGGGTGTGCAGGTCGAGGGGGGGGGGGAGGGGGGCTATACAGGGGGAGTATTTTGGGGTGAGGTGGGGGGGGGGGGGGTCTGTACATGTGGGGGGTGTGGGTAGGGGGATATGAAAGTGGGGGGGGGGGGTGCAGGTGGTGGGGGTGCAATGGGTGGAGGGAAGGGGGTGTGTAGGTGGGGGTGTGCATGTGGGGAGGGATATGCAGTGGGTGAAGGGGGATGTGCAGGTGGGGGTGTGTAGTGGGGTGAGTCTGTTGGGTGTGAGGTGGGGGGGGGGGCTATGCAGGTGTGGGTGGGGGGAGGGGGGGGGGGGTGTAGGTGGGGGGGGGGGCTTTATAAGTGGGTGGGGGGAGGGGAGTGTGCAGGTTGGGGGGGGGTGGGCTGGGCAGGTGGGAGTCTGTTGGGGGTGAGGTGGGGGGTGTACAGGTGGGGGGGTGTGCAGGTGGGGGGGGGGGGCGAGGGGGGCTGTGCAAGTGGGGGGGGGGGGTTGTGTAGTGGGTGGATGGCAGGGGGTGTGCAGGTGGGGGGGGGGATGTGCAGTGTGCAGGTGGGGAGGGGGGTGTGTAGGGGGGAGGGGGTCTATGCAAGGGGAGTCTGTTGGGGGTGATGTGGGGAGGGGGGCTATGCTTTTGGGAAGTCATAACTTCTATAGTTCACCAATAAGTACCGAGAAGTCATCACTTCTAGAGATTTGGATAGGTCAGAGGCCTCTTTGGTTTCGGTTCTTGTCTAGTCATCTTGATGAGTAAGGAATCACATGATCTAAAAGTGACATCAAACATATAGGATGAATTCCTTCTCCCACAAAACATTTTTCTATAAATAATATATCCTTGGAAGGTGGTGGGAGCCTTTTAGAATCCTTTTATACGGAGACTAGGGGAGGAAAATCCCCATATATATCCACCTAGACCAGGGACCTAATACCATATGCACATCCCATATTCATAATCCTACCTCTCCATGTATTAAATAAATAGTGATTCTATCTAGACTTTACCTTCTAAGGACATACTAAATATAATTCATGTTATGATGAAAAAAATATCGAGGAATCCATACAACTTCATATAGGAAAACACCCTTAATCATCATGCCACGATGATAAAAATCCTTACAAACTCATTACCATACATCATATCATTCCTAATAACTACCTATAGATATTCACTAACCCGTATTCCTTCCACCAGAATCCAATGCCCCAAAATTTTCCAAATTGAAAACTTGATACCATCATGTTATCAAGTCACCAATCCTACCAAATTAGATTTTCACTAAAAATGCTGCTCTAATCCTTAACACCCATAGTTTGTTTTTCATAACATGAATGAAAACACAATTAAATCTCATAGCTCTTAGTCACACCCCCGTGGATATCCCCCCACCCCCATGGACAGCCCGTACCCCCTGGACAACCCCCACCCCCATGGACAGCCCACCCACCCCATAGACACCCCCCGACCCCCCTGGACAGCCCCTGACCCCCCTGGACAGCCCCACCCCCTGGACCCCCCACCCCCATGGACAACCCCCACCCCATAGACACCCCATACCCCCCTTGGACATCCCCCCACCCGGACATCCCGCCCACCCCCTGGACACCCCCTACCCCAGTGAATATCCCCGTCACCCCCGTGGACATCCCGCCCAACCCCCTAGACACCCCGTACCCCCTGGATAGCCCCACCACACCCGTGGATAGCCCACCCACCCCCTGGACACCCCACCCCCAGACACCCCCCATCCCCCCAGACACCCCCACCCGCTGGACACCCCATTCCCCCTGGACAGCCCCCACCCCTGTGGATAGCCCACCCACCCCCTGGACACCCCTACCCCCTGGACATCCCCTCCACCCCTGCGGACATCGCCACCACCCCCGTGGACAACCCACCCACCCCCCCTGGACAGCCCCGTAGACAACCACCACCCCCCGGGACA